>LNAC01000030.1:2823583-2963566 GCA_002007465.1 Ailurus styani
GCCCCCCCCCCCACGCACACATGCACTTGAGACTTGCAGCTTCAAGCCACGCCACGCACTCCCTCCTTCAAGCACCTACTCTGGAGCTAGGCTACCTGCTAGGTCCCCCACTTACACATCGGGTGATGGGCCAATCACCCAAACCTTTGTGCCTTTGTCTCCTGAGTTATAAATTGGGGGGTCGGTAGCACTCCCCTCATACGTAAAGAGCTTCAACAGGGCCTCCCGTAAAGTAGGTGCTACGTAAGGGTCATTACGATGATGATGATGTATTCTGGGGGAGGCTGACCTGGGGACCCGGAAGACAGGTGCATTTCAGGTCCGACTCGGCTTCTGCCCAGCACTGAGCCCGGCAGATGTTCAGCAAGGGCCGGCTGGACAAATCAGTGAATGGGGAAGGATCTACTCTCTGGGACCCCCCAGTCCGATGGAGAGGACATGGCCCCAGCCAGTCAGATGAGGGACACAGGCCACCCTCGTATGTAAACATAAGTTTCCAGAAGCCAGGGTGTAGACTGTTCGGGTGTCTGCAGCCCACCAGGCAATGCAAAATAAACGGAACCCCTATCAGGGTGTGGGGAGCAGGAGATAAAAGATCACTTCCTAGAGGAGTTGTCTCAATAGAGCACGGGCAGGCTTGGGGCTCCCTCTCCTACTATCTGTCCACTCTGCAGACTGGTTCAGCCAGGGGTGCCCGCCCCCCCAGCTGACTGTTATGACTTCTGTGCCCTTGCGTGGTCTCTGCTGGAGAGCAGGGAAAGGGAAGTGCGCTAACATGCCCTGAGAGTCTCTGGGCCAGGGAGCCAACGGTGGCTGCCCTTTTAAGTTGCCCAACGCCCACCTCTGCGTTCTGTCCCAGCCCACCCCACCAGCCTGGTCGGCCTTAGTGCCCCTGCAGCTCCACTACCCTGGAGGCCACACACACATCCCGAGCGCCAGCACCTGCCATCTCGAATGCTCGCACCAGCTCCATTTTGCAGATGGGAAACTGAGCCCTGGGTGTTGTGACTTGCCCAAGGTCACACAGTTCTCTGGTGGAACACCTGGGCTGGAGCCAAGAAAAAGCCCCTGTCCATGCCACCTCAACCCTCCAGCATCCCTCCACACCGAAGACATCATAGAGGCTTCCTTGCCTCGGTTTCTCCATCTGCCGAGGGCTCCTCTTCTTTCTCTGCTCCCCGGGCTCTGGGGGATTAATCCAGCCCCGCTGCAGGAACACCTGGGGGAGACAAGTTATAAATAGAACTCACGGTGGCAATGTGCCAGTAGCCACCTTTGAGCCTCGGGTGTGGTCCTAGTGCCGCTGTTTGCAAGGGTACCAGGGGCCAGCACGGTCCCCCCAAAGTTTGCTCATCTGGGACGTGTCGCAAAGGTCATTCTGTCCCATGTGCTCTCCTCCCTCCCTTCCTGTGCATCTCTTTCCTTACTCTCCTTCTACAGCCTCTTCTTCCCCAGGGAGGCTGGGCTGAGGGAACTGTGTTGATTGCGGTCTAGGGCAGGGTCTATAATTGTTCTAGACCTCGGTTTGCTCGACTCCCTGTAACACGCTAAATGATGGCCCCGGCAATAGCAGGTCCAAATCCTGGCTTGAGAAAATGTGACCTTATTTGCAAAAAGGCTTTTAGATGTGATTAAGTTAGGGATCTTGAATTAAAAATAGAACTACCATGGGGCACCTGGGGGACTCAGTCAGTTAAGCATCTGACTCTTGGTTTCGGCTCAGGTCATGATCTCAGGATCGTGAGATCGTGTCCCACATTGTGCTCTGCACTGAGCGTGGGGTCTGCTTAAGATTCTCTCTCTCCCTCTCCCTCTGCCCCACCACCCCCCTCTAAGAAAAAAAAAATAATAGAACTACTATAAGATCCAGCGATTTCACTTCTGGGTATTTATCCAAAGGAAATGAAAACACTAATTTGAAAAGATAACTGCCCCCCCACCACCATGCCGTGTTCATTGCAACGTCTTTTGCAACAGCGGAGACACAGAAACAACCTAAGTGTCCATTGATGGACGAGTCCATAAAGAAAATGTTACACACATACACACACTGGAATACTACTTGGCCATGAAAAAGAAGGAAATCCTGCCATTTGCAACGCCATGGATGGACCTTGAGGGCATTATGCTAAGTGAAGAGAAAAACAAATGATCGTGTGATCTCACTTACATGTGGACTATAAAATACAATGAAAAAAAACCTCAACCCATAGGAACAGAGGACAGATTGGTGGTTGACGGTGGAGGGCGGAGGTTGGCGGGGTTAAACAGGGAAAGGTGGTCAAAGGCACAAACTTCTAATTATAAAATAACTAAGTCCTAGGGATGTCACCTACAGCGAGCTGGCCATGGGTAACAACATATGCTGAATATTTGAAAGTTGCTAAGCGATTAGGTCTTAAAAGCGCTCCTCAGGAGGGAAACAATGTGTAACTAAGTGGTGACTTTTTATTATGTGTATTTCGCGTGGTGGTTATTTTACAGTGTGTAGGAATGTTGAGTCATTATGTGCACCTGAAACTAATAAAATGTTGTATGTCAATTATATCTCAATTTAAAAAATGATTTAAAAAGGCGATAAGGGTCGTGAGATGGGCAGGTGATTTGGATGATCTGGGAGGCTCTAAATGCCATCACAGGTGCCCCTGTGAGCGGTGAGGGGAAGGGGAGGTGGGGGCCGAGGCAGGCACTGGAGGCCTGCAGCCACAAACCGGGGGACACCTGCAGCTTCCAGAAGCTGGGAGGGGCGAGGAAGGGATGGTCCCTGAGAGGCTCCAGCGGGAGTCTGCCCTGCCGACACCTCGAACTGGGCCCCGAGACACTGAGTTCTGATTTCTGGCCTCTAGCACTGTGTGAGGATAAGCGAATTTCTGTTGTTCTAAGCCACCTTGTTTGCAATATTTGGTGACTAATACACTGTTTGTGGAAGGCAGAGGAGGACTTGTCCAGAGGGTCCTGAGAGAGAAGGGAGGTAGACTGAGGCACAGGTGGCTGCATGGGAGGGGGGACTCTTTGAGCATGAGGCTGGGGGCCATGGGGCTTTGCTGACACAGACAGGGCTTGAGGGGGAGCAGTGAGCACATTGATCAAAGGTGAGAAGAGCTTCTTAGGGCTCTTCCCCTCCCCTCCCCTCCCCTCCTTTACTACTTTCTCCTCCCCTCCTCTCTGCTCCCCTCCCCTCTGCAAGGAGTGGCAGGGATGGACAGGGCTGCGGTTCTCAGATGTGGTGCATGTTGGCAACTCCTGGGAAATTTAAAATGTCCTGATGCCCAGACCGCACCAACACTCACGAAATCAGAGTCTCTGTGGCTGGCCTTAGGCAGGTTAGTACTTTTCCTTTTAAAAACACTTTGGGTGGTCCCAGCATACAGGCCAGAGCAAGAGCCTCTAGTCTAGGGTTCGAGAGCCAGGACACCAGGTTCTATCCTGCTCTGCCCGGAACTTCCTGCGTGGACAGGCCATGGGTTACTTTCCCTGCTCACTGGCCACTTCTCCTTCCTATGGTGGCAGCATCCTGGTTTCCCGCTGGACCTGCCACCCCTCCCCCACTCTCAGGCTTTGTGAAGTGTCTGGGCCTAATCCACCCAGTTGGTCCCTGGAGCCAGCATGTGACCCAGGCCTGCACAACCAGCACATTCTGTCTTCTCTGACCACCAGAAGCTGACCCTGGGGCGCGCACTCGACCTGGGGACTTGGCCTGCTGTTATCAGCAACGAGCCTGCAAAACTAGGAGGATGTGAGCCTGGAGGCTGCCAGGTGGACAGAGTCTGGTCCAGCAGTAAGGGTGGCACAGAGAAGGGCAGAGCTGAGCTGGAGAGACCTGAGCCCCTAGATCCAGCTGAGCCTGAAGGTGTACTGCAGGGCCTCTCAGATACACGAACCCGTCATTTCTGTTTGCATTTAAGTTGATGTGGGGCCGGCTTCTGCCATAAGAGAGATAAGAGAGTCTTGACTAAAACGCTATGTGACCTTGGGCAAGTCTCCCTCTGGACTCCGCTGTCTATCCACAGCATGGCGAGGTCGCTTAGTAATACTTCAGAGTCCCTTCCAGCTCGAACAGTCTATATCTTGCCTCTCTGCCTAGCTCTTGGACAATGCACTTTCTCTGGCTTTGTCATGTTGAGCGTAGCTCTCGGAGTCTGGGGTCCCACGTAGGGCTGCGAAGAGGCTCAGCTGGGGCTCTGGAGGCCGGAGGTGTAAGAGAGGTTCAGGGGGACACGCTTTATTTGACAACATAATTAATGAAACAAAACAAGTCTTCATTACATGTATCTTTGTACCCTTTTCCAAATAAGGTCACAGTTTACAGCTGCCAGGGACAAAGACCCAGTGTCCTTATCCTCGGGGTCACCATTCAGCCATTACAGGGCATGGAATCACCGTGGTAAAAATCCTGGGTATCTCTGTGAAGATGGAACTAAGCCACCGCCCCCGTAACTCAGTGTGAAACTCAGCTAACTCAGCTCCTCTCTCTCAGTGCTCAAGTCTGCCAGTAGCCCGTAACTATTAGCTACTCCACTCAGGTGAATCCTCACTGGTGGTGTCAAGTTTGCGCAAAGTAGACCAACTGAAATTCCCAAGGCTCTAAAGCTGTCTGACCCTGACCAGATTCTGAAGATCATAACCTGGAGAAAAAACATACAGGCAAAGAAATATGCTTCAGTGTCTGAGGCGGATGTCACCGTAATTCCACTGCAGATACTGCTAACTGTGTCACCTGGGACAAGTCCCTCAACCTGGTCCAGCCACCCATCTTTATGTACCCATTCCTGAGCCAATCACTGTGGCTGGTGGGAGGCAATATGCTGATTGGACAGACCTGGTCACGTGCCCATTCTGGGGGGTGGGGAAGAGTGATAGCCCTGCCCACCCACATAGACCCACTCAGAAGACAGTCTGGGCGTCCAGTAAATACCGAATTACTAATCCCAGCCCCTGACTCCAGCCCGCAGACAGTGCACCCCGGGAGGGGGCTCTCAGTGCCCCCGTTTCCTCTCCAGGCTGGTCCCGGCAGGTGCACAGCAGAGCCCGGTGTGCAGGAGGCCAGAGGCTGGTCCGGCAGCCTCAGTGTATTTGGGAGCCTGCCTTCAACCAGGTGAGTCTGCTGTCAGGACTTCAGCTGGCACCTCCCTCCCCTTCATCTCATCCCTCCCGGGACGCCCTGACCTCCATGTCCATGCTCACCAGAGGCCAGATGCGGGTTCAGATTTTCAGTTGTTTGGGGGGTCCTTTCCTATTTCTGCCAGTGGCCCGAGCCTGGCCCCTCTTCCTACCTCCCTCTCCCTCCCGTGTCTGGCCACCATGCCTCTCCACGTAGACACATCAGTGTGCACTGGGGCAGTGAACAGTGCTTGCTGTAATGTGTGCCAGGTATCCGCAATCTCTTCAGGGGTGAGCCCCAGCACCCTTCCGATGGGACCCAGAAGCTCTCCCTTCCAGCTCTACACAGGGCCTGACCCACAAACACACTCTGGGCATCTCCAGCGAACTGTAGGCCCCCTAACACTTTGGCCTCCAGGTCACCCCCGAAGTCTGCCTCCCCATGTGGAGAACCTCCAGGTCATGAGTGCGGGCTTTGGAAACAGAAAGTTCTGGGTTCAGCTCCTAGCCCTGCCCTTCACTGGCTGAGTGACTCGCTGCCTCTGAGCCCGGCTTCCCCTTTGTAGATAGAGGATAGTATTTCTTTCTCTAGGAGCGTCAGAATTACTGGGGGCAACGTGGGAAAAGCACATAGCCTGTGCTCCATGAATGGTGTCTGGCACTCCCCCAGGTCCTGTTTTATGCTCTGAACTCATTTTATGCATTTTTATCTTGGGCTGGACTATTCAGGATCATTGAAATATTTCCTTGGGTTTTAATTCTCCCCCAACCCTCAGAGAACAGATTTCTAGAACATCCTGGAAGTTGATACAGGAAATTTCCCTAATGAAACAGAAATAGACTTACTTTGCCCGAGAAAGAAATGCACCCTTCCAGGGTGACTGGGTGGCTCAGTTGTTAAGCGTCTGCCTTCAGCTCCGGTCATGATTTCAGGGTCCTGGGTTCGAGCCCCGCATCAGGCTCTTCGCTCGGCAGGAAGCCTGCTTCTCCCTCTCCCACTCCCCATGCTTGTGTTCCCTCTCTTGCTGTGTCTCTCTCTGTCAAATAAATAAATAAAATCTTAAAAAAAAAAAAGAAATGCACCTTCCTTACAGGCTTGGTAATAGTTTTCAGAGGTACTGTTGGTGTCTGTGTGCCTGGATGCTCTGGGATCCCTTTTCCTGGGTATATGTGCTCGTCCCCTGGTTGCTGAAGGCAAATAATGCTGAAGGCACCTGCCAGAAGGTAGCCCATGGGTGACTAGAGCCACTAACTTAGGGATACCAGGGTGGTTAGGCTTCTGCCCCTACATGGCCATTGGCCAGTGGCTGCCTGGGCTGTGTGTGTGTGTGTGTGTGTGTGTGTGTGTGTGTGTGTGTGTGTGTAGGGGCTGTGGAAATCCAACTCCCTTGTCTTAAAGTGGGACAAACTCTGCCATGCAGTTTACATTCCAGAACTCTCTGCAGGACCTGGCGTTTCATCTGAACCACATCTATTTGCTTAGCTCCTTGCCTTCCTGTTCTGTTTCCCTCTCCCCTTACAGGCTTCTCCTGAGAGCTCTGCCTTAAAAAAAACACTTGCATGCAAATCCCATCCCAGGCTCTGCTTCTTGAAAACCCGACCTAATAACTAATATTTTATTGAGCACGTACTATGCCAGATGTCATTCTAAACATTCAACCTCTGCGAACAAATCTAACCACCTCACACCTCTGTGAAGCAGGCACTGGGAAGGCATTGCTGACATGGAGCAAATTCTCACTAGGGCTGACCTTTCAAACCAGAAGATAATTACAGAAATGATAATGTGTGCCTTCCCAGGCTAGGTCATAAGCAATGCTGAGGCTTCCATCTTGCTCTCTTGGGTCACCTTCCGGGGGACACCAGCTGCTATGTCATGAGGACACTCAAGCTGTCCTCTGGGAGCATCATCTGGTGAGAAACTGAACCCTCTTTCCAACAGCCAGCGTGAACTTGAGAACTTGCCAGGCGTTGAGTCTGCCATCTTGGAATCACATTCTCTGGCCCCAGGCAAGCCTTCAGATGACCGCAGCCCCAGATGACATCTCGAGAGACTCCAAGCCGGAACCACCCAGCTAAGATACTCCCGAATCTCTGGCTCCAGAAAGGGATCTTAAATGCTTGTTGTTTTAAGCCACGAAGTTTTTGGAAAATGTTAAGTTTTATTATTGAATCTGTCACTGCTCTGGGTGACTGGTTGCTTGATTCTAAGGGGCCTCTGAGAAGTGGGTGAGATGGATCTCAAGACCACCTGTTCGGGTGAAGAAGGAAGGGAGCATCTATCCAGTGGCTTCCAACTTCCACTGTCCAGGGGTTGCCTCGTGGGCATGTAAAGCACCCGCGTTTGTGAGTTGCACACACGTGTGCACCGGGCGGGTCCCTGCGGGCACCCCGTGTCCCTGAGGGAGGACACCTCGGGGCAGGAACAAGGCACTTCCCAGTGACTGCACAGATTGGAGTCCATGCAGAACTGTCACCACAGCCGTGGCTGGAGCAAGAGATGGGGCCAAGCAACAGACTGGGTGTCCGAGAGGTTTCCTATACACCAAGCGGGAGGGAGGCAGTCTGTGCATAAGCAAGAAACTGTGAGATGATGGAGTCGGCGAGTGAGGGAGTGAATACAGGAGGAACAGTCTCCACGGGGGCTGATCACCCACCTGCACACAGTACAAGAAACATTACCTCCCCGTCCACCGGTGTGATGCCGGGAGCCCGGGCAGAGTCAGGGCTGGAGAGACTCGCGGGCTGTGCTTCCACATCCAGGCGGGATCCTCTGGAGAAGGAGTGACCGAAACCATCAGTTCTGTGAGGAAAATGGGCTGCAGCATGGTTTTGAAAAGGGGGTGGCCAGAGCCCTGGATCAGATCCCTGCAGATCTGTTGTGAGCCCAGGCTCTGGTCCCTGCTTGGGATCCGAGGCAAGTCATTGCCCACTCTGAGCCTCGGCTCCCCCGGGGGAAGGAGGGGTCTGGACCGCAGACGCACCGCTGTCCTCTGCCGGGATCCCTGGCCAGGAACCGCAGTGGAGTGCTGGCTCGCATTTATTAAGCACCTACTACATACCTGCCCCAGGCAAGGCAATCAGCACACGTGTTTGCTTGCTCCCAAGACTCGGTAAAGCTGGCGTGATCGGGCCTGCCTTACAAATGAAGAAGCAGAGGTTCTGAGAAGTGAGAGCTGAGCTAACTTGCCCAGAGACACAGAGCTGCTAAGGCACAGAAGCAAGACTTGAACCCAGGTCCCCGTTTGAGCCACTAAGCTACACGGCACCCTAAGGAAAAACGTTTGCTTTTCTCGTTGCTGCTGCTCGTGGGGGTACATCAGTGAGCGCCATTATTGGGTGTCTCCTGTTAGTCAGGTTTTATTCCTGCTGATTCTATGTGTTACACAAGTCTCTGGATCAGTGAAGACCTTTTCATTTGCAAGTGAAGAAATCCAGTGCGAACCGGGTCAGGCAAACATATTTATTGCCTTCCATGATGGACGTATCCTGGGATGGATCCCTGCATAGCCAGATCTAGGGCTAAATCTTATCTTCTGTTATCTCCATTCCACTCTCCTCGATTCCATTCCCTGCCCTGTGCTGGAGCGGGGATTTTTTCCCATGTGGCTGCCCCCGGATTTCCACTCCTCTGGCTTGGGGTGGAACAGAGACTGTCACTCATCCATAGGCGGATAGCTCTTCCAGGGAAGGTTGCTGACTGGCTTTTCTCTGGAGCATAAGGCCACCCACGGGCTCGTCAGTATTTCCCAGAGCCGATCAGGATTTCCGGGACTGGTTGGTGTTGCCAGGGCAATGAGGTCTGTGCGGGGCCAGGCCTGGGTCACATGCCCACTCCGGGGGGTGTGGTGGGTGGAGGTGGGGTTCTGCAATCGGCATCCCCCCCCCACCGGAATCATTAATGCTGTGCACAAAAAGACTGCGTATACCCAATTCAGTCCCATGAACCCTCACACAACCCCACGAGAAAGGTACATTTTGTAAATGAGGACATAACGGGTCCAGAAGGATGAGTAAACTGTCCAGGTCACATCGCCAGCAAGTGACTCACGCTAATGAGTGTTGAGAGATGGGGACTCAGTTAAGCTGAATGGAGAAAGCGTTAATTGAGCACCTCCTGTGTGCTGGGCTGCAAAGAGAAGCAGGAGCCCCAGCCCCTGCCACCAGGGCATCTGCAATCCACCCGGGGAAGCCACAGTTAAAGAACAACAATGAATTTGAACAATAGGTGGAAGAAGCAGCAGAAGGGCTGTCAGGAGGCTGGAGGTGATTAATTGCTAAATGAGCGGTGCAGACAGTAATTGCTCGAGGAGTTCAGAGGAAAGCGAGAACTGTGGGCTGCAGTCAGGAATGTGTTTTTGAAAGAGAGAGAGAGACCCTGAAGGACAGGAGGATTTGGGGTGGGGAGAGAGGCTCCCACATGGGTCAAAGGGCTTGAGACCCAGGTGCTCCTGACTCTGCAACTCCGTGGCTTTGACAAGATCCCTGGGCTCTGTCCACAACCTCACATCTTCTCTCGTCTTTGCCCATGGTCTCGTTCGGATCCCAGCTGTGTGACCTTGGGCCAGGTGCTTCACCTCTCTGAACCTTAGGGTTTTCATCCATAAATTGGGAGATAGGATTCCTGCTCTGCCTTCCTCACCGGACCGTTGTAAGAACGGCATGACATTTTGTGCATAAAAATGCCCTGGGAAGCATAGTGCTTTGTAAATAGAGTGAAGATTATGGATGGAGAGCTTCAAAGCACTTCTTCCTAGCCTGGGGGGCTCCGACAATGTGTCAAGGGAGGCTCGTTGTCCCCCTATTGAGCGCTTTATTTTAGGCTGGCATAGTGTATAAAGGGCCTGGAAGCCAAAATCACCTGCTTCCCAAACATGCCACCGCCCCTTACAGCTGGTCTGGCTCGCCCAGTGTGAGGATTAAAAGGGGGCCCATAAACCATGCCAGTGCCTGGTTCAGAGGAGGTTAATTTACCTCAAACGCTCTTTCCCTTTGGGGGTGCCCTTCTCAAAGCACTTCTTTTATGTTCAGAAGCGACCCGGGGCCGGGAAAATGAACGGGGATTGGCCAGACCTGGGCTGCGTGACCGGGGGTGGTGGCCCTGGCGGGTGGAGTGGGGCCAGGCCGAGACTGGGAGGGGTCAGCGCACCACCACTCGGGCCACATCTGGCCCACAGCTCATTTCTGCGCTCCTCACGAGCTAAGAATAGTTTTCACATTTTAGAAGGCCTAATTAAAAATAAAAAAGAAGACCGCGCTACCCAGACTCATGCAGTCCACAGAGTCTGAAACATTCCTCTCTGCTTCTTTCCAGGGAAAGTGGGCTGACCCCTGACCCATCCTGTTGTAAACACAGAGAACCCGCTTGTTCTCATTCTTCTCAAATCCAACATTTAATGAGTCTACCAGGAGGCTCCTCGTAAAGCAACCGAGGTTGTTTCTGACCAAATAAAGTTTTGGGGACGGTGTGTCAGTCAGGCCCCAACCACGGAAACAGAAGCTGCTCGAAGTATTTAAAATGGGGCGGGATGGGCCATGAGGAAGCTTCTAGAAGGACTTGGTGTCAATCTGCAGGTGACGGGAGAGCTGACAGAGGAGGGGAAGGTGCCAGCACCCTTGGCTGGAGGGAGGGGGGTGGTGAGACCGGACCCAGGGTCCAGGGTCCTGGGGAAGCTGGAAGCACGGCTGCCCCGACCAGGGGGAGCTAGCGAGTGCCCTGTGGGAAGGGCGAGTAGGGGGCGGGAATACCTCGACTTCTCCCTTCTTCCATTCCCCGATTTTCCAGTGGTGCCTCCTCTGGGCTACACCCGGCCACGGCCGGTTTCCACGGGAGTCTCTGAAACAGCCCGTAGCTCCTGGTGGTTCTGGACTTTCTACACGGAACCTGGGCAGGGGGACGGAATGAGGGAAGGAGACACAGGAAGGAGAAGCAGACGCTGCCAAATCAACCCCTCTGATGGCCTCTGGCAAGGCTAAATGCCCGGGGCCATAAAAGTGTGTCTGTGTCAGGGGAGGAGAATCCGCACAACGTCTAAGTTCACTGCCGCGCCCGCCCTGGCGGCAGGCATCCAGTGAGACGTGGGTCCACGTTCATTGCCGTCTGCTCGTGCCTTGCATTCAGCTTCTATTTAATTAGTCCGAAGCGGTCTTGGCCTTCCCACTTCCTGCCTTCCTTTCTCAATCTGGTGTTTCCTCTTTGCGGTCACGAAGGTGTGGACAGTTCCTCAAGTTCAGACGTCCCCTAAGCCCCTTCTCAACCTTCCCGTTCTCAGGTGCCGCGTC
Source organism: Ailurus styani (assembly GCA_002007465.1). Classification (NCBI taxonomy): domain Eukaryota; kingdom Metazoa; phylum Chordata; class Mammalia; order Carnivora; family Ailuridae; genus Ailurus; species Ailurus styani. Next base: position 2,834,966 of record LNAC01000030.1, read on the forward strand.
CAACTACCTTGGTGACCCAGGTCCCACGGGCGCACTGTTGGTACCATTGTGTTTCTTTTTTCCATTCTATTTTTAAACACATTAATAAATCGAGGGAGGAAGAAAACTTTCTACCACTGCTGTAAATAGAAACTCAGAATCATATGCCATCAATATAAATAAATACCATGAAGCAGAATCATGTTAATTAAATTCTGGCTAGATCCTCCTGCTTTGGCAAAGGCTGTGAATATGAGGCTCTTCGTTAAAATGGAAATTTGTTAAAAATAAAACGGAGAGGTGTTGCAGAGCGGCACCAAGGGGAGACTTACTTCTTGATGTAATCAGAGGGACTGAAACAGAGCTGGAAAGGGGTTAGCTCTCCCTCCCTGGGTGATTTTAGGCTATCGGTGCTGCTGCTGTCCCTTCTCTTTCCACCTGAAATCATACCAAAATCACACTAAATCTGTCCCACCAGAGGGCTACGTATCACACCTTGGGGAACCCAGCATAAGGGCATTCTTATTCCCCACCCGCTCTGTTAATCTCTCCTCTAAAATTTTATTAGCCATTCTCCCGCATTTATCCTAGTTCTTACCTATAATTCAGCTGTTTTTACACTTCTTAAAGCTTTGAAATCTCTGTCAAAGTAAATGAATGTTCAAAGACACTCCACGTTCTTTGATTAATTAAACCAATACCCAGAAACGAGGGAAATTCCTGTAAATACTTTATTCATTGAACGAGGGCAGAGAGAGCTCATGTTTACTCTTCCACCTTATGAAAATTCTAAGTTTGTTTTTTACAAACAACACTCTAATGATTAAGTTTTCAACAGTTACTTATAAATAGTTACAACTTACCTGTCATCTGTATCAACATTTATGAATTAATGACATAGTTTTTATGCTATTACTGGTGTTCGGGGATGTTTGTCTTCCTGGTGGCATGCTCAGCTGAATTTTAGGGAAGTCAACCTACATTACAGGTGGGTGCACACACACATATATAAAATATAATAGACACTATATTAGACTGTAATGTTATATATTGCAAGTGACACATTATATTATATGTATGTATAATATTTCTTAAGTATTTACTAAATGTCAGACTCTCTGTAAAGTGCTCTATCCACCCTTCATCTTCCCAAAAACCCCATGGGAGAGTACTAGAACTATTCTCATTTTTCCATAAAGAAACTAAGGATCAAGTCACTTGCCCAAGGTCACAGGCTGGTAAGCATCAAAACTGAGAGTCAAGCATGCCTGACCCAGCACCAACCATCAAAAGCAAGGAATACGTTTCTCAATTTCCAATCCCTCCTACAGAGAAACTGAGGCCGGGGTGGGCGGGGGACCAGTCTCGCTGTGGTGCCACTGCTGCTGCCTGAGTCTGGGGAGAAGTCAGCCCCCGCCTCCTGCTGCCCTTTCCTGGGCCCTCCTGATTCTCACACATCCCAATACTGGACAATGCCAAGGCCGTCTCTCTGGTCAACCACAGCGGCAGAACTGTCACTGACCAGCTGAAAACATTGCCAGCATTCCTTCTAACTCTCCTGCCTTTTCTTCTGAACAGAGCATGGAGCTTCCCCCACCCCCTGCAGGTCCTAATGTGATTATTCGTGTAGCAGACAAACATACAAATGTACATGACTTTGAATTATGGGGAGTGCCAGGATAGGCTGTATTTAAAACAACAACTCTATTACTCAGAGCTTGAAAAGGCCAGAATAGCATTATCAGGAGGCCTTCTGCTGATGTTTGCTGCGGGATTCCATTTGCTGATGTTTTAGGTCGATTATCCCTTCCTTCAGATCCAACTAGTAATTAGCATTTGGCCTACTAGGTGCAAGGCCCAGTGGTAGGACTGTTGGAGGTAGGCACAAAGAGAAATAAAACTTTCTGGTCTTGGGAGACTTCCTGCCTTCCTTCCTCGTCTCCCCCTTCCTCCTCCCCTTCTTCCCCTCTTCCCTCTTTGTTTTTTCCCCTTGTCTTTCTTCCCTTCCTCCCCCATTGCCTGCCTCCCTTATTCCAACAGGTTTGGGGTCCTATTATGTTCTAGGCACCCTGCTAAGGCATTCACACAAAGATAAATCACGATTCCTTTCATGAAGGAGCTAACAAGTTACTATGGTTGAAGGTGCGGGAGCTGGAACGGTCCTTCGTAATCATGCCAACGTTTTGTTTGTGAGATGGACAAGCAGATTAACCAGAGGAGTGAGTGGACTTTCCCTGGGTCACACAGTTGGAAGGGCAGCAGCTTGGGATGAGTGCTCAGAATTCTGGAATCTTTAGACATGGCTCTTTCTATCACAGTGGGCTCAAACAGCACAGTCTGGCCATGGAGCTACAGGGCAGAGATGCCTGGATCCAGCCAGCTGAGGCCAGCTGATGGCAGAACAGTTTCCTGGGACGAGTCCTAAAACAGGAGCTCCTTACGTGACCCACTGGTCACTGACCCCATCTTCCTCCTCCCGCCCCTCCTTGCCACGGTCCCCTGAGGGCCTCAATAGGGCTCCTCTAAGCTTTTGGGGTCGCATCCCTCTTTATCTCTACCCCCCGTGTCCCAGCCAGGACCAAATTTAAGCAATGAAAAGTCCAGGAAGAATTTCACAGCAGTAGGTGAGCTGAAGGTCATGACTACAAGCGGCGTGTGGGCTGGTTTTCATGGTTACACCTGCTGCTCTGAGTCCCGTCCCCCGTGGGTGGCTCAGCCCCTCCCTCTTGATGTCTAGCTCTGATCCTGCAACCCAAATCCAAATGCTTCCTGCCGCATCCATGCGATGGTTCTCTGACCCCTCAGATTCCCAGAAGACGCAGCTATTATTGAGCTCCCACTGCATACAGGGCTCCGTGAGGCACACCCGTGGGGAGACGTTGGGCAACTCAGAGACCCGCTCTGTACCTCGTGCTTCTCTTTGGAAAAACAGGCCTATATGCAGTTCCTGCCCGGCTGTCCTGAGGAATTAATGAATGAGTTATGACGACGCAGAGTGAGTGCACAGGCATGAGAGGACTGGTGGGTGCAAGGCCATGGTGTTCAGAGAGAAATTAGCTATGGTCCCTGGCTGGGGGTCACACTTGTCCCAGAGCCTGCATAGTCCACTCTGTCTGGCCTACCCCTTCCTGCCCCCTCCGAGTGCCAGTCAAACACCATGCCCTGCCCTGTCCCTGTCCCTAGACTGGGTGACTGGCTTGTCCCTTGTGAAGAGTCACCGTCTAATTTGCCAGAGATTCCTGCTCAGGCGGCCAAGTCAGGCTCAGCACCTCACGGCTGGGGCTGGCAACATCAGGAGAAATCAGGCTGAGTAGTTTCCAAAGATTATCTCATTGAATCTGCACTCGGATCCTACGAGGCAGATGACAACATGACCTCTATGTTACAGATGGGGAAGTGGAGGCTCAGAGAGGTTAAGGAATTTGCTCAGCATCACACAGTACTGAGTGGCAGAGCAGAGACTCTGAATCCTCAGGCCACACTCTCTTTCTTTTGTAAAGGAGGTAGTTCTCATCTTGCACCTTTTCTCGTCTCTGGCTGGCTTTCTAGAGGGCTGTTTGCTCCCATCACACTGCACCCCTGCAGCAGGGGCGAGGGCTGTCCCCCAGGCTCTCCGGATCTGCCCTCTCCCAAGCTGAGGAGTATCCAAACAGGCCCCTGCTCTGACCTTCTGCAGGCCCTCACCCTGACCTCCTCCTGACCTTGACCCCTGGCCTTTCCTCTTGCGTCTTGAGGTCACTCCCTCTAGGATACCGTCTGTCCTGTGACTCACTCCCACTGCCCTTTCTCCAGACACACTGTTCCAGGGTCCCTGCTCTTGCAAGCTCACACCTTCAGCAGCACCCATGTGGGCCTGTGTGGCTCTCAGCTTGGGGTCCCCGGAACACAGAGGAATGGGGAGAGCGTGTGTTCTGGGCGCCCCAAGCCCTGTCAGCTGGGCCCCAGAAAAACACTCCTTGGCCAAAAGCCTCAGGGAAGCCTGACATCGACAACTCCTTGAGAAATCCCAGGATAAGCTAACATTTCCCAGACGTATTTGACGATTGGATTCTTTTTCTTTTTCTTTTTCTTTTTTCCCCACTTTGTGACTGCAGGTAACATATCAGAGAACCTCCAGGGCCAGCCCTGATGGGAAGCAGCACACCAGTCTCACCTGTTCAAATCGCCCCCACCTCTGCCAAAGAATTCACCTCATCCTTCAAGGTCCCATTGGAAGCCCACCCCTTCCAGGAAGCTTTCCTTGATTCCTTCAGCTAGACACAATCTTTTCCTTCTGGGAGCCTCCAGGCCAAGGATTTTTGTGAACGACTCTGCTGCAAACGCTGGGTGACACAGAGGCCGATATGAACTTTGGAGTCCCATGAAAGTTTGTCTCCTGGTACTACCCTCTTAGGTGCTGGGTAACCTAGGACACAGTTACTCAACTTCTCTGAGTCCCATGTGTAACCGTGTCCTCACGTGCACCACGGGATGGTAATAGAACCCATCTGTGGTGTTTTCACACGAACAGCACATAGGAATGCGTGGCGCATAGTACGCAGCTAACGAACAGAAGTTGCTACTATTACTGTTGTTATTAACATTATTGCCATTAAGAATGTTGATACCTGTGTGTTGAGTTGAATTGTAGTCCATCCTGGGACATAAAGGGTCATTCGAGGGCGCCTGGGTGGCTCAGTGGGTTAAAGCCTCTGCCTTCGGCTCAGGTCATGATCTCAGGGTCCTGGGATCGAGGCCCGCATCAGGCTCCCTGCTTGGCTGGGAGCCTGCTTCCTCCTCTCTCTCTGCCTGCCTCTCTGCCTACTTGTGATCTTTCTCTGTGTGTCAAATAAATAAATAAATAAAATCTTAAAAAAAAAAGGGCCATTAGGAGTGTGACCTCCCCTCAACCCCCCTCTGCCCCCTGTGCCGGGCAGGGGCCCGAGGGACGCTCTGGCATGTGCATAGTGAATGGGGTGTCTCGCGCCCTGAGTCAGCTCCAAGAAGGAGGCCAAGGTGGGAGGCTGGGCTCCCTTCATTCGAGAGCAGGGAGCTGTCAAAGCCTCCCTCCCTCCCCACTGGGATAGGAAACCCAGAGGCTGGTACGGGGTTAATGAGTCTCTCTCTCCCTGTAATACTCTGACAAATGGACCCTCCCTACCCTGCTCCTCCTCGGAACCTCTGGGTCCTTTCTCTGGCTGCTTCTTGCCTGGTGGGGACCTCTGAGCAGGCCATTATTCCTTAATTACTGGCTAAACGCTCTCATTTGTTCTCCGTTTGTCAGCGGTGAGCCCAGGCCGGGGCAGCCGAGAGAACTTTGAAATTCCTCATTGAGCTCTGGCTTCGGGAAAGAAAGCTGCCCAAGTGTCCTCCTTCTCTGAAGGCGGAGCGGCTCCCCGAGCCTGGGGTGGCTGCCCTCCCCGCCGCCGTCTGCGCTTCGGTCTTGGCTTTCCTCCTTGTTTTCCTCTCTGTTGTCTTTCCCTGTCTTGGTTCCCTGTCTTGGTCTTGGCCTCTCTGCTCCCCCTCCCCTGGTGCCATAGGTTGAACTTGGACCCTGCCCGTGTGAAAGCCCAGGTCTGAAATCCAGGCTCCCGCTGGCCGGCTGGGCGACTGGACGTCCGTTTGGGGACATGCACGCAGCGCGGACTTCAGGGCAGCGCGCGGAGGAGCAGGCGAGGGCGTGTGCCCACTGCGGTTGTGTGTGTTGTGCAATGACTGACGTAATTATAGTTTCGTCCCAAGCAGTGGATGACGTGGATCCAGGAGGGGAGAGTCCTGTCTTTGCAGTAATGCTGTTGAAACATCTTCTCCACGTTCTTTTCCCTAGGTGAAAAGTCAGCTTGCTAAGAACTAGCTAATCTGGAGTGCAAGTGCGCCCACGGCCGGGGGCTGGTTGGTTGGGGATCCCCCCGGGTCAAGTGGAACACTGAAGCTGTTGCAGTTTGGGTTCAGAGGGAAGCTAGCCGTGGGAGGGTGTGCGGGATGGATCTGAGGGGGTGCTCGTGGGAACAGCGCCCGTGGGAAGGAGAGGAAGGAAGCAGGACTGGCCAGAGGGAGAATCCGAGCTGGGATAGAGTCCCCCATGGCCTTGGCCAGCCAGAGCTGGGATGGCTCTTCCGAGGGTCCCGAATGCCCCGTTTCAGACTCAATCGGGACACAGGACATGGCTTCGAAGGACTCAGGCATTTTTCTGCCCTTGCCTCTCTCGGCTTCACCGTGCCCCCAGCGACCCCCCCTCTCTAGAAGAAGGATGTAAACCCCTTCATCAGTCAGCTCCTGGATTCTTGCACTTATGGAAGGGAGCCACGCCACCAATCACGCAGAGCAGCAGATAATGCAAAATCATTTACATTTGTCCTTCAGTTGCGTTACGTGATTACAAGGGGATGGGAAGAGTGTGGTGGGATTAAGTGTGTGCACAGTGGATTCAGCCCACCTGAGTGTGCCTCTCAGCTCTACCACTTACCAGCTGTACGACCTTGGAAAAAGTACAACCCCGTGCTGTGCCTCAGTTTCCTCATATGTAACATGGTGGGGTTAATAATGGTACCTTTCTTGAACAGCAGCTGTCAGCATTAAATGAATCATTACAACATGTCAAGCCCTTGGGACGGTGGCTGGGACACGGGAACTGCTCCATAAATCCCAGGCAGTAGCCTGTGGACAGGGGAGAGGAGGAGAGGACCCAGCCCCAGGGATGGTCCTGCCTCCCCATCACAGGTGTTTTTCCTCTAAAGGACAACAAACAACATGAACTCTGTCCGCTGCTGTCTGCCAGGCCTCTTGGCAAGCTAAGGGCCCCCAGTGCACACAGTCCAGGGATTCTGGGTTATCTCCTGCCCTGATCCCCGCAGGGCAGGAGAGAAAAGGCTGAAGGAGCCAGCGAGAGGAAAATCTTCATGCCAAGTCTGCCTTCAATGGCCACGTGTACTTGGGATGGGCGGGGGGTGGACAGTCAGAGCGGGGTTGTCCTCCCTGCTCTGCATTTCCTATCTATAAGGCAGGGGTTCCTTGCCAGGCTCTCGCAGGCTTTGGGTCTTGGTGGGGCTGTGGGCACAGAGGCCGTGGACCCCAGGGGCCAGCAGGTGGCACTCTCTATCCTGTGTCCGCCCTAGGGGCAAGGTTTCCCAACTGGCAGGCCCTCAAGGACACCTCTGAGGATCTGTAAGGCCGCTGCAGTGAGCGGAGTCCTTGAACCCTGAGCATCTCTGCTCTCCCCACCATCCCTCCCTACGCACCGCTCCCAGCCCCAGCCCTCTGACTCCCCTCATGGTGGCGGGGGGTGGCCCTATGCCTTGGAGATGGAGGTTTGCCCTGCTTTTCTGTTGGACCCCCTGTTACTGCCTGGTTCTGTGGCATTTCACAGACACCGCCCTGGTGTCCAGGTCTGCACTGCAGGGCTTGGGGAGCAACGGGACCAGTTGCCTCCTCCTCTTCCCCACCCCTGCCGTCTCCTGCTGCAAGTGCACAGTGCTCTGAGCTGCCGCACACAGTAAACAGCATAGGGAGGCAAGGCAGCGGGGTAGATGGGAAGGAGTTCCTGCAGCCTGGGGTCCTGTCTTGCAGCCCCAGTTCTCTCCAGGGCTGGTGTTTGCTGGGAGCTGGAGGTGATGCTCTTTGAGTCACAGGAGATGAAGAAGTGGAAAGAGGCCCTGAGACATGAGGGAGTGGATAACTTCACAATTATCATCAAGCACTTACTCTGCTGAGCACGCAGCGAACCTACAGCCAGTGATGCAGACACTATTATCATGAGAGAGTCAGTGGTCAGAGAGGTGAAAGCATTTACTACGGGTCACGCAGCTAAGAAGTGGCACGAGCATCTGCCTGACTTCGGAAGTGAGTGAGACCATGTGATGTTGTGGGAAGGAGCCTCGGGCAGGAGTCAGCCAATCAGTTCTCCTCTGCCTCCGAACCGCAGTCCTGTGACCTTGGACAAGGCACTTCCTCTCCCTGGACCTCAGTTTCCCCATTTGAAAATGGAAGCATTGGACTAGCATGCTCTCGAAGGATCCTCCACCGTTAGGAGTCCGCGAATAGACTTTCCCTGGCATTGGTGCTTTTTAAAATCTGTGTGCAAGAACCCACATATGCACAAGCCCAGCCTTCTGTACAAATGAAGTAGGCGGCAGCCCGCATGGTGTGAACAGTGGCTGCTGGGAGGGGCCCTGCCCGGAATATCTCAGTCGTTCATCCTGCCGCCAAAGCTCCTGGACTCCCAACGCTCTAGAGTCCTGCTTTCCGCGCGTCCCTATCTGTGAACGCCAGGACCTGGGCGGGCGGGGGAGGGCGGGCGGCGAACAGGTTTGGTCCTCTCCTTCTGGGAGGAAGAGTGCTTTCGTTTTGATGAGCATTTAAAAGACTTTGCATTTCCTGAGTTCAAAATAATTCTCCTGTGGGTGAGAGAAGGCTGCCCAACACCATCCTGGAGAGCAGGGGGCCTTCCTTCAGTTCGCTGGTGGGGAGGGGATGGGGGGGAGCAGGGGGAGCGTGCTGGCTGCTTTAGGAAGCATCCCTGGCTTTGGCTCCAGGTGGACCTGGGTTCGAATGCTGCCAACCGGCGACCTTCGGGGTATGCTCTGACTTCCTCCCTCCCCATGCCGAGTCCCTCACTTCTCTGCAACTCAGCTGCTAGAATGTCTTCTCCTGGAGGAGATGGGAGCCAGCCCAGCATCAGCCCCGCCAAATGAGCATGTTCCCAGGAGGCGCCCGGAGGCTGGCGCCGGGGAAGTGCCACGCCTCTCCCCTGGATCCTCCTGGCAAGCCCAGCTCTACACCTCTCCCCTCCCTTTCAACAGTCTGTCAGCTTCTGATGGACGGGAAGCTGTCATCCTCTTCCCACATCCAGCATCGCCGCCACGTCCCCCACCCGGCCCCTCCTGGCTCCAGGAAGCTGGGAAACCATTCCCGATGAGGAAGTAGCCCGGACCATCTGTGAAGCACGGCTAGCAGTAACGCCTGCCTTGCACAGCTCTGCCGCACAGGTGGGGTGATGCGCTGGCGCGGGACGGGGACTTGAGGTGTGTTGGTGACACCCCACCCATTTCTGTCCTTAAGGACCCTGTGTTTTTGAGCTAAAGATGAACCTGGGGATCGGGCCAGATGGGGAGTTTCCTTACTCCCCATAACTTCCTGGTACACTTTGGCCCCGGGGACCTCAACAGAGGGCAAGCACCACAGTCCCAAAATGACAGGACTATGGCCACACGATCCATGAGTCGCACACAGTAGGTGCTCAACTGATTGTGCCATACTCAGGAGAACACCCATGCGCCTCCTGGGGCACCTCTGGCCTTCGGGGGATCTGGCTGGGTCTCTGCACTGCTCTTTGACCTCATCCCTGCTACTTTCCCTCTGGCTCATCCACTTTCACCCCCACAGACCTTCCTGTTCTTCCTGGAATATACTGGGCGCACTACCGCCTCTGGCTTTTAGCCCTTGGGGCTCCTCTTTCTGGAAGGCCTTCCCAGATACCTCACCCCCTTCCCAACTCTTTACATATGACCTCAGCAGGGAAGGCTTCCCCCGAGGATCCTAGGGAGATTAACACCCCCTCCCGCACTGACCTCTCCCTTCCACCACCTCCTGTGTTTCTTTATCTGCTTAGGGTGAGAGCCAAGTTGCAGGGGTGGCAATTTTCACAAGTCTTGTTGGCTGCTGTACCCCCTGGCCCTTAGAACAGCACCCAGCACATAGTAGGTGCTCAGTAAACATTCGTGGGATGAATGAATGCAACCATGAATGAATACATGGTGGGTGAGACCATTTGCTCAGATTCATTGTTTCCCAACACAAGTGCTCCAGATCTTGAGGGTACCAAAGGCTGTGCAGGGATTCCAGAGTTATTCTCAATAGTTCAAAAAGAGTAAAGGAGATCAAGTATTTACTTGGGATTAAAGCCACACTGGCTATAGCTTAATAAATGAAGCTCGCTCCATAATACTTCATTTGGCAAACATTAACAGAGCCGCTACTGTAGACGAGACACAATGCCAGGCATTAAGATTATGGCACTGAGAAAGACACATAGTTTGTGCCTTTTGGAGCTCACAGTATCCCTGGGGAGTGGACAACTTGCACAGAGCGGGGGTCCTGGGTGCCTGCACCGACAGGGTCTCTGGTCTGCCTTGGATGGTCCCTCTGCACTGAGAGCCAGTCTCTGCTCTGCCGGAGAGGGATTTTACCCTTCATCCTGCTACACCCCAGCCTCCATTTTCTGCCTACGAGGTGATCCTTAAGACCCTCTCTGATTCCCATATTCCACTGTTTACTGGGAAGAGCTCAGGGACACAGAGGCCTTGGGCGCTCCTGATCCTAGAGGAGGCTGGGACACTGTGGGATGCTCACCACTGGGGTTCAGAAGAGGGTCAACTGAGCTCCAGGCCCTCCCAGCTGCCCTCTATGTGGGGAGAAGGCTCTTTTCCCTCATCGGCATCCTGGCACAGCAGGACCGGAGCTGCTTTCCCTCGAGTCGTGAAAGCCAGGCTGAGTGCCAACTCGTTAGGAATAGCTTCCCAGCTTCCTGGAGCCAGGAGGGGGCCGGGTGGGGGAAGAGGATGACAGCTTCCTGTCCATCAGTTGCTGACAGACGGCTCAAAGGGAGGGGAGAGGCACAGAGCTGGGCTTGCCAGAAGGATCCAGGGGAGAGATGGCAGCATTTCCCGGGTACCAGCCTCCGGGCCTCTCCCAGGAACATACCAACCCCGTGGGGCTACTGCTGGGGGCTGGTTCCCACCTCCCACCTTCCACAGCCTGTGTGTGCTGAATCCTGCAGTAAAGGATTTGCCTTGGGGAGGGAAGCAGTCAGAGCAAAGCATGAAAGATCTTCTTGGGAAGAGTGGTGACTGTCTCTATTGCCCCCCCCCCAAAGCAGGAAATACTTAAGTCACATACCAAGGACATCCTGACCTGACCAGATGCCAAACTGTATTGTCTTATCAAAGAGGAGTGTGGATACCTTCCTGGAGATTGTAGTTTCTGATTTCTGAATCATCTATGTGAATTCTCATCCATCCATCCATCCATCCATCCATCCATCCATCCATCCATCCATTCATTCATTCATTCAACCCTACTTACCTTACTATGGGCCAGGGCTGAAGGCTGGCGAAATAGAGATGNTCATCCATCCATCCATCCATCCATCCATCCATCCATCCATCCATCCATTCATTCAACCCTACTTACCTTACTATGGGCCAGGGCTGAAGGCTGGCGAAATAGAGATGAATAAGACAAAGTCCTTTCTCTCAAGGAGTCTAGGAGTGACACAAGGCATGAGGCCAGCTAACTGTAACAGGCTGAAGCGGCTCGTGCCATCGAAGAGGGGCTGATGAGGACAACAGGAGTTAGAGGAGAGAGAAGAGACGACATTGGGGCCAGGAGGCTTCCTGTAGGAGGTGGTATCTGCACTGGGCCCTGTAGAATATCAGATACGCTGGAGGAGAGGACAACGTGCACGAAGACCCAGAGGCGGGAAAGCGCCAGGTGCAGGCAGAAGCCGCACGGGCACCACGTGGCTGAGGCGAGGCACCGCTGGGTGTCAGGGAAGGCTGGTCACGTGACCCACGGCTGGCCAATCAGTATAGTCCCTCCTCCCGGCTACAGGATTGGCTCCAGAATGGCATGTGATCTAAGGTGGTCCAATGAGAATCAGCCACGGGACCCTTGCATGATCACCTCCATCCACTTACACCGCTTCCAACGAAGCGGGTCCGTGCTAGCTCAGGCGGCCTCTGACAGAGGACCATAGACCCGGCGGCTTACACAGCAGACCTTTCTTTCTCTCAGTTCTGGAGGCGGGAAGTCCCAGCTCGGGGTGCCCGATGGTCGCATCCCGGCGACAGCCCTCTTCCTGGCATGCCGGTGACTGTCTCCTCGCATGTCCTTACCTGACAAAAGCAGCGAAAGCTCGCCCTCCCCCCATCCCGTTGTGAGGGCACCGATCCCATCATGGAGGCCCCACCTCCGGGACTTGGGCCAAACCCAATGATCTCCAAAGATCCCAGCTCCAAATTCCATCCCCTGTAGGATCAGGGCCGCAGCATCTGACCCGGGGAGGGACACAAGCCTTCAGCCCGCAGCGGAGTTGCCTTACGCACGTGCTCTGATGGAGATAGGAGATGGGGATCAGAGAGATGTGGGTTTGAGCCCCAGCCCTTCCCATACTCACTGCCTAGCCCTGGGCACACTACTGCCTCCCCCTGGGGCTCAGTTTCCGCGAGTGTGGAATAGGGAACCCTAGCTAGATGAACTCGGAAGCCCTGCCAGCCCTTCCGCTCTGACGTCGTACGTCTCTCCTGCCACCTGCTCTCCAGCCTTGATGCCGCCATCTTGGGTGGGGGCGGGGGGGTGGATTGCTGGGGGCCATCTGATCACGTGAGCACAGGCGCTCTTCTCAATGGTTTGCTGCAATTTCTTGTTCCTCGCTGAGCCTGTGCTTCCATCCAGTAACAAGACTGGGGGCACGTTTTTTTTGATGAGACTTTGCATCTGGAAAGGAGCCGAAAGCCGGCCAGGCTGTCAGGCTCCGAGAGGGCAGGCGCCCTGCGTGTCACTCAGCACGGCCCAGCCTGAGCCGGAGCCCAGGATGCGGAGGCCCGGGGACTCTGGATCCCCCGCCGTCCCCCGCCCCATCTCTGTTCTCCGTAAGACCAGGAAGTTCATTATTTCCCTGACTGGCTTTTCTGGCAAGACTCAAATTAATTTTCCATCTCTCCCCCTCTCCCAAGCCTCGCAATCACTAAATGCCAGGGAAAGTTAAATAAACAGCTGATTTACAGACGCATTTTCTTTCTTTCTTTCTTTTTTTTAAAAGCAGGGACCTCTATTAATCAGTTGTGCCGAGAGCAGCCTGATGAAGCAGTTGGCGCACCCTTCAAATGAGCAAGCCTGGGGTCAGAGGGCCTAGAGACTGGAAGTGGCTCTGCATCAGGAGCTAAAAATAACACAGGCTCCAGCCCCTCCTCTCCTCTCCCCTCCAAGAAGGAGGTCGCAGGCCAGGCCTTTCCTATGTGGAGGGGTGAGGCGGGGCCCTGGCCCCCACCCCCTGGGTCTCCCCACTGCTCTGAGCTGCAGGGGTTTTATGGATAATGTCACTCAACCCTACCACTGTATAGAGAGATTCAGAGAGGGGAAGGGAATTGCCCAAGGTCACACAGCAGGGCTGTGACTGTGCTCCGACCAGAACCCTGAATCCTAATTTGGGGCTAAGGGAGAAAGAGGTTTCTAGATTGAAATGTCTTGAAGAATAAGACAACAAAAGAAAGCACATGGCATCTCCTGGCACCCTCGGAGGGCCTCAGAGAGGAATGCACGGGTCCACTCGGGCACACAGGTGCACGGATACACATTCACCCGCAGAGGCCCCCCAGGAGCATGCGCCTTTGGGTGCACTTGCATGGGGACCTGGCTCCTGACTGGCTTCTCTTTTTCACCCAGGAGGGCAGAGTGATTTTGTCACTTCCCTGGACTGAGTCCCTCCTTCCACGATCCCTTCTGGGATTGTCTTGACTGGGTGGAGGACTTTTGCCCTGGACTGAGTCCCTCCTTCCACGATCCCTTCTGGGATTGTCTTGGCTGGGTGGAGGACTTTTGCCCACTGGCCTTCCATCCCACTCGATCTGGAGCCCTGAGGCCCTGTGAAACGATTTGCACCATCATTGTGAGGCCGGCCCAGCGAGGATCTCCATGGGTGGCACTCACAAGCTTGGGGCTCTGACCTTCCTCACCCTTCAATGGTTGGTGACCCTAGGCCCCTGGAGACTCACTAAAGATGGTGAGCCCTCCTTCTGTAAAGTGGACATGAAAGTTCTTACTTCCCAAAACTGCGACAGGGATTACGGGCAAGGGTTTATAAAGCACCTGCTCCTGGATTTGTTCAGCAAACCTGTGTCAAGGACCTAGGTCCCGAGGGGTTCTCCTGCCCTGGTCCATAGTAGATGCTCAATAAACGAGTGATTGTCAGTATCTGGCTAGCAGGCAGGCATGGCCTGAGCAAATGTCCTCTGCCAGGTGCCAATAGCTAGACTCGGGGGTGTCTCCAGGGGGCAGCCCAGGAAGGCAGGTGAGACAGACAGTAAGAAACGTATTCCCAATGGTGGGAGAAACTCAAAATATGAAACAATGGTCACAACCAAATTCAAGCTCACATATCTAGGCGCTTCCTATGTGCCCAGGGGCTCTGCTAAGGGTTTTGCTTTTTCATCCTAATATATTCTCGGAACAACCCAGAGGGGAGTTCTGATATTGCCTCCATTTTACAGGTGAGCAAGCTGAGGCACAGAGAGGGTTAGTAATTTGCTGGGGGTCACAGAGCTGGTGGGGGGTGGAAAGGTCAACGGAAGCCCAGAGGAAGGGTTACTGAGCCTAGAGGGGGAGGCAGGCAGGGGAGCACCTCCTAAGAGGAGAGCCTGAAGGTGGCCTTTGAACCCTGAGATCCCGGAGCCCTCCAGAGAGCCAGCCACTTCCTGACCCAGAAAGGGCAGTCATGGGCCCCATTTCCCTCGCCCTGGCTGATTGGACCAGAATGGGCACCTGACCAAGGAGCTGGGCCAATCAGACTCTTGCTCTCAAAAATTTAAACAAGCGGAACCGGAGAGTGGGAGCCACAGCATTTGAAGCCTCGGGGGGGGGGGNGGAAGGGGGACGAGGCAGGTCTTGAAAGACCTGACCTGCAGAGCTAAGAACTGCAGTCGGGTTTGGGGGTGGGTGGGAAGGAGTGGGAATGCATCTGGTTTGGATGGGTTTGTTGCCCTTTCTGAGTTCTAGAGGCCCAGCTGTTCTTCCAGCTTCCGGGGTTCATGGGGGCCCCTTCCCAGCCTGGTAATCAAGTCCTCTTGAGTGAAGTTAGAGTGGGCTTCAGTTTCTTGCCACCAAATAATGCCAGCCTAAGACAGGCGAGCGGACGTGCCAGCCGGGGGAAGAAGAGGAAGGGCAGAGGTAGAGTCCGGGAGAGGCGCTCACTCGCTCACTCGTGCGAAGCCTGCAGGCTGGAACAGAGCGGGGAGGCGGCTTCCAGGAGGAGGTGCTGAGTCAGTGGGCCTCTCTGCCTCGGAGGGGTTGGTACCTAGATGTCGATGGGGCTGGTCCATTTGTGAAGCTGCTGGGCCCCCTGCCTTGGAACAGAGGCCCCGGAGCTCATTTTCAATCAGGCCCTGTCCCCAGCACACAAGCAGAGTTAATTAAACATAGCCTTCCCTTCTGCAAGGAAATGGAAAGCAACCTCCTGTTAGAACAATTAGTACTTACAGCCCCACCCCCCTGTTCCTTCCTCCCGCCTTCTCTTAACCTGGCCTCCATCATCTCAGGCTCGGCTTCCCGTCCATCAATTAGCACTAAGAAGCCGAGAGGAAAGGAGGGGAGAAGGGACAGATGGCCTGTTTATCCTCCGGGGACGTGGAGACCCTCCCTTTCGCCAAGGGTCTGGGTGGCCACAGTACCGGGGTAGAGAACCAGGCCCCTGTGTTGCTGGAAGCAGGGGTCCTAACCTCTCTGCTGTCTCGTCCATATCACAGGGATCCTACGGCCTCATAAAACTGTCAGCATCCAATGAGATCTGGGTGGAGAAAGTGCCAAGCCCAGGGCCTAGCATGGATGCATCTTACCTAGTTCCCTCCTACTGCTAAGGTAGGTGGGACTAGGGACCTGTGGTCCACAAGCCTTGCTGTGTGACGTCAGGCTGGTGACTTGGCTTCTCTGGGCCTCTGTGGAAGAGAAGGCTTTGGGCACCTTTCTGTGTAAATCACGTTCCCCAGACAGCTGGAGGGTGGGCGGGCAGGATCGCAGGGGGGTAAGGGGCCCGAGACTACACGCATCCCCTCCCGCCGGCTCTCCCACTTCCTTCTGTACCAGCTCGAACAAGTGGTTAACTCCCTGTGCCTCAGTCCCCTTGCGGGATGGATGGAATCGCGGTGCCCGCAGAATGCAGAACAGTGCTTAGTCCACGAAGAGCCCTTGGTAAGCATCAGCTATTGTTATTATTCACAGTCTTATTTTTAGTCCAGCCCAGCCCCTGCCTTCAGAGAAACTGCAGCCAAACCGTGAAGCCTGTTCTTGGAGGATGAATCTGAGTTTCCATCAAAAGCGACTCCGGCATGAAGAGTCACCGTCTTGGCCAGTTGTGTTCATGTCTGAGATCAGGAAGAGTCGGGAGAAGTTGTTGGAGCCCTGGGTTCATCCTTAAACCAGAGCTAGTTCAGCTCAACAGACTGGGGCGTCAGGAGGATTAAGTGGGATTGCTACCCCGGGTTCTTGGTGTGTGGCCCTCCCCTCCATCCACTGCCACCTACTGGTGATGGGGGCCCCCTGCCACCTTGAAAGTCCCCGGCAAACCAGGGGCACCGTTGGACACCTGCTGCCCGCAGGCCTCATGCCGGGTGCCAGGAACAGACACAGGAGACAGAACTGGAGTTGCCTGCTGTCGGCGCGGAGGGGCAAACCCGACATGCATTAAACTAAGCGGTGGTTTGGGCTGTGGGATCTGATAAAGAATCCTTCCCAGGGGATAATACATCCAAAGCAGAGTGGGGAGGTACAGGTGCAAGCGCCAGAGGGGCCAAGAGACAGGAGAGGAGCTTCTCAGGATGGGATGGCACAGCCTTGCTCAGGGGGGCCCCTGACCCAGCCATTGTGACTGGAAGTGCATCTTGGCGTCTAACTTGAATCCTTTCTGCTGCAGCCGGATCTCATGTCCCCCGATCCCCATCCTCCTAATAACAGATCGTGTGAACTCGGGGCACCCTTGGCAAATTTAAGGTCCACTAACAGATAATGAGAGACCTTCCTTGTGGGACTCAGAAATAGCTTGGCAAGCAACTCCCAAAGCAGATCCGGCCACAGTGGAAGGCCTGGCCCTTTGAGCCTTCCGTGGTGACTCCTCGCAGGGGCAACATTGACGAAGGTGGGTTAGCGCCAGCCACACTAGACAGGTGGACACTCGGACTGTTGTCACTAAGATCAATCTCACCGCTTCACACCTTTGAGATGGGCTGTCATTTTAAAAAAGTTTTGTTTTTTTAATTTGGGTTTTGCTAGAGATGGGGTCTGGACATACTGTGAATGGACAGACTTCTCTTTAGTCTTAGATCTATACTCCTTTCCCAAGCCACTAATTATCATTGAGCGATTGATCGATGAACTTGGCTGAGCTGTCCAAAGCTGGAATGGTTGGGATAAGCTGCCTGCAAACCCAGCTTCAAACTCAGCCCCAGTTGGAGGAAAGTGACCTTTTTGATCTTAAAAAGGCTGATGAGCAGAAAGTCCCTTTGGAGCAGGACATGCATAAGCTCTGAGGATAGAGACACCAAAAGAACTTCCTGGCCCCCAGGAAGATGACATTCTACCTGGGAGAGGAGACATACAAGCAGCACTTGACCCCTCCAGCCCCTGACCCCTGGCGGTCCCCCACAGCAGGTGTCACCATCTACCTCCCTGCGAAGTTCACTGTCTTGTGTGTTGTCTGTCCCCACGCTGTGGGCAGGACTTTGTCTTGTTTATGGCTGCATCCCGAGCACCCAGCCTAGTCCCAGGCACACAGCAGGTGCTCAATAAACACATGCTGCATGAACAGATTAGTGAATGAGGGCTGGCAGGATAGCCTCAGCAAGTCTTTCCTGGCCTGGGGTGTGGGATGGCCACATGGGTCACTTGGGCTCTGGCTCTGTGGTCATGTGTCTCCTGGCAGGGTGGAGACCCCACCTCTTCCCTGGCTCTAAGATGCTCTGCCTTCCCTGCCCCTGACTCTATTCTTTCCCCTACCACCCAGCTTGCCTGGGCTGATGGAGGAGGAGAGCCAGTAGCTCCCCTCGGCCCAGCTTGGCCTGGGCGTTCAGCTTCCAGACACTATGTCTGCTCTCTGGTCCTGGAACGCTGAGTGGCGGAATCTGTTCCACCCTCCCTGTCTGCCCTTGTCTTTTGGACAAATCCTACGCCTGTCAGTGTTAGTATCCAAAGGTTTATTCCCCAAGACAGTCTTGGCTTCCATCCACCGCTCACCAACATGTGACCTTGGCCAAATGATGGTGTATTATTGAGCATCAATTTATTTATCTATAGAATGAAAATAATAGTAAAAATACTAATTGAATCCCATTATTTTGCAGCAAGGTTTGGTGAGATAATGCATGTGAAGCACTTGGTACCATGCTCAGCACATAAGTAATTTATACCTTCTCCTTACGAATTTCGGCTGCCACTATTGTCGTTATTATAAGCTTCAACTTTTATGTGTTGGGCACTTAGTAGGTGCCAACAAATCAAGCAGTACTTAGCCCCTGGCTCTCTTTAAAAAGCAGAGCTTTTATTTTGTCATTGTTATGAGGGTGAGGACAGTGAGGATTTGGATGTACCTGTTTCAGCTGACCTGGAGTTTACCCTTCAGGGTGAAAATCTCCCTCTAGCCATTGCCAGAAAGGCTCTTCTTGTCAAATCAATATTGACTAGAGGACAGTCCTTGAAAACAGGTGTTCAGAGTCCTCCCACACCCCTTATCTATCTGTATTTGGTGGGAGCAAACCTTAGAGCCCAGAGAGGTTTGGTGTGTTATCTAGGGTCACACAGTGTGCTGATCCAACCCACCCTCCAGCTTCTGGTTAAGGGCTCCAAGTTCCAGGCTGCTGTCACCACGACCATCACCATTAATTGTCATCATCTACGTGTGAATGGGACAGTTAGGTCTTCTAGTCATTTCCACAACCTCCCTCTCTCATGATCTTGTAACAGCCCCAGGAGCTGGGCAGGGAAGGGCTGGGCGGGGCAGGATCAATCCAACATTATTGCCATTTTTCAAAGGTGAAAGCTGAGACTCAGAAGAGACTCAGCCTGGCCTAAGTCACAGGGGGAGAGGCGCCCCGATGCCCAGCCTGGCTTTCCAGCCTGCAGAGAAGGGCGTCACTGGCACTGGCATGAGATCCTGGTCCTGCTGTGTGCCGCTCGCCCCCAGCCCCGCAGCCGCCCTCCAAGCCCGTCTCCCGGAGCCCCCAACTGAGAGCCCTTGAGGGCAAGCCCCATTTGCAGGAGACCTCAGAAACAGTTTAGGGGCCCAAGACTCCTTGACGCCAACAGGCAAGGTTTTTTTTTTTCCTTCTCTTGCAGAGTAGAAGAGATTTATAACTTCCGACTCTCGACCCAGCTTTGAACCAACTTGCACAAAAGCAACAGGCATCCCTTCCTGGAAGACAGATGGTGTCTCTGCAAGGGACACGGGAGCCCAAAAGGCTGGCAACTTCCCTGGGAAAAGTTTCTTCTTGTTTAGAAATCACCTTGGGGGTTTTAAAAAATGGAATTCATGGAAGAACATGGTGAACTTTGTCATGGCGACTTTGCAGTATGTTAAAGGAGCTGGGATTTCAGGTCATTCTGGGGCCAATTTCTCCCCCGCCCCCACTGCCCAGGACAGCATTGTGTGAGGTCAGACCAGGCCCTCACACCCAGAAGGTGCACTTGAATCTGTCCCCACAGCTCTGAGAGCCTGTCTTTGACTGATGGGAGCCCGACTGGCTCTGGGGCCTGGAACCCACCAGGCTCTTATGAGGATTAAGTGAGTTGGTGCAGGTAAAGCACTTGGAAGAGTGCCAGCACCTGGTGGACTCAGCGGAAGCATAAGCCGTGGTTACTACTATTCACGGGATCCATGTAATGTCAGGCGGAGGGTAGGAGGCACGTGTGTGCTAGAGCAATCCTTCGGTGCGGTGGAGGGAATCAAAGCAGAATGAAACCCTTTTGCTCTCTGTCTCGCGGTGTCCCGAAACTTGCATCTCATTGCCTTTAAAAAGAAAACCAGTAACGATAGCGAAACAAAGCAGGGTCTGACCCATAGAAGGGGGCCTCTGAGAACAGGTTCTCGGACATTGGGTCTGGGGAGAAAACAGAGGCAGGGCTGTGGCACCAAGGCCCATTTCACAAACCAGCTGTGTCACTGGGCCACAAAATGCCCTGGGTCCCTGGGCAGCAGGCCTGGAGCCCGTCACTGGGGCTGCCGTGCCTGCCGGGAGCAGCAGGGGCCTGAGCTTGAACAGCAGGGACCTGACGGGCATCTGCCCAGGTGGCGGAGGGTCTGGACTCCCCAGGGAAGGGTCCTCTCTGAGCCTGGGGCTTCTGGTGTCCAGAAGCCTGAATGGATGAGCCTGTTCTGGAAGGTCTAGCAGCTCCTCCTTCCCTGAGTTGGAGAAGTGGTTACATCACCTGCAAGATCAAGGCCTCCTCTCCCCCCACTGTTCCTGCCTTCTGTCTGCTCTTGTCTCGCCCAGAAATGGTCCAGGAGAGACCGCAGGGCTGCGGGTGATCCTGTGGGCTTTTCTGCCGCATGGACCCCTTCCCATCTGCACCCACCGCTCGGTATCCACAGGTGGGGCAGCCTCCATCTGATTCGGGGCAGGAGGCGGGGCCCCAGAGCAGCGACCACAGTGCGCATTAGACCCGTGTCCCTAAGGCACCTACTAGGCACTGGGAAGAAAGGGCGAGATGTCTTCTAAAGCTCCCAGTACTCCCCTGAGGGCGCTGTGACAACCCCGTTTTCCAGAAGAGAAAACAGAGGCTCAGAGAGAGAAAACAATTTGTCCCGAGTCATAGTTGGGAAGAAGCAGAATCAGGATTTGAACTGAGCTATGCGTGATTCCATTCTTAACTCCCACACTGCTCTATGCTTTATCAAGTGAGAAATAACTCCGTTTTCTTTTAAATTAATAGACCCACTCCCTATCTCCTCCCTCTCCCTCCCTCCCTCCCTCCCTCCCTTCCTTCCTCCCTTCCTCCCTTCCTCCCTTGTTACAGATTCCAAAATGTTCCTACCCATTAATTTACTTGGTCCTACGAGGAAGACTGGGGGATTGCCTCCGCATTTTCACCACGAGGGGACTGAGGCTCAGAGGCGTAAGGTGACGCACCCTGAGTGGGAGCAGAGAAGCCGGGGCTCCCGTCTCCTCTCCCCGAACACTGGGCTTGCGGCGGCAGTGTGTCTGGGAGAAGCCATCGGGGTGTTCTGCCAACAGAGGCAATGATGATCATAAACTCATTTCCCACAGTATCATTCCCCTCTTTTCAGAGATTGGATTCTGGTCGTCACTAAGGGCCACGTTCCCCAGGCTTTCATCACCACCTCCAGTTTTGGAGTGCCCTCCCTCTCCTGCAATTTAACCAAGTTATTCATTAACTGCTATGCACCCAGAAGGTATTTATATCAACGGCGCATTGGGAAATTCAGCTGCACTTGAAGTGTGGGTAGCAAGCTGATGACCTGCTGGGGGGTGGGTAAGATCTGGGGAACCTGCTCTGGCAGGCCTCACCTTCCCGTGACCCCGAGCATGCAGAGCAGCATCTGTGGCTCTGAGAGTGGAAGACTCAGGAGGCAAGGGGCTGACACACGTGAGTGCTGTCACTGTCTCGCTTCAATTTTTCATGGGTTCCCCGCCACCTAGCCAGCTAGCTTCCTTCCTTCCTACCTTCCTTCCTTCCACCCATCTTTCTTTTCTTATTCTTTCCTTCCATCCATCCATCTTTCTTTCCTTCCATCCTTCCTTCCATCTTTTCTTTCTTTCTTTCTTTCTTTCTTTCTTTCTTTTTCTTTTTTTCTTTTCTTTCTTTTCTTTCTTTTTCTTTCTTCCTTTCTTCTTTCTCTTCCTCCCTCCCTTCCTCCTTTCCTTTCCTTCCTTCCATCCATCTTTCTTCCCTTCCATCCTTCTTTCCTTTGTTCTTTCCTTCCATCCATCCACCTCCCTCCCTCCTTCCCTTCTATTTTTCTTTCTTTCCTTCCATCCATCCATCCCTCTTCCACCATCCATCCATCCTTCCATCCTTCCATCCATCTAACCAACCTTCCTCCCTTCCATCCTTCCCTCCTTCCTTCCTTCCTTCCTTCCCTCCTTCCTTCCTTCCTTCCTTCCTTCCCTCCTTCCCTCCTTCCTTCCTTCCTTCCTTCCCTCCTTCCCTCCTTCCTTCCTTCCTTCCTTCCTTCCATCTTAATTCTCTCATTACTTCATTAATTTAATGACTGCCTACCATCTCCTGCTCTAATTTCCTACTTTCCAAAGCACTTATCACCATTTAACATGCTGAAACAGTTATCTATCTATTGATCAATTTAACTGATCTATCTATCCTCATTACTCTTTATTATCTATGTCTCTCCACCACCATTTTCCCCTCCCTGACTAGAATGAAAGACTTACAATGGCAAGAACCTTGGTTTTATTTACTTGTATTCTAACTGCTGCCCAGTAGGCACCTAATAAGTGTTTGTTAGGTGAGTGAATAAATGTGTACATAATATTAAACAAGACACAAATTTATAGAAATTAAGGCAAAACTGGAGACTTCAAATATTTAAAGAAGTGCATTTGTCTGGATCCCTACAGGCAGTATTTCCTTCCATTTGTCTCTAGTGCTTCTTATGAGGGAAAGTTTGAGAACACAGGCCAATAAGAGGAATTCTTACCCGGCATTCTGAGCTTCCAGCATCTGACCCCTGCCCTCCTCTTGTCACTATCTAACAGGACTTCCAGTGAGTTGGACTTGCTTGTGCTTTCCAAACATACTTTGAGCTATCTTTTCATACCTCAGGGCCTTTGCACATGCTCCCCCCTTACAGGAATCACTTTTACCCTCTTATCCATCTGGAAAACTTTCTGCACACTATTTGAGACTAGGTTCAGATTACACCTCCTTTGGGAAGTGTTCCTAGTCTTCTTTCTTCCCATTCTGGGCAAAATTAGACCCACCCTCTGCCTCTGCCTCTTGTGATATCCTCTACTGAAGAACATTCAGATGGTGAATTTGCTTATTTCTATCTGCATCCTTCATGGCATGGGAGTGGATTATTGTAGTAATAACTATTTGTAGAATTATTATAATGATAGTGGCTACTGATTATTGGGTACCTATCATTTACTGTTCCAAGTGTTTCAACATTCAATCCTCATAATAACTATATGAGGTAGGAGCTATTATTTTCCCCATACATAAATGAGAAAATCGGTGCAGAGAGATTATGGTAATTTAGCCAAGATTACACCTTAAGAAATGGTGGAACCATAAATAGAACCTGGGCAAGCTGACTCTGGAGCCCTGAGCTGAACGTCTCTGTGACATTGGATAAGACCTGGCACTTATCCAGGTCCCAGTTTCCCCATCTGCACAATGAATTGTTAATATGAGGTACTGTTTAAGGACTTTCTCACTGAGGATGCTCTTTGCAGTCTCTTCTCTCTAGAAATGATGTCTCCATGCAGCAACCTCTTCCTTGTAGAAATATGGTGGGGACCCCATGAAGTTGGGAGAAGAGGATGCCAGCAAGCATTTGTTTCTAGGACAGTTTTGGTCTGGGAGGATGAGTGGGGAGATGGGTGATAGTGTGAACATCTCAGAGACTCTTTCTGGACTGTGTTATATTGTATTGTTTTCCCTCAATTCTCCTTTCCTTCTTGCCTTCCCCGTGGCTTCCCTGTGGGAAGAATATACTTTCCTATCGACTTTAGACTTAGCCATGTGACTTGCTTTGACCAATAGAATGTGAGTGGAAATAATTGTGTGCTTATTCTAAGACAAGATCTTTGGAGCTGACGCAAGCTCCTGCCAGCACTGTTGAGCTTCTGTTCTCAGAAGTTGGAGGAAGTCTGAGACTGGAGGGAGGTCCTAGAATAAGGACACATGGAACAGACCTGGTTTCTACTTAAATTAGCCTGGATTCAGCCTGGGTCAACTTAATCCAGCCAGAATCAACTGAACTGTGGATGATCTATAGGCCTATGAGTATGAAATGCTTGTTTGGCATCATGAGTCATTGAAAATTTGGAGATGTTTGTTATGCAACGTTAGTATAGTGGAAATCTGACCGATATATTGACTAAACACCAGACCAGTGTAAGTGTAGCATCCTTGTTGAGTTATATTGCCCTTAGTCATAAAGAGGTCTAACATTAATGTCAAATTAGCAGTGACATTTGAGCAAACGGGTGATATTCAGACTTTCTGAATACATTCCTAAGCATAAGCAACATCTTTCAAGGTGGGTGAGGGGTGTTATGATGGACCAGACACCCACATTGCAGCTCTTCGTTCTTGCTGTAATATAGCTAATAAAGTTTTATTTCCTCTGCTAATCAAACATGTTTCCAAGGAAAGTTCCTCGTCCCAGCCTTCTAGAGGAAAAGGTCTTGAGTGGGCAAGTCCTTTCCCCTCTGTCACTTTTGGCATATTTAATCTATAATGAGGATCTTCATGGTTTGATACATGGAGGACATGGAGGAATCTGGTTTGGATTATTTGAAATATTAAGCAATGAGAGAAGATGTCCCAAAAGAGAAGTTGATGTGTCCTCTTCTTCCAGCTCCCCAAGTCTGTCATATGGATGTGGGTGGTTTCAGTGGCATGTTGAGGAGGAGATGAAAATGGTGGGAAGGGACTTGAAAGGTTTCTGTAATTTTGGAGCCTGCACAATCTTTGCAAAAGTCTCTCTGATTCAAGCTTGGCTTGGGCATTGCCTCTTCCCATGATTCTGCATACGTCAATAAAATCTCCTATGATCCTGCCATCCTGTTTTCTTAGATCTCATGATCCAAGCCTAGGGTCATGGCTGCAGTGATGAATAGGTCCTGTGGTCATGACACTGACACATTGTCTCATGGGATCCCATATTAGCCTCCTGTGGCTGCTGGAATAAATGTCCACAAACCCAGTGGCTGAAAACAATGTTTATTACCTCTCCTACAGTCCTGGAGATCAGAGGTCTGAAATCAGCTAGAGTCAAGGTGTGAGCAGAGCTGGCTCCTTCTGGAGGCTCTGAATGAGAACACATTTCTTTGCCTTTTTCAGCTTCTAGAGGTGCCTGCTTCCCTTGGCTCATGACCCCTGCCTCCATAAGCCCAGGCTCTTGCTTTCATTCTCACATCTCCTAGTACTGACCCTGCTTCTTCTGTCCCACTTGTGATTACATTGGGTCTACCTGGACAATCTGAGTATCTTCCCATCTCAAGATCTGCAAAGTCCCTTTTACCATGTAGGGTAATATATTCACCGGTTCCAGGAATTAAGAGATGGGCATCTTTGGAAGGGGAATGTCTACCCCAAAGAACCTGCAGGGTAGGGGACACAGGTACTAGCACCCAGTTATTTCCATTTTACAATAGAGGAAACAGAAAGCAGTAGGTTGCTGATCCGGGACCAGAGCCCAGACTTATGACTCCTACTCTTTAAGCTATTATTTTTAAAAAAGATTTCATTTATTCACTTAGAGAGAGAGAGAGAGAGAGGGAGAAAGGGGGAGAGAGAGCATGCATGAACAGAGGGGAGAGGCAGAGGGAGAAGCAGACGCCCCCCTGAGCAGGGAGCTAGATGCAGGCCTTGATCCCAGGACCTGGAGATCATGACCTAAGCCGAAGGCAGATGCTTAACCATCTGAGTCATCCAGGTGCCCTTTTTAAGCTATTATTATTATTATTAATTTCAATAATAGTAACATTCATTAAATGTTTGCAGTGTGCCCAGTTGTGTGCTAAGCACCTTCACATACGTTATGCTCTATTATTATCCCCCTGTTACTTAGGGAGGTTTAGGAAATTAGAGAAACTTGCCTGAGATCACGGAGGCACTAAGTAGTGGCATCAGGATTTGAATCCATGTCCTCTATAATGAAAAAATGCAGTGGATGCTGGTTACCAGATGGTCTTTACCAGCCCAGCCCACCCATCCCAGCTGCCGTGAGAGCTGACATCTAACAGCACACAGCTGCCCTCTTCCCCAGAGAATTGCCCTTGGTCTCCTGGAAGCATTTTGCAGTAAATGCCTGGAAGATTGCCCCTCCTCCAGAGTTTCCCCTAGGAAGTCGTTGGTGGATAATGATGGATAATGGAGTTGACCCAATTCCCTCAAGGTGGGACAACTCTGGGTTGTCTTTACACTCCAGAACTCCCCAGGGGATAGAAGCTAGACTCCAGCTGACACCACTCTTTTTTTTTTTAATTTTATTTTTATTATTTGCCCAAGGGGTACAGGTCTGTGAATCATCAGGCTTACATCTTTTACAGCATTCACCAAAGCACAAACCCTCCCCAATGTCCATAACCCATCCACCCTATCCCTACCCTCCCACCCCCCAGTAACCCTCAGTTTGTTTTGTGAGATTAGAAGTCTCTTATGGTTTCTCCTTCCCCATCCCATCTTGTTTCATTATTTTTCCCTCCCTACCCCCCACAGCCCCCCACCCTGCCCCTCAAGTTCCTCATATCAGAGAGATCATATGATAATTGTCTTTCTCTGATTGACTTATTTCGCTCAGCATAATACCCTCCAGTTCCATCCATGTCGTTGCGAATGGCAAGATTTCGTTTCTTTTGATAGCTGCATAATATTCCATTGTATATATATACCACATCTTCTTTATCCATTCATCTGTTGATGGACATCTAGGTTCTTTCCATAGTTTGGCTATTGTGGACATTGCTGCTATAAACATTCGGGTGCACGTGCCCCTGAGGATCACTACCTTTGTCTGACACCACTCTTTATTTAACTTCTTCCCTTACCCCCATCCTACTTCACCCAGTCTCAGATTTCTCCTGCAGGCTCTCCTTCTGGAAATCACTTCCATGGGAAGTACAGTCTCAGGCTCTCCCTGCAGGGTAGCTCACCTAGGACACAATCTCAGTTAGGAGAAGGAAGGAGAACCAGGAAGACTGCTAAAGGGTGAAGGACTGGTTCTAGGGATTTGACCTCATGCAGTTGTGGAGACTGGTTTACCAGTCTGCATAGAGTTGTTGCCTCTGTATCCAGTGCTTATCCTGAAGACATCCAGGCAGGCAGTTTGGAAAAAAAGACAGATATGCAGTAGGGAGGACAATGATGTCTGTAAGAACTCACAGTGATGCACTGGAGCTGGTCTCCCCATCTCCAAGTTCCTGACCTGCAAAGAAGCTGACATTCTTCACCCCAGAGTTGCACAGCACCCTGCCTAGGACGTAGAGAAGCTGGAGGAGATGTGCCAGGAGCTGGGGTTGCCGTGGGCCCAGTTGCTGCTCCACCCCTACAAGGGGAGCCATGTGCTGATCCTACGCTGACCCACTGGCAAGCCTGGCTGCTGCCTCTCTTCACTTCCGCCTTCTGATCCCAGTCCCAAGCAGATTGCTCTACCACTAACCAAGCTCAGAGCCAGAAGGGAAAGGGATTCTGGGAAATGTAGTTCCAGCTTCATTAAACTGACCCAGTATAATCATCGTCTCCTATGTTAGCTGGGTACATGTACACACCTCTTTAACCATATCGAACTTTCAAATTAAGATCATAGTGGACATGAAAAGTACAGCATAGGGACTATAGTCAGCACTACCGTAATAACTTTGTGTAGTGACTATACTTCCCATGATGAGTATTGTGATTATATAGAATTGTCTAGTCACTATGTTGTACATCTGAAAAGAATATAACATTGTAGGTCAGCTATGCTTCAATAGAAAAAATAAAACATCAGAGCAAAATCATGCTTCTTTCTAATGTAATAGACCTATCCCTGGTTTAACTGAAAACACACTAACCTTCTTCCCCAAAGAAGATCAAAGTTCCTTTATCTTTGGGTGATGTTCATACCTTTTCTAGGTGGGTCACAATCCTTGGTAGGCATTCTATCATTTAAATACTGAATGATCAGTTAGCAACTATTAACAAATCTTATTTGAGGTGGTAGGGGAATCAGGGCAGGGGAGGAGGGAGAATTAATTAGCATCCACACAGATACTGTCATACAGAATAAAGAAGAAAAAGTCCAATCTGTTATCTTCCTCCTTTCTTCAATTGATCATGTATGTGATTGTAACTGGTATTTATAATTTCCTTCTTCTACTACTCATTTCATATTCTACTTGCCCTCAACAGTAAGATTGGCCTATTATGGTTCCTTGCCTGATGGGGTAACTCAACTTTCATTCCTTAAGGGTCTAGACCATTAGTTGTCCTACCTATCATGTGTGGTTGTGTTTGTGCGTTTGTTTTTATTTTAATTCTGGTATAGTTAACATACAGTGTTATATTAGTTTTAGGTGTCCAGTACAGTGATTCAACTTTTAAAAAAAATTTTTAGGGGTGGTTGTGTTTTTTAATTGCTTATATCACAGGACTTGGGAATACTTAGAGGTGCTTCAGGGGGTCTCTTGGAATCAGGCAATCTTCCTGTTTTCCTCATTGGGCAGCAGCAAACCAATTTCCCCTGATATTCAGAATCAATCACTCTAACCAGTATGGAGACCCACTTCTATGCCCACTGATTCATTAACAAGGAGAACCCAAAGTAGCCAGATAGCAATCTCAACTCCAATTTCACGGGACCATGGTTATGCCTCACGGTGGAAGCATTCCTCCTTGGGGAACTAAGATCTCTGGACCAACATACCTAACTAAAGTCATGGGGACAGAAAGCAGAAGTTTTTTTTTTTTTTTTTTAGAAAGCAGAAGTTTTGCTAGTGAATTATATAAGATAATAGTGAGGGGAGCCATACCCATTTCCACCCTAATTCCTGGGCTTGGGAGTCTTAGCCATGAGATGAAGAGCACTGTGTATTGGTTGCTGATTTTAGAGCATAGATTACTTCTGGAGGATATTGCTCTAGCCCTCAAGATGCTGCCACGAGGCTGGTACCATAAGCGAGCCTTCAAAAAGCCATCCCACTATTCAGTCCGATCAGCTGCTTCAGGGTGATGAAGATCATGGTAAGACAAGTGAGTTAGCGACTAGTGAACATGGGCTATATTGGGTGCCATATTGTGGGTTCAACGCTGGCCTCTGTGGTTGGTGCTTGGGTACTTAGCATGACTGTAGCTAGCTCAGCCTTGATGAGCAAAAGTCCAGTTTGCTGCATCCTTACATCACTTCTGTCCTTTCCTCCATGGCCATTTTGTCACAAGCCCACAGATAAGGATGGAGAGGTCTTGGGAAAGAGTTTTGCTGAAATCCACAAAATGGATCACTTTGCCTATCCACTTATTAGAATCCCCCTCCACTGAAGTGACTCTCTGATGCGCATTGACACACAGATCTGTTCACCCAGTCTGCCATTCAGCAAGTTCTAGCCATATGCTTCTCCCCAAGACCTCACTTCACCAATTTTCCAGTTATGTTTCTTCCAAGTGCCCGACGATTCAGCCAGCCCATTAGCCACAGCCCATACATCAGTGTAGATTCATACCTATGGCCATCTCTCCTCCCAGGCTAAGTAAGCAAAGTCCTGCCACCTGTAGGATTCCCTGGACCTCTGGCTCCAAGGGTAGGGCTGGGGTGCTATACCTTCCCCTTCGGGGCTGTGCCCCCATGTGATGCAGAACCTCCTGTGAACCAAACCTTTTTTTTTTTCTTCTTCAGTGAACTTGTCAACGAATTCCACACGAGGCCAGGGGTGTGGGTCAAGAGAGAGGAAGCAATGCAGGATGAGCAGGAGAGAGGGGCATTTGAAGTATTGGCTCAGGAGACGTACTTGAGTCTTCTTGAGCTGCTTGAGCTGATCTATGTGCCACTTCCATTCAATGATGAAATTGCCACTATGAATGCTCAATTTTATGGTTTGGTTGCTCAGACAACACTCAGTTCATTGATGAGCAGCTCAGAAGACATGTTAACTTGGGGCCTGTGATCAAGCTTTCAGTGCCTAGTGAGGCCCAATGGCAATCCAGAAGCCACTTTTCGGAAAGAGAATAATTATCTCCTGAGAGTAGCACGGCTTTTCTCTGAAATCTTAAGGGCCTCTGCTATTATTCGCCGATGGGGCCTGCCTAAGTCCGGTACAATATCCGTACCCGTCACAGACCCTTCAAGCAATGTCAGCTCTTCTGGGTCACACAGACCAACTGGCAGAGCAGCTCGTGTGGAAGCCTGCACCTGTTGGGGGTGGATGAACAGGTCTTGCGTGATAAATCCATTTCAACATTCCAATATCCCGAAGCCTTTGGATACTCCCCTCTAGCATCTACCAGGGAAATGCTAGCATGAGAACTTCATTTAGTGTAGGTCACCTTTGCATTCAGGGTTTTAGTCCATCAACCAAACAAACAGCCGGTCCCAGCTGCTCGAGCTGGCACACTGAATCCAGAATCTCCGCTTACTGCACCCACAATAATGAATTTGGCCTGATCTGACACTCTATTTTTTCCACTCCGATCCAATATCCTTAGGGCTCATTCTGAGAACTACAGAGAAGGGGATGCCGGGAAATGTCATTCCGGCCGAACTGAGTTGACGCAGTGCAAAACACGGCAGACAGCGTGCCTTGCTTTACCCTGTGGCCTCTCTCAGCTTCCACACAAAAATGCTGTATATCCATGGAAGTGAGGTGTGTGTCTTCTTAGAGCTACAGGGCAAGTGCAATAGTGTTCTTTCCCCAGATTGAGACCAAAGTCACCCTCAGAGTCACAGTCATCCTCTATGGGGTATCCCTCCCTCTCTGTAGTAATAATAGCTACCCACCTCCAGTCTGCCCTTAACTCACATCCCTTCATCTAATTCTGACAACCTTAGGGTGAATCACTAACCCCATTTTATAGATGAAGAGACTGACGCTGGGGGTGGGGACTGGGTGGCAAAGTTGTGTCACTGGCAAGGGATGGATACGCAGTTCAGACTGAGTTTCCAGCTTTTGTATCCAAAGCATGCTGTGGGGAATCTCCTCCCCCTCTCTCTTCCCTGCTGGAGTCAATACCCGTACCAGGTTATTGGGGATGGATTGGATATGGAACCCAGAACCATAGACTGTCCTTGGTAGATGGGGTCCTAAAGAGCACTTTAGAGTTAAGGAAATCGGAGCCCAGAAAGGTGAGGCGATTTGTCCAAGGCAACCCAGTGGGTTATTAACGGGACCTGGGGCAGAAGCGGATGGCTGGAGCTACCCCCAGCAGGGTGGGAATTAAGTAGTTAAATGAGCTTGCCCTTCCAAACCTGCCTGAGGCTGGGTTTCCCATCAGCCTTGGACAAAAACACGTGTTCAGGAGTCACACAGGTCACACACTAGAACCATACCTGCTGGTCCTAGTAGCCAGGTAGAAACCGAAGCTTGGCTCTAAACAAGCTGTATCAACGGCCCGCCTCACTGTCCCAATCAGTGTCTGCAGACAGAGTCCCTTTTGCTGGTCACCAGATGCAGCTTGGATTTCTTCCGGTTCACTTTGTGCAACGGGAGTGGGAAGTCTCTCTTCCTGGTTTGCCTGTTCTAAGAGCAGGGCAAGGGGGTCCCAGGGAGGCAAAGGACCTATTCCTTGAGGACTAGCCTGGTTTGTGTGCTCAGTAAAAACACACAAGCAATGTTGTCTTATTCTGGGCTCATCCAGGCAAAAGCTAGTGTGGAAACTCCTGCTTGGGGGCTGCATCTGAAGTTCAGTGGATTCTTTAGGGCATCCAGCAAAAGCGTCATTTCCTTGACATGAGGCCCCTCAGCTCTTTCTCTGTACACAGAGCCTGAGGAAAGAGCAGACCCTGGACGAGGAGGGCTCGGGCTGGATTCATGTAGCCATTCACCAAATATCACTGAGTGTCCTCTGTGGGCCGGCACTGCCGGAGGGGCTGGGGTGCGTCAGTGGTACAGCAAACAATACCGTGCCCTGCGGAGTCATATTCTAGCGCAGAATTTAATAAAAACAACAAGTAGCTAAATTCTGTAGTGTGGTCAAGGTAATCTGTGATATAGGAAAGGGAAAAGCAGAGCAAGGTGGGGGGGGTCAGGAGTGAGGGGCAAGAGGGTGAGTTGCAGAATTAAAATGGGAGGGGAGGGAGGGCCTCACTGGGAAGGTGGGATTCAAGCAGAGACTCAAAGGAGGTAAGGGAGGCTCCCTGTGGATGTCTGGGAAGGAAACTGACAGGCACTGGAAACAGCCAGCGCAAAGGCCCTGGGGTAGAGGAATGCTGACGTGTTCCAGGAATGGTGAGGAGGTGACAGTGCCTGAACAGAGGGGAGCAGGGGAGATGTGGGAGAGGAGACAGGAGGGGCAGGGACAGATCCCATCGCCAGTTGAGCTATGGGGAGTGAGGACCAGGCCTTTATTCTCACTGCAGGTTGTCCGTCAAACAGGAGCAACCTGATAAGTAAACATCCAGTGTGGTAACTTATGTTTGTAAGGGGTGTCTCAGGCTGCTGCATGGAGAACAGAGTGCAGGGGGTGGGTTGGGAGGGGCTGTTGCAGCGACCAGGTAGGCGAGAAGTGACGGGGGCTCAGACCCGGGTTGCTGGAGGGGGATGCTGAGAAGCCTTCAGAGATGGGAAAGTATTTTATTTTAGTTTCATTTATTTAGTTTTAAAGATTTTGTGTATTTATTTGAGAGGACAGAGAGAGAATAAGCAGGGGGAGGTGCAGAGGAAGAGTGAGAGGGAGAAGCAAGTTCTCCGCTAAGCAGGGAGCCCGATGCGAGGCTCGATCCCAGGACCCCAATATCATGACCTAAGCCGAAGGCAGATGCTTAACTGACTGAGCGACCCAGGTGGCCCAAGAGTTGGGAATATATTTTAAAAGTGGAGCCAACAGGATCTGCTGATGGGTTAGATTTGGGGTATAGGACAAAGAGCCAACGCCAAGCTTCTGAGCACCTGGATGGATGGATATAAAGCTCTGTCACTTACTAGCCAGGGTACCTTGGGCAAGTGACTTACTTAGCATCTCTGTGCCTCAGTTTCCTCCACTGTAAATTCAAGAGAATCATAGCCCCAAGTCCCACCCATAGATGACTCTGACACCTGACCTGGTACACAGTCAGGGCTCAATAAATGCCGGCTCTCATCATTATTATTGTTGGTGCTACCTGGGGCAGACTCCAGACCAGGGGTCCGGACTGCAGCCTGAGGGGCTGCTTTCCTCAGTGAAGGACCCCTGGGACACAGATGGCCACCCCGTTCGTGTACAGACTGTGTGTGGCTGTTTTCCCGCTGCTGGTCCAGTTGGGTCCTCACAATAGACGCCATGTGATTGCAAAACCGGAAATGTTCACAGCTGGCTCTTTACAGGAAGTCTGCGGACCTCTGCTCTGGACCGAACTGACTCTTTGTCAGAGCACGTTTCAGGAAAGATTTCTCACACTCTCTGAACTGCTGGGACAGGGGTGCAGTGCCATGGGTGACCTTTGCCCTCCATCCCTGCCACATTGAGGCCATCCCACCCGCATCCCGCCCAGGCCTGTGGCTCACCTCTGGAGAGGCGGCAGGGCCACATGGCCCTCCTTCCTGAGCACGGTGTTGCAGAATCATAGGCTGAGTGGAGAGAGAAGGAGCTGATGGGCCCTGGGGGCTGATCTGGGTCTGCCAGCAGCTGAAGCCAAAGACCCACCTGGTCCTGCCTCCCTCTCACCCTCCCCGGCTCCACAGGGCCTCTCCAGGCAAAGCTTGGCCATCGGCTAGGACCTGGGCAGAAGCAGACCAGCTGGGGAGGCAGCTGGCCGAGCGGGATGTGGCTGTGCCCCTCACTGGCCGTGCGCGACCTGGGCCAACTCACTGAGCCTCACGGAGTCTGGGCTCTCACCTGTGAAACGGGGACCTCTATGTTTGGCCGAGTGGAAACTCATTTCCTCAGGAACCTCGGCTACCTTGTCTGTATCCTCATATCAGGACCTAATTCCGGAGCTTGGCATGTGACAGGTGCTCTGAAAATGTTTGTTGAGTGAATAAAGAGCGCAGCGCCTGCGCGGGGTGGATGCCGGATCCCCGAGGCTGTTTTGCGATCATAATTCTGCTACGAGATTGTAGGGTTCTCCGCAGCGCTGTGTCGGGGGCAGCTGTGAGTTCGGGGGCCTGGGCGGGTTTTCCGGGGCAGCGGGAGGAAGGAGAGAGACCGCGGAGCTGCCGAGGCTGCCAGCAGGCTTGGATCCCCCGGGGAAGCGGGCGGGCGAGTGAAGGCCGTGGGCAGCTCTGACACACACGCAGAGACAGGTGATAGATGAGAAGACGGACAGAAAGATAGATTGACAGATACATAAATACAAGGCAGAGGGAAGGGCAGACAGGCAGGTTGCCAGGCAGGCAGATAAGTAGGTAGGTAAGGGACGGCTGGTATCCTCCGTCCCCAGCCCCTCTTCCTCCCTCCGCTGTCACACACTCCCGGTGACACAGCCAGCCCCGTGCTGACTCAGAGCCTGAGGACTGGGGCCTCAGGGGATATTCTGAGGACAGCAGGGTCCTATCAGCCCGGCCACCTTTCCGGGCAGATGATGGGACAAAGGGAGACCTGTTGGCACGCGTGTGGCCGGAGGGAGCCTGGCTACAGGTGAGAGTCTCAGGTGAGCCTCAGCCCTGCACTCCCAGACCTTGTGACTAGAGCAGTGTCATCTCCTGCCCCAGAGCCTGAGGCCAGGCTGAGAGGCGGCGGCAGCATCTCTGAGAGGTGCCCGCCACCGGAAGTGGGGTGATGGCTCACAGGCCCCCACCTGATGCCCAGCTGGGGGAGCCACGCCGGGCAGGAGTGGAGCTGTTGGCCTGTGCGTGGGGACGCCAGCCTGTGCGGAGTGGGAGCTCAGCCACGCAAGCAGGGGGTGGGTGCCTGTCACAGGCATCGGTTCCTCGGCTGGACTGCCTGCCTTGAGGGGGGTGCACATGCAGGGACTCCCTGTTCCTTGCCTTCACAGCTACACCGGCTGGGCTATGGGGTCAGGAGCCACATCCCTGTCCCTGGATCTCACAATTATCCTGCAAAATCACCTTAACATCAAGAGGCCAACTTGGCTATCTAATTTGCAGAACCCAGTGCAACATGAAAACATCAGGCTCCAAGTTCAAATGTTATTAATATCAAGGTGGCCAAGCAGTAGACCAGGGTCTGTGTGCCCGCCCAGGGACCCCGTCTGCAAAGCCAGCCCCGTCCCCGCCCCGGGGCCTCCTGACTCATGTCATGGCGGAGGGGCTGGTGGAGGACGGTGGGTCCTGAGCTGCTCAGTCCTCAGTCTGTACCTCAGTTCCACCACTTCCTAGTGTTGTGACTCTGGATGGGTCGCTCGGTCCCTCTGGGCCTCAGTTTCCTTATGTTAACATGCCCATGCTGGGTGAGTCAGGTAAGTGGATGAATATACCTCCAGGCTAGGCACTGTGCCTGCTAAATATCAACCATCATCATCATCCTACAAACTAAGTTACGGAGCTAGTAGGTAACCAAGTCCAGAGCTGGGCCAAGGTGGTCATCACCAGCCCCACCACCGTGCAGGGTCTGATCCCCACAGTTGGCCTTTCCCAGGCCCTGGGGCCCAAGGGACAGTAGGAGTTTGCTTTTCCCCTTAGAGGAGCTCATTCATGTCTCTTGAGGAGCAAATATGCCATGTGCTTCCACTAGCTAGGAGCCCCCGCTTCCTCCACTCCTTGAGTCTCCCTGTTCCTGTTCCTGACATCCTCCTCTGCTCCTTCTCCCATTAAGATGCCCTTGACATTCACTTGTACCGATCTCACCTGAGTCCCCAGAGACAGGGTCTAGTCACCAGGCTAGGGCCTTGGGCTGCTGTGGGCCCTGAGCCCTCTCCTCAGACACATTTGTCCCCTCCCTTGCGTTGGCACATGAGGGTCGTTGAGAGAAAATGACCCTTGACCTCTTGCTTATCATGGTCCTGGTTTTTAGTTTTAACCTAAGGAATTGCAGGCATCCCTGCCTCATCCTGCCTTTCCTTCTGGATGGCAGGGATGCTCTGGGGATGATAAGGCATCATCTTCTGAGCAATCCAAACCAGTTGGCCAGACCTCCTGATCTCTGCCTGGAGTGAAGTAAGCTTTGAGGGGGTTAGCCCTCCAAGGATGCCAGGGTCCAGAGCAGAGGTCCGGGTGACCTCCTGGCTGGTGATGGGGTTTATGAGGGTTCAAGCTCTTCGGGGGTGTTTAAAACAGGTGCTGCTGGTGATATGGTCAGCATATAAATCTTCTATATTCTCATGGGCTTGAAGAAATATTTCCCCTCATGTTATGAGGCCTCAAATTCTCTGATTCAAGACCTTGAGGAAGACCCAGGCAGGTCAGTCCTGAGCAACTCAAGAAGCCTTTGGGTTGCTGCTGATAATTCTTTGGTACCATTGAAACTGAGTCAGAGAGATAGCTTTCCAGAACATCTCAGCTCTTCTGTTCCCCTGCAGCAGAGCTGACCGCAGCCTTCCTCCCTGAAAAAGCCCTTTCTGGCATCAGTGAGGGGACAGTGGAGGAGAGTTAACATTGGTCAAGCTTCTGCAGAGCCTGTGCTAAAAACTCTTACCCCAGAGAAGTGGCTAAGAGTCAAGTCTGGAGCCAGCTTGCTTAGGTTTGAATGCTGGCTCTGCTCTGGCTAGCTGTGTTCCCTTGAGCAAGTGACTTAATCTACTCTGTTGTGGGAATTAAATAAAGCATATATATATAGTGCCCAGAAATGGGCCTAGCATATTGTGAGAGCATGTAAGTATTAGCTGCTATGTGCTCTCATTTGGACTTTCTCCAAACCTGCTAAAGTGGGTCCTATTAGGACCCCCATTTTATAGATGAAGAATGTAAGGCTCCAAAAAGGGCATGACTTGCCCCAAGCCATACAGCTAGGAACGGGCAGGTGGCAGGATATGCTTGGCCTGCTTCCTTCCCAGCCTGGACCTTCTGGACCACCATACGGGCAGGTGGGCTCTGCCCAAGCAAACACGGAAGGAAGGAGGAAGCAAAAGCTGTTCTGAACCACCCCCTTCAAGTAGGTCCCCAAAGTCCTTGTCAGAGGCAGTCTAGTGGCACTTCCCAAACTCATGCTGACAGTCCTGTCCCTTGATCTCATGCCGGGCCAGCTGGGAAGGGGAGCAGCCCTCCTCCTTGCCTACCAGACTGTCAGATCCACTCCAGCTCAGATGAAGGGAGCACCTGGCGCAGGGCTGCCCCGTCCATCACTTAGGGAAGCATCTGCTCTGCCTCTCTGACAGGCTGCCCGCCATCTCCAGGCTTGGGGACCAAGGTG
Organism: Ailurus styani; assembly: GCA_002007465.1. Lineage (NCBI taxonomy): Eukaryota > Metazoa > Chordata > Mammalia > Carnivora > Ailuridae > Ailurus > Ailurus styani. Next base: position 2,871,800 of record LNAC01000030.1, read on the forward strand.
ACTAGTACCTGAGTATGGATGGCGGGACCCAAGGGGAGGGTGATGGTCAGGTAGTAGCCAGCCCAGGGACCCTCAGACAAGATTTCTGCCTTGACAGTTGGGTCAGCTCTGATGACCCAACCTGGCTGTCCCGGCTCCCGGATCCATTAGAGAATCTTTCAGAATAGGATGGAGGACAATGGAATAGATGTAATGTTGGAGCTTCTAAATGCTTCTGGGTTTGGGTGAGGAAGGTAAAGCAGGTCTGATGAGCTAAATTCCCTTCAGGGTACCAGGAATGACAGCCACTGAGTCCCAGAGTCTTAGAGCTTGGTATCATTGTTTCATTTTCCAGATGGATAAACTGAGGTTTGGCTTACCTACTTGAGGTTACTTGCCCAACACCGTACAGCAAACATTACTTGACTGAGCTGGACCTAGAACCTAAATTCTAGAGTTGCAGACCATTGTGCCTGCAGAGTTTCCATTCCTGCCAGACCCAGGTCTCTGCAGAGCCAGCCTTGAATCCAGATCATTAGGCTCTAGAGTCCAGTGTCTTGAAAATACAGGAAAATACAGCTTCAAGGGAGCTAGAGCCCCTTGCCCTCAAGTAGTCTTATGGTCTGTCAGTTTTATGTGCCCTGAATACCTTTCATAAAAATCCTCTTTACTGTGTCTTCACCGGAGGGCCCCAGGGCCAGCATCAGACTGGATTTGAAGTGGTTTCATGAAATAGATTATAGGAAAATTGCACTAGTCTGTGGGGAAATCCTATAGTTGAGGGGGAAAGTTCAGAGCAAGGAGGCATGAAGAGGACTCTCGCTTGGTGCCTGGCCTGGGACAAGGTCAAGACAAGTGAGTTCTAATGCCCAGCGGGCCCCTCCTTGGTACGTCAACGTCATCTCTCCCAGGGCCTCAGAAACCCCATCTGTAAAGGGGGAGGTCTGTCTGAGAAATGTGCTCTCTAAAGACCTTTCCAGCTCTGACATTTGAGGATTTGATGAGTGGCACCTGGTAATCCCTCTATTTTCCCACAGGTCTGCAATAGAATGCCCCCCCAAACCTCCCTGTCCTCTCCACAGGCATCTGCTCTCAGGGGAGGTTTTTCCACCCACCCTGAAGCTGGACAATGCCTATTTCTTAGAAAATCTTCCTCAGGTACGAAGAGCCCCTTCCCCCACTCAATCTATCTTCCTTCTTCAAGGGGCCTTTGTGTCTTTTTCTTAATGTCAGATGAACTCAGAACATGATCTCAGGCTCAAATTTGCCATCATGGTCAGGGCATGTCCAGGCCCATCAGAGATGCCACTCGTGGCTTCGTGATGCTGTCGCCGAGCTAACGAACCAAGGATGGGAGAGAATGTGCTACCTCCGACATGCCTACTTGAGCCTGCAGGTGAGGAGGAGACGCTCCGTTCCCTCAAGTCAGGCAGAGACTGTGTGGGGCAGGTTGGAAGGCCCAACTATGGCCATATGCTACAGGGTGAGCCCCTCAGCTCAACTCACCCCATAACCTGGATGAGGTGGTCTACTCCCGCAGGGGGACAGGGGACAGGACCATCTGATGTTCCTCTGCAAGCCAGAACCTGAATGTAGCATGTCATGCCTCCCTCCCAGGCTATTGGCACACTCACCCAATCCACTCACCATGCTTTTATTCATTTTCTCAATAATTTGGCATTTACTGAGCCCCTGCTGAGTGTCACACTCCAGGATGGTGCCTGGCCTCCCAGGATCTTATGGATTGGCGAGAAACAGCATGGAGGCTGGACTCAGATGGACCTGGGTTTCAGCCTTGGCTCTTGCAGTGACAAACTTAAAGATTTGGGGTAGTTGCTTTGCTCTTCCAATCCTCCATATCCTTACCTATAAAACAGGCATAATATTATTGACCTTCTACAGTGAGGACTTTATCTATTTGGTGCCTAGCATAGTGCTAAGTAATTGTTAGCCCCCTTTCTACTCCTCTCTCCACCACTGCCTTTACTCTCATATGTCATGACTTTGGCAAGTATGTCTTCCACTTACTGTATCAGACCGGAGATATTTTGTGAGCTCTCTTCTCTTACACCCACTCCCCACCCTGGAGCAGGATCTGAGTTTTCTTCTCAGGCCAAGAGCTCCCTGAGAGGGACTTCTTCCCTACCATTCAACTGATAGCTCCAGGAATTCCGAATTGGCTAAGCCCCCAATAATAAAGAGGGTGGGAGCTGACCATGGTGCTGACTTGCTCTAGCCATTCTCACCAAAAAAGAAAAGAATTGTATTCCACCGATGTCTTCGCACCCCTGGGTGGATCTTCTGGATCCTCCCATCACAAAAGTGTTTCCAAGTGTGAAAGGCTCCATCAGACTCAGCTTGTATGAACAGGCTTAGAAATACTCTAGAGTGGTGAACAGCTCAGGGTGACCAAGTAAACCAAGGGTGCCAACTCCTCCTGCCCCCATTCCTCTGATGATGGAGCAGGGTGGGGGATGAGTGAGTGGGAAGTTTTAAAATGCACAAAAAGCACAACAGTAAGACAATCTCCTGTATGTATCCCTGCCGTCTTCCAGCCTACCCTGTATGCTGCAGCCAGATTCATCTTCTGGAAGCCTTCTGGCTGTTATCTGAGAAAGAATCACAGAACACTAAGAAGCAGAAGCCTCTGAGTCTGGGCTAGCCTTCCTCACTTGATTCGCCAGTAGAATGTTGTGGAAGGGACATTCTGGGCCTCTCAATACCAGGTTATAAAAAGCTTTACAACTTCTACCTGGATGTAAAGAGTATTTAGCCAGGGGAAGCCAGCTACTATATAAAAACTCTCTCTACTCTGAGACCACTGAGCTGTGAGGAAGGTCAGCTTGACACCTGGGGGGTGGGAGAGAGTTGCCTGGCCAGCCCTTGGCCGATGCGCCATCCCAGGTGAGGAGCCAGACGTGTGACTGAAGAGACATTGTGGACACGCAACAGCCATGTGACTGCAACTGCATGACAGATTCAGGTGAGCACCGCCCAGCAACCCACAGAACTTGGGAAGATAATAATAAATTTGTATCTTAATCCACTAAGTTGTGGGCATGGTTCGTTACAGAATAACAGGTGGCAGAAACAATGTGCACCTACAGACCCTTGAGCTCCTCCGACTATGCGTCCACAGAGTGTTATAGTGACTATTTGCGTTGGAAGGGAGGTCAGCTCCTCAACCCAGACTCCACATCTCTTGCATATGGTGGTGTGGTTGTTAGGAAGTGGTCACCCAGCCATACGGCATTTCCCCGCTCCCTTTGCAACTTGGCAGCTCAGGTGACTGAGCTCTGATCAACAGATTAGGGGTGAAAGTGATGAACACCACACCATCATATCATAAGATAAAAAAGGGCTAGAGAAAAGCCCTGTGTGGGGGCACATGGGTGGCTCAGTCGGTTAAGCATCCGACTCTTGATTTTGGCTCAGGTCATGAACTCAGGATCGTGAGATCGAGCCCCATGTCAAGCTCTGCGCTCAGCACAGAGCCTGCTTGTTCCTCTCCCTCTGCTCCTCCCCCACCTCCTCTGTCTCTAAAATAAATAAGTAAAATCTTTTTAAAAAATGCCCTGTGTGGTCTTCCATACTTTCTGCCTCCCTCTGCCTGTCAGTTGGGTGTGAGTTTGAGAGCCAAAAGTTGAACATGAAAATGCTTCCATCTGCCTGGGTTGCTGAGCAGATCTTTCTCACCCACAGATTGATCTTTGTGCAGAGGAGAAATAAACTTTTCACTTAAGCCACTGAGATTTGAGGGGGTGTGGTGGTTCCACTGCATATTACTTAACACTATAATTGTAAATTATGTGTTCTCACCATTTAGACTGTAAACACCACAAGGGCAGATGCACCATCTAACTTGCTCACCCTTGTACCCCCAGCCCTGACCCAATGCCTGGAATGTGGGGGACGTGGGATAAATACCCAGTGTGTGAATGGGCACATGCATGGGCTATTTATTCATTTTTATCTGGGGTTATCTGAATCACACTTGACCCTTAGGCTAAGCTTTGATGCCTTTGTTGTCGTGCTTACCCAGATGGTAGCTACAGACTGTGTGTGTGTGATCCCCCAAATGCATATGTTGACATCCTACATATGCAATGTGTTGGTATGAGGAGGTGGGGCCTGTGGGAGGCCATTAGGATGAAATGAGGTCAGGAGGGTAGAGGCCTCATGAATAGGATTAGAGTCCTTCTAAGAGCCAAGAGAGAACTTGCTTCCTCTCTGCTCTCTGCCATGTGAGGACACAATGAGAAGTCACCAGTCTGCAGTTCTCACCAGAATCCAACCATTGCTAGCACCTTGATTGTGGATTTCTAGTCTCCAGAACTGTCAGAAGTAGATTCTGTTGCTTACAAGCCAGCCAGCCTGTGGCACTTTGTGATAACAGCCAGCCAGACTAAGACAGTGGTGAACTTGACATGCAAAAACCCCCTCTCCTCCCAGAGTCTCCCTGGAGAGGCTGGAGCTGGAGACTCCAGCTTCCAATTCTTCCTTTTGCTTTGGCCTGATTTTAATGACTGATGTTTTTTTAGGTCTTTTTTATTTTTTAAAGGTAGTGGAGGGTTAGGCGGGTGGCAGCTTCATTCTACTCAGAAGCTAAAAGGCTCGTTGATTTTTCTGATATCCTTTGAATGTGCCCCTTCTCCACAGACAGATCCTCGCAGCTGTTAGGACTTCAAATTCCTCGTGCATTGAGGGGGGCAGAGAAAAGATATGAAAGGCTTTTCAGCTGACACAAAAGAGGGGGAAAAAGTGGAATAAAAACGACAATGTGGTTAATACATAAAACGGTGAAATTTCTGGCACTCACTGTATCATTAATCTGTCTAAAGTGGCTTTGATCTCTTCTGCTTTAATTAACTTGTAATTATAACATGATGATTTTTGCAGCGGGCAGAATCTGGGAGCTGGGCCCTGAAAGGGACTTCAGCCTCCGAGTGGCATCATAAAGCAGGGTTTGCAGTATCTGCCTTTCAGAGACGTGCTTCCCACATCTGTGCTCACACGTGCATGTGTACACACACACACACACACACACACACACACACACACACACGTGTGCGCCCCAGGCTTCTCCATCACACGTTGCTATGGGATAGTAGCTGTGTGTTCATAACAGCTTCTCAGACCAAATGTCTGATTTGAGGGTTATCTGGGCAGGGTCTTTTCAGGGTAAAGCTGGTGGGGTAGCAGGGCATATCATTTTTGAACATGTCTCATGACAACCCTGGCAGGTGTGTATTATTAGTCCCATTTTCTGGATGAGGACACTGAGGCTCAGAGAGTTTAATTCACCTGCCTGAGGTCAGCTAGTTAGAAGGACAATAGATTGACCGGTTGGCCTCAACTCTTTACCCCATCCCGGCCATGGCCTCACTGTGAAGGGACTTAACTTTAGGTTTGGCCATGAAATTTGTTTTGCATGTTGGTGAGAATGACCAAATGTGCCCAGTGTCACCTTCAGGTCCCAGAAAAGTCCAAGAGGCAGGCCTGAGTCACCCCGGTGACTGTCATTCTGGATCAGCCAACACCCAGCAGACCCACAAGTGCATGAGTATAGTAAATATTTCTCTGTGTAAGTCCTGGGCTTGGGGGCTACAAGAGGTAACCAATATATTGGTGGGATTGGGATTTATACCTCGCCCCAGAGGTCCATCTATCTCTAAGACCCACATGCTTTACTCACTGCCCTGTGGTCTCAGAGCTGGGAACTGCCGAGGCTATCAGCCCAGTGAGTCTCAGACTGGTCAGGGTGGGGGAGGGACACCGGAGTTCTGTCCCTGTCACCCCTGTATTACTCCGACATCTTCCACTTCCATCTGTCTTACATTGGTCTGCTCTGTGTTATTGCATTCAAAGAATGTGTTCTGCTGCTTTAACTATGTTTGAAAACCACACGCCGACTCCGGTCTCCTCATTTTACAAGTGAGGAGACAGAGGCTCAGAGGATAGCAACTTGGCTATGACCATAGCTGGTCAGGGGCAGAGCCAAGATTATAGCCCACCCTTTCCAGGCCCCTTCGTCAGAAAATTGCACCACAGAATATTTCAGGAATCTCTGAGACAGAAGGACCAGGCAGGGATACTGATGGGGTGTTGGGCAGCAAGAAGAGACTCAGAGAAGGGATGTCCTTGGGTGTACTGGCCTCCGTCTCCCACTGTCCCGCTGGCTCTTACCTCCCCCCAGCCCCTCCAGGAAACCTCCCCAGCTCAGGGAGGCCAGGCTCCCTGGTGTTATAGCTTACGGGGTTCCAGCCCCCTTGCATTTCTAATTATTTCATGCATGGGGTAGCCTCCTTGTCCCAATCTGATTGTAAAGACCTCAGGCACAGGACACTCAAGTTTCATCTCTTGCTCTCCAGTGTCTGGTTCAGGGCACAAAGCTGGTCCCTGGGTAAACTGTTGAATGAATGATATGGAGTGAAGTTTCCAGTTTCATTTAGTGCAGAGTTGGGAATGCTTGTGTCTTGATGATCATATGTGGGTGGATATGTCCTGGTGAGGACAGGAGGTGGGATGGGTGGGCTAAACTCACAGTAACTAGTCAGTGTCAGACCACACAGAATGTCTTGTGGACATTACCTCATTTAACATTTCCAACAAACCTATGGGGTAGTCATTCATTCACTCATGCATTCATGGACTTGTGCATTCATGCATTCATTCATTCAACAGATATTTCTGAGCATCTTTCTTGAGTCAGGCACTGTGCTGGGCTCTGGGATATAGTGGAGCCCATGGTTTCATCTGACAAATTTCATCTGACAAACCAAGACACAGAGCAAGGAAGAGACTTGCCTAGGGCCACACACCAGTTTGATGTAGCCAGGGTTCAGACCCAGACCTTTCTCACTCTGAGTACCATTGCACTCTTATTTGCCTGGGATCTCTTTCCTTCAAGTCTCCCTGGCTTCTCTTCTTCCACCATGCCTTCACTACCCACCCACTCAATCTCTGTCTTACTAGTTCCATCACTCGTTCATTCATTCATGCATGCATCGATCCATTCAGATTTTTTCTAAGCTCCTGGCATGCTCAGACCTGTGCTGGGCATTGGGCACAGCCCATAATACCTCAGCCGACTTCAAGCCTGGAAGCCAACCTGGGATTTCTAGGTATTTTTCCAGGTGTGGTTGGCCCCAGTAGAGGTGGGCAGAAGGTGAGAGGGCAGGGGCACAGAAAGCAATGTTGGGAACCCTGAAGTGTCAGGAGCAAATCATGAACAAATCTCAGTATTTTTGGATCCAAAAAAAAAAAAAAAAAAAAAAAAAAAAAAAAAGTCATATGCAAATGAGATGCAAAATGATGCAAATCACGGACATTCAATTTCAGTCCAAAGCTACTTTTGGTAATAAGTCTGCAGCAGGGCTGGCAATGGAAGAGAGGGTGTATCAGCAGGGCCAGCACTGTCTGTCCCCCAACACTTAGCCCCCGCCTTGGAGTGGGAGCAGAGCTGTGCTGGAGCAATTGGGGTGGCTGTGCAAGTTGGGGCATCATCACCAGGCTGGGCGGTGCAGGGTGCAAGAGGTAGCAAGTACAGTCCTGCCCGGGGTGTGGTGACGAGGTTTCCGGGCAGGGCTAAGTGTGAAGGAGGATGTACATCTCCCCACTGAGTGTGTGGGGTGGTATGTGGGCAGGCACAAGGGTAGGAGCAGAGCCCATGGTCATGGGGCCTGGGGGTCAGGGTACATAGGTGGTGGGGGCACGGGAGAGAAGACTGGAGATATAAGTAGGACCACAGTCTGAGCCATTTGGTCTAGAGCTAGAGTGGAAGATCCGGATGCCTCCAGGGGCCGGTATTAAGGAGAGAAGCTGGCTGTTGTTTGCATTTTAAATACGTGGAGATATCCATCACTTCCACAAAGAAACATAGTCTCCTTATTTTCCTTGAATCATGAGGCCCTCAAGGTCTAGCTTTCCTTTGCCAACTTTTGACAGAGACATGTACAGAGGAATTTCTCTAAAATAAGGAAACAGAGAGCATAAGATAGATGGTGACTAGTGCTTGGGCATGGCGTTGAGGAAACAGGGGTGGGGAGGACTTTTGTCACAGCATGGGGACTGCACAGGACCCAGGCTCGTGGGACAGCTGCTTCTCAGGCCCAGACGGGATCTTCTGGTTTTTCAGAAGAAAGTCTGATTTTTCTATGTAAGGGCCTCCAAGGTGTAAATGGTAGCTCAAACTCTTTTTTTTTTTTAATGCATGGTGGGAGCAAAAAGAAAAGAAAAAGCACAGAGAAAGGAAAAAGATAAGAAAGAAGAAAAATCTGGAAGCCATGAACCATCAGTTGAGGCCTCTGTGGTGACGGAGGGATTAGGGAAGGAGAGAAGACTGGAGGAGGGGAGGTCAGTTTCATGGAAGTTGCAATTGTCACAATTTAGGGTATATGGGTGCCTTGGCACACCACTGAGAATAACAAGGAATGAAAGTGTGAAGATGTATGTATCAGTTATCTCTATGCTGTGTAACAAACGGCCATAAAACCTCAGTGGCGGACTATTGTTAGACATGAGTCTGAGTCTGCTGGGTGGTTGTGCTAGGTGAGTAGACCTGGGCACACTCATGAGATGAGGGCACTCTCGTCTGTCTGGCCAGCTGCTGTTCAGCCACGAAGTTCCGATGTCTCGGCAGGGCTCTCTCTCACATTGGGCCTTGCTGGGACAATGGAACTGACTGGGAACTGACAGCTCATTCCTCCAGATGGCGAGTCCAGGAGTCTTCTTACAAAGGGTAGAAAAACAAGGGAAACACCAAAAGCTCATAAGACTCTGGGGATATAAGTTCAAAACTGGCATGGAAGCATTTCTGGCACTTTTGGTCAAGCAAGTCACATGGCCAAGCCCAGCTCCAAGAGGGAGAGAAATACTTTCCACCTTGTAGTGGGCAGAGCTGCATGGTCACATTTGCAAAGGGTGTGGATATAAGGATAGGTGAAGTAGGGCCATTTTTGCACTTTATTTACGATAGTGTAGCTTTGGGTAAATCACCCACTCTGTCTGGACCTGCTTTGTCATCTGTAAAAGGAAGAGGTTGCATGGAATGATCCTTCCAGCTCAGCTAACCTAAGGATACACCTCCAGTCAGGCCTCCAGAGCTCTGCCGGATTCTAGCTGGCAACAATGAGGAGAGGGGTCTTACCTCTGTCCCTCCTCTGCTGTGCCCAGGAAGTGCCTGCCCAGGATTCCTGGCATCTTTCATCAGGGATCAATAGCTCTTTGCCTTCTAATGGGCTCCCTGAGGGTTGGCGGTTGCTGCAGAGCCATGGGGAGAGATGCATTAGCCCCACCTTGCGCTCCCAAGGGGTGTTCATCCTTAATAGAGAGAGGGACATGGCTGATTCGGTCTCTCCATTGTTTGAGTATTAATGAGGCTTTTATAGATAGCACCTTGCTGGGCAGGGTGACACAAAACGGACTTTCTCACAGGCCTAGTTTCCATGTATTGAAACCTGCAGGAACCTGGTTAAATGGATTCACCTTATCCTTATGTCCATCCATCCAACCATCCATCCATCCATCCATCCATCCATCCATCCATCCATCCATCCATCTGTCCATCCACCCATCCATTCATTCAGTTGTCTGTCTATCTATCTATCTATCTATCTATCTATCTATCTATCTATCTATCTATCCATCCATCCGTCTATTCCATAAGACCTTCTATGTGCTGGGACAGGTGCAGACAACACAGAGATGAATAAAGCAAGGCCCATGGGGAAGGGCATACAAGTAAGCCATCAGTGGACCATTCTGGGTGTTGTGTGCAGCTAAACATGAAGGAAGGAATCAGAGAGAGGTAAAATTTCACCCCAAGCCTAAGAGGAAACCACATGTAGGCGGAACGCTTTGGTAAAATGTGTGGCTGGCTCTCTGAAGTCCCAAAGAGCTGCCATCCAACACTGAAAGGATGAAGGGTCATCCCAAACCAGAGTACAAGAATCAGAGCCCTCTCCTTCATGGGCCTACCTCTACGATGCTGACCAGTCTTCATGGGAGAACACCATGATGATGGGACATGCGTCTGTGGGACCCATGGATCTAAGCTCCAGACCTGCTGCTTTGTGACCTCAGCCCCAGGGAATGGTCACTCCGTCCTGCTCCGCAGTCCCTGGTGGGAAGTGTGTGGACAAGGGTCCAGAGCTCTCTTGCTTTGTGGCCATCCGTGGGAAGGGTTGCTGAGCAGCCAGTGGGGTGAGTTCATCCATGTCAACACTCCAGTGGGCTTTCCCCTGAGAGTAAGTGGTCCAATCAGAAAGATCCAGGTAAGCTGGTACATTATCTGTGGTTATACATCTGGGCTCCAGCCATCACCCAGCTCCTCCTGCCAAGGTGAGTGGAGGCTAGGAAGGACCAGACAAGAGGGAGACCCTCTTCTCCAGCAGGACAGAGCCCAGAGAGATGTTTACATTTCTCTTGGAGCCACAGAAAGATTCCTAAGTACTCAAAATTGGGCATTTAATTTCAGGGAGACCCCTAAAGTCCCAGAACAAGAACCCCGACTTTAGGACTTTTAGATTAGCCACCTAATTAGATCTCCTGCTCAGAGCAGTGAAACTTTCTGGTATCATTAGACAAAGCCGTACCCAGCCCCAGACTAGATGAGAAGGGTTTTGAGACATTGCTTCCGTTACAACTGCGGCTCCTGGCCCCTGAGAGTTGCAACCACCCAGGAAGATGAAGGAACTCGGCCATTTCTCTCTGTAGTCAGAACGAGGAGGTGCCTGGCAAAATGGAAATTTCACATCCAATGAGAGAGTCTCTTCGCCATGGAAAATCTCAGTATCGATTCATCACTTATTGCTTCTCCAGTTCCAAAGATGGATTGTGTAGATATGTAAAATAAGTGTAACAAATAAAGGAAATACATTTAAAATGTACAAGAATTGGCCAATTTTGCAATATTTCACCTCAATTTTATATGCTGTCAAATATACTTGAAATACATGTGCGCTAAGCATGACAAATATATAGAAACTAAAGCTCTATTATTTTGCTGTAATGGGCCAGGGGAATAGCTCTGAAATAATATTCTTCTGTCTGCAATAAAGGCTTTTCTGTGAAGCTGTCTTAATGCTGTGAACAAAACCTAGAGCTCTCTCAAGGGCTTCTTCCTTTGAATTAGTGCCCCTCTCCATGGCCTTCTACCACGACGAGTTTGGCAACCAGCTAGTGGATGGATGGGGACCTCACCCATGATGCAGCAGGGCGCTGGGAGCATGACACCCTGGCTCAGCCTGATAAGCATGGAGCGGATGGGCGAGCATGAGAATGCATGCCTGGCACCACAGTGTCTGTGTGACAGTCACACCGGGCCCAGTGCCCACCCCCTGCTGATATATCTTGTCTGTCTGTATCTCTCCTTGGGCAGCAGTCCTCAGGAAAACTGGAGGCGCAGTTGGCTTGAGAGGTTGACTGCAGGTGACTGTGTGGCATGGCAGAAGTAGGCTGGGGAGGAGTCTAAAGGCACCAGGGAATCAGTCTCTGCCGTTAAACAGGTTCAGAGCTGCACTCAGCCGTTCATTGGCTGTGAGCTTTTGGAAAGTCACATAACCTCTCTGAGACTCACTTTACTGGCTATAAAAAGGGAAAAACATTTTCGATGTTATGGGATTGTTGTCACCCCGCTGCACATAGATGGTGTGCCCTGAAGTTGTACAGTGTGCTACCTGTGCAGCTGTACATGACTGTTCTGTATGATATAAAGACCCAGGCACATAGTAGGTATGAAACAGGTAATAGCTCTCATTATCACTTCAATTCTTAGTCCTAGGCACAACTACTTCTAGAATGTTGGATTTAGAAGGGGCCCAGAGGCAGCTGTTTTGTAGAGATTAAAGAAGAGGATGCTAGAATCAGACAGGCCTAGACTCATACCTTTGCTCTGGCACTTCCCAGCTCAGTTATTCTGGGAAAGTTGTTTTTTTTTACCTCTGCCTCAGTTTCTTCTTCCATAAAATGGGGATAATAATGGAGCCAGTTGCTACGAGGATAAAGTCCGATAATTCAAATCTGAGCCTTTATTGATCAGTGTCTGGCAAATGACAGATGTTTAAAATGTTAGTTTGCACAGGCAACTGGATAGACAGAGGGAGAATATGGCCACCATGAGGCTGAGAGCAGTTAGATGCAACACACCAGATGCACCCACAGCAATATGCATCAACTGCAAAGCCCAGTGCCGGGATGGAAATGCCACTGAAGTGTGCTGAAAATGCATGCATACAAAACAACAATATGCAATTCACAAAAAGACGTACAAACAGAAGGATACACATAAAACCCACCAGACAGGTTGCCTGTGGGAGGAAAGAGAGGGAGTGGGGATTGAGGGGAATATGTCAATATATAAGAAAGGGATGGCAAAGCTACAAGTCCTCCTTACGAAGTCTCTGGACATCTCTCTTCCAGAGCCAAGGAGTGAAGGATTGCTTCCGGCAGAGTCCCATCCAACAACAAGGCTGGGAGGTAGCTCAGAAACTATCCAGTTCAGGAGGAGGAGGAGGAGAGAGAAAGTCAGAATGGGCATCCAGGCCTGTGGAGTACCTGACTACAGAGAAGGGGGTCATGGACAATGAGAGGGGTCCGGAAAGTTCTATTTTAAGTTTGCACTACCACGCACAAAGGAAGTCACATCTGCTGACTCCCTCATCGCGTGGGTTTGGAGGAAATCAGGACAGCAGGCCGTCCCGCAGCTGGGCCAGTGCAGCTGGAGGAGGGCGGGGTGGGAGAGGAAAGGTCAGGGAGAAGAGGCCCCTGAGCCAGAAATGGCCGCAAGCCCTACTCCCTGGAGAGTGCTCAGACAGTATGGGAGAGCATAAACAAGGCTTGCCACAGAACATCCGCTAAGGGGCTTAAAGCCATGATATTAAAGACCAGGGGGCTTGTCTTACACTGGATCATAAGAAGGAGCTGAAAGCAGAACCAACTTGTCCCTGGGTAGGAGTATTGGCATTCTGAGGGCATGTCATCAACAGGACAGGGAAGCAGAACTGAAAATTCAGGACTGGGTTATGGGGGCAGGTGCCAGACATAAAGACGTTAATGGGTTCTGCTTGAAAATGAATGAAGAACTGAATGTATGTATGTGCAACACCTGTCACCTAATTTGGTAGAATTTTTCCACTCTTCAACCAGACACTTGGGGATGTATCACTCAGCACTGTTGGGATTCACTCGGTCCCCTGTTCCTCTTTCTTCTGCCCCTCTCTTCCTTCTCTCCTCGCCCATGTCCCCAATCTCGCTCCTCTGGCTCTGCTTTCTCTCCCCTTCTCGGCACAGAGATGCCACTCCGGACCGGTGCTGACCTCAGTCCCCGCAGATGCTGCCCACGTAGGAAAAAAGTCATATTGCTCAAAGGATTCACCTACCTCAGCTGTCCACCCCACCTCATGCCTTCCTAGGGGACAAGGGGTCCTTGGAGCCACCAATGAGACAGTCGGGGTTCCTGGACCCCAGGAGGGAAAGGCTAAGCCCTGGACACACCCCTGCATTCTCACATTCCTACAGAGGCACGAATGCACACAGAAACACATGCATACACACACGAACACACAAATGCTTGCCTTAGCAGCATCATGAGCACACAAACATGGACCCATACATTAGTCCCCAAACACAGGAGCACACGCAGAATGCAGTCATCACAGCCCCACAAGTAGATATGTTACTCATATATGTACCTGCACAGAAGACGCCAAAGGAAAGGAATAGACACCTACGTGCTGCTGGGCACCCATATAGGTGAACCAGGAAGTAGAAGAGAAGGCCCACCTCCCAACACTCCCGCTCACACTCAGTTACGCAAACTAACAGGCGCACACTCAGCACCACACAGGTGCTCAGGCAAGTACACAGTCGGTAACCCTCTCCTCTCCTCCACCATCCTCCTCCCCTCCCGGCATGTTGCGGGGGCTCTAAGAGGCCAAAGCAGAGACACACCTGGGGCCCCTGCAGGGTAGTAATAGACCGTTTGAATCCTGTCACCCTTCCTGGGGTCTGCAGCACATCCAAGTGACTGAGACACGCATTCCAGCTAATTGCCTGTGCTGTGTTGGTGGAAGAATTCCGCTGGGGCAGTGCACCCATGTGAGAGGTCTGGATGAAGGAAACACCACTGCCCACCCCCTTCCCTATCTGCACTTGCCAGCCCAGGTGCCCACAGGGAGTAGGTCAGAGACCAAGAGGCCTGGGCTTCAGTGAAACCTTTGCAGGATTCTAGGGGGCTGGGTGAACCACTTCCTTCAAGCAGGAAAGCTGCGTGCTTTCCTGTGTCTATAAGGTTTTGGGGGTGGGCATGATTAGCCCTATGAACTAGCCCAGGGTGGGGACCAATACTGGAGCACGAGTGAGGAGCCATGCACACACCATCTCATCGGATCTCAGTACTTCTCTCCCTGCTGGACCACTGCCTTGGCTTCCCGCTTCCCTGCTTCCCTGCTTGCCTCTTTGCAAGGGGACATTCTGTGCATATCAGTCAGAATGATTCTGTTAACATATAAGCTCAGTCATGCCACGTCTCTGCACAGAACCTTCCAAGGGCCTCCGTCCCGTCAACTGTAAGGCTAAAGCCCCACAGCTTCTGGATGCCCTTTATCGTCTGGCTCCTCGTTGCCCTCCGTCCTGCTCTTCCCCCCTCTCTGTCCCAGGCACACTGGCTCCCTTGCTGTTGTGCACACACACGGGGCATGATCCTGCCTCCGAAACTGGCTGATCCCTCCCCTGACAATGCTTCTGTTATTCATTAGTGGCACGACTCCCTTAAACGTCACTTCTGTGGAGCTTTCCTTGGACATCTGACCTAAGATTACATCCTACCAAGCTCCTATTGCCCCTTCCTGTTTCACTTTTCTCCCTAATGCTTACCACTATCTAGCAAACTCTACACTTTACTTATTTTTTCTGGTCTATTCTCTGTCTCCCCACTATCACATGAAGTCATGAGAGCAGGGTGTGACTCGTTCTGCTTAATGCCTAGGGCAGTACTCAGCAGGTAGTGCATGCTCAACATACATTTACTGAAGGAAGGGACCATCCTGTAAGGTAGGCATTTTCACACCCATTTCACAGATGAGGAAGCTGAGGATACTAATGCTGCAGCAATCTGTTCAGACTCACAAGGCTGGCAAGTGGTAGAGCCTGAGTTTGAACCCAGATTGATTTGTCTCGCAAGCCAGAGGCTGTACTTGTCCTGCCTGGCTGCTGCCTATAATTGCAACACAAGTAACCATGTGCCACGTAAACTCCACACCCATGGTCGTCAAACTTTGGTGTATGTCAAGGTCAGTGCTGATCCCTGGGCTCTCGTTAAGTCAAACGGTGTTTTGTACAACACACTTTGAGAAACATAGCTCTATGCTGTTTTCCCAAGATACAAAAGATCCAGGATGCCACTTGGCTAAACACTCTCACGATGTTCCAGAAAGTATTATTTTCTACACTTCCTTTTTGAAACCTACCTGCCTAGAGGGCAGTAGTGGCATAGGATCTGGCTATCTAGGGCCAGGGCCAAGGGAAAATAACATTTACTGAGCTCCTATGACATGTGAACACTATGTTAGGAACATTGCTTGTGCTGGTGAGGCAGACCCGAGCTGTAGCTGTCTGCAGGGGCTCTGGACTCAGTCCACTGGCTTGGAGGTATGGTTCTAGCCTTTCCTAGCTGTTTAATGTTGGGTGACTTATTTATCTTTTCTGTGCTTCCATTGTCCTATCTCTGGAGTGCTGACTTTGTTGCAGATGATTGTCTCCAATATTTACTGCTTTCTTTTTCTTTTCCTAATAGAACTGGCTAACGTGGGCTGGGCACATGGTCACCAGCTAAAGACTACACTTCCCATACTCCTGTGTTGCTGGGTGTGGTTACGTGATTATGTTCTGACCAATAAGACTTAAGAGGAAGTTATGAGAACAACTTCCAGGTCATGCCCTTAAAAGAAAAAGAACTGACCTCCACTTCTGCTCTGGCCCCAGCTTGCTGGTGACAAAGCTGGGCCACATGTGGACAGCAGCAGAACAATAAAGATGAAGGAGGCCTTCCTGCTGTTAACAGAGTGAAGCTTCTTTATCAGCCCGGCAGACACCATCACCCAAGACAGGAACTTCTGTCTTGTTTAAAGCACGCTCCTTTTGGCTTGTGGTGCAGTAGTGGAGGCTTTGTCTTGACTACAATGCACTTTGGCTCCAGATTGGGGCACTGCTCTAACAAACCAAAGCCTTGAAGCTTCGGCCTGTGGTCAGGGGGTGGGTGGTGGAGGTGCAGGAGTCCCGGGGTGGGACGATGGCGGCCCTCGTCGCCACATGGCAGACATCTGACGTTGCCTGTGATCCCTCCAAAGTAGATCACCTGCCAGCAGTGTTTGACTCCAGCGGGTCTTCAGAATCTCAGAATGTAGCATCCCTGAGCTTATTTCTTCATGTTCAGCAGAGTCCTGTGAGAGGGACGATCTCAGCCTAGTCACAAAGAAATTGGAAGAGGAAGTCTTAGTGGGTAGGAGAGAAGACCAAAGCCCTAACCTCTTCCCCGAGTGACTCAAGCCATCAAGGATGGACCGTGGCAGCAGAGTCAGATCCAGACGTTGCCTTCCTGTCTGAGCCTCCTGCCCCAGGTGGCCCCCAGGAAGCCTTCTGAGAGCTGGGAGATCCTGGGAAGTTAAAGACAAGAGTTTGCAGACAGAAACACACCTGGAAGAGAGCTGGGTTATGATTACTTGTACGTGGAACCAATGAAGCCAAATAGAAGAAGAGTCTACACAAATCATTCTATCACTAAATTTTTCTGGGATGAGTTGGTCGCCTTGGGCAAGAGTTACTTCTGGAATGGGGCTTCCCAGGTACCCAGGCACCCCAGGCCAAGCCCAGCTGCTCTTTTTATACGTGGGGAAATGGAAAGCAAGAAGGGGCAGCGCCCAGCCAAAGACCACACAGCTCCATGGCGGATGGTTCAGGTAGCACTCGCTCTGGTCACAGGATTCACCAAGGACCACTTCGTACAGCACTTCCAGGACCAAGTGTAAGGAAAAGAAATGAAGTTTGTGAAAGCAGTGCACAAAAGTGAGGGATCATGAATGAAACTGGTGGCACCTGCCCCTCCCCCAACTCCCTCTTCCTCTGCCTCCTTCCAGGGGAGTGGGAGAGGTCCTGGCAAGACATAGAAAAGAGAACCCAGGTGTGAGCATCACACTGCCTGAGTTTGAATCCCGATCATGCCATTTACTACCTGTGGGGCCTGGAGCCATAATTTGCTTCTGTGGACCCCGTCTCCTCATCTGTAACAGTAATGGCTGCCTTATGGAGTTATTGTAAAGTTTGGATTAGGGAATCATCCAAAATGTTTACAGAGGCACCTGGCACATAGCAAGTGCTCAATCCAGTGGCAGTTGTGGTGGTGGGGTGATTAATGTGAATCGTTAACATCTCAGTGGCTTTGTGCAGTTGTTGACTTCTTACTCATATGACCATCTGGTGGCACCGAGGTAGGGAGACTTTCTCCATCTTCCAGCTGCACTGATCAAGGTCTCAAGGAGGGGAAGAGAGGAAGGATGTTCCTAAGGGCCAGGCCTGGAAGTAACAGCATCTCCTCTCCCCAGTCCTGTTGGCTGGAAGCTATCAGAGGTGCAATGACGTTGTAGGGGCTGCTGAGCAGTGTGATTCGCCATGCACCCAGGGGTGGAAGCATCATCTTGGCCACATCTGGGCTGTAGTACTGGCATGGCCCCTGGTATCTTGTGTGATTGTCTACATGTTTTCAGCCTCTCCAAGCTCAGTTTCCTCATTGTCGATGGAGCTGATGACACCAGTTCTTTTTTTTTTTTTAAACATTTTATTTATTCATTTGACACACAGAGAGAGATTGCAAGTAGGCAGAGAGGCAGGCAGAGAGAGAGGAGAGAGGAGGAAGCAGGCTCCCTGCTGAGCAGAGAGCCCGATGTGGGCCTTAATCCCAGGACCCTGGGATCATGACCTGAGCCGAAGGCAGCGGCTTTAACCCACTGAGCCACCCAGGTGCCCTAATGACACCAGTTCTATTGCTACGAAGTTCACAGAAGGAAAGGGAAATTCAGAGGGCTTGGTGTGTGGAGGCTGTTCGGCGAATGTTATTTTCCGTCCTTTCTTTTCTCTCCAGGCCTCCTCTTTGCCTTACTTCTACCTTCCCTCCCTGCCCACCCCTTCTGTCTTCCTCACTCCTTCCTTCCCCTGCAGTGAGCAGGTGACAGCCAGCAGGGCCCTTGGTCCACCATCACTAAACCTGATCATTTTCAACCATAGGGACCAAGTTACCAAAGAAAACCCTGACAGCGAAGGTGGTGGCCCAGAGTGGGTGACTGGAGCCATGTCCCTTGCTCCCCATCATAAATCTCTGGGAAAACCATTAGCAGGCCCTGCAGCCCAGAGACAAATTACGAGGCAGGGGATCAATGTTATTTTTTCCACAAGCTGAATTCATAACGGTTTATGGCAAAATCGATGCAAATCTTCATGAATAAAGTGAAGGCAGGTGCATGTTGGAGAATAATGAAGGGGTTCGATGGGGGAACCTCAGCCAATTGCTACTGGAAGTGGGGGCCAGGAGGGAGTTGCTTGCCCAACTGCCCTGGTGTTTGGTCCTGTGTGGTGCTGCAGGGCCCCTCACAGGCTAGTCACAGCCTGCTCGCACACCCCTGGAGGGTGGCCGGGGGGTTAAGAAGAGATGGTACTTTCATGGGAACTTACTCTGAGCTTCATGCTTTCTGTTCTTACTTGATCCTCACAAGCAGGCCAGATATTGATGCCATCATGACCCTCGTTTCACTGTTCTGGAAACCGAGGCTGAGAGAGATAAAGCAACTTGGTGCCACCTGGTTAATAACTGACAATGTCTAGATTTGAACCCAGCTCCTCCCTATCTCTGAGGCCCAGCACTGCTTTTTCCAACAAGCACGGCCTCCTGTCCTATGCTTTCCTGCCTCTGGCCTCTGCACAGGCTATGGCCTCGGTCTGGAGTACCTGGTTCCTCTTTCTTCCACCCAAGAAAGAGACATTCCTCATTGGCCCTCCCCACCTGGGTACAATGCTGCTGGGAAGGCTGGCAGTGTCTGTGTGTCTTCAGCTGGCATCGTCATGCCCTTCTTATGGGATTTGTGTATTTTTCCAGTGTGGACTCTGTGTCTAGGGAGTGCTTGTCCTCCCAGTTCCTTACCTAGGCTGTGAGCTACTTCAGGGTTGGAGCACATCTTCCCTCACTATCTCTCCAGTCCATGAATCTGCATGCTGGCACTGACATTCATCCTTCTGTCCACCCATCTGTCCACTCATCCATCTTTTTGTCCATCTATCCATCCATCCATCCCTCTGTTTGTCCATCCATCCATCCATTCATCCATCCATCCATCCATCCATCCATCCATCCATCCATCCATTCATCCATCCCTTTTTGTCCACCCATCCATCTCTGTGTATCTATCCATCCGTCCTTCCATCCATCCATCTGTCCATCCTCCAGTCTTCCATCTGTCTTTCCATATTTTTGTGTTTAATGGGTGTATACTTTTAGTTTCACAAGATGAAAAGAGTTCTGGAGATAGACGGGGGTGATAGTAGCACACCAGTGTGAAGGTACATCATACCACCGAACTGTTCTCTTAAAAATGGTTACGATGAGGGGCACCTGGGTGGCTTAGTCGGTTAGGCATCTGCCTTCGGCTCGGGTCATGATCCCAGGGTCCGGGGATCAAGCCCCACATTGGGTTCCCTGCTCAGTGGGGAGCCTGCTTCTCCCTCTCCCTCTGACTGCTACTCTGCCTACTTGTGCTCTCTATCTCTCTGTCAAATAAATAAATAAAATCTTTTAAAAAATGGTTACAATGATAAATTTCATGTTATGCATATTTTGCCACAATTATAAATAAATTAATTTAGAAAATTATCAGATTTCCTGGGGAGGCTGCAGTACACCACTCCCTCCCCACCTGTTCCAATCCAAATTCCTGGTCAAGCTCTATTTTGAGTCCTGTCTCCCCCATACATCACCAGCAGGTGACTCCAGCCCTCTCCAGCTCTCCTGCCTCCAGATTTACCAGGTGCTCACCTGCTTTACGGAATCGTTACAACAGTGTCAGCAGTAACACCCAACACACACTGAGGGTGTCCTTCACGTCAGTAAAGGAGTTCATCCATCCATCCTCTGGACAAACAGAGGGATGGATGGACGGATGGATGGATGGATGGATGGATGGATAGATGGACAAAAAGATGGATGAGTCCCTTAACTGCTTTGTGCGGACCCACACGTGTCCCCCCTGTGAGCTACATACTGCCATTTGTCTCACTCTAAAGGTGAGGAAACTGAGGCCCGGGGAAGTTCAGTAATTTGCCTGACCTTCCTCAGCTAGTGGGCTAAAGGGACAGGACCGACCCAGGCCTGATGACACACTTGTCCTTCAAGTTACCCGGTGCTGCTTCCCACAAACCATATTTACTTATCTACCCCCTTAGGCATTGAGCTCATGCAAGTCTCATCTCCCCAAGACCTCATGAGCTCCTAAAGCTGGGGGCTGGGTATTCATGCTCACAGTCCCCACTCCTGATCCAGCGTGGACGCAGAGTCAGGGCTCTGTAACTCAGAGGCAGGTCTTGAGTGGGGGGCGGTGCCCTCCAGGGCAAAACTGACGGGGGTGCCAAAAGTCTCAGTGTACGGTAAATTCTATTTTAATGCGATCTTTTATTTATTTTTAAAATTTATTTATTTTTAAGATTATTTATTTATTTTTTTGACAGAGAGAGAGAGATCACAAGTAGGCAGAGAGGCAGGCAGGGGGAGGGGGGAGGCAGGCTCCCTGCCAAGCAGAGAGTCCAATGCGGGGCTCGATCCCAGGACCCTGAGATCATGACCTGAGCTGAAGGCAGAGGCTTTAACCCACTGAGCCACCCAGGCGCCCCTAATGTGATCTTTTAAAATACCAAGTTTAATGCAAAAAAATCCATGATGAACAAATTATCAAAATTTTAAATAAAGATAAAATCCAATCCTTCACAATCCTACCTCACCTGCTTACCTTAATCCCGATCCTTTTCTAACTACCTGGGTTGCTTGTTAAGATGGAGCCATGCCCTGGCATGTTTTGGGGAAATCACTGACACCATTTGTTTTAATAGGTAGCCATTCCCCTCTGCTCTGACCCATTTGGTGGGGACCACGTGCTATAAGGCAATTGAACAAGGACCCTGAACCCAATCTTGGCTTGACAGCCTACTTCCAGGCCTCCGTAGCTGTGCGACCTCGGGCAAATCGCATCACCTTTCTGTGCCTCAATTTCCTCCCCTGTAAATGGTGTGTCTGATGGAACCAACTTTGCAGTGCAGCCTGAAAATTAAATGAGATAAAGTGTGTGAAGAGCTCAGCACAGCAACTGACCCTTAGCTAACTACAAAGGGCAAAACTCTGGTAAAAATGATTCAACCGACTCCTCCATCCAGGAAAAGAAAAATAAGTGTAACATTGAATCTGCGTTAGCAGGCATCAAAAGCCATCAGCTTTTGTTTCTCCTTCTCTTGTCTTCCCATTGACATTCCTTGACCACACCTGGCACAGGGAAGTTGGCAGGTGCAGAAGACCCGGAGACCTGGACAGGTCTGCAGACAGGCTGGGAGGAGGGGGCAGAGAGGAAAGCGACGCCCAGCTTATCAGAGCGAGGCAGCTGACAGCTTCTGTTTCCCACTCTCTGGGCCTTGCATATTTCTTCGTTAACTTCAATAGGAGGTGTTCCTGGCTCTCCAAAAGCGTGCTCTGTTCTCACTGCTATACATCTGGAGGACAAAGTACCGGGAGAAGAAGCCGTTTTATCCCTCCTCGCTTCAAGGAATGCTCAGCCAGCCAGATGTCCAGTGGCTGATGGGTAGCACATCTGTAGGGCAGGTGGAATTTTTTCAGCCAGATGTGTCAAATATGGTGGTGACTTGGGGACACACCATAAGGTTCTGGGCACGGGGAACAGTAGAGAGAAGAAGGCCAGTGCAATCCCCCAGGGTCCCTGCAAGCCAAAGGTGGCTCTTGTCCCCATCGTCTAGCCGAGAATTTGAGTGAGACGCTCTGCTCTTCGCTGCCCCTGAAGACCAGTGTCTTGAAGCTGAGGACTCTGGCCAGGGTTTTCTGTCCGTGAAACCACAGGCGAGGTGTCTCCCTGAGGAGTCAAGGGACAGAACCCAGGCCTACGGTGGCAGAAAGGAAGGGGAAGAACTTGTCGGCTGGTTTCCAGGTTGGTTTGGGAAGCACTGGCCACCAGGTCTTCTCACTCACGTGTCAATCCTCAAAAAGAATCTTAGGAGGAAGAGAAGTGGCGGTGACTTTTCTCCTATGCGGATGGGGAAACGGAGAGTTAAGGAGGTTGAGGGATTGGGTTAAGCCACCCGGTGGTATTGGACAATGCTCGGATGGGCCGCATGCTTTTTTGAGGGTACGTTCCTTCCAATATGGCAGGCTGACAACTTGGCCGTGATGGCCCAGTCCTGCCTTCCAGAGACCTTGACCTGCTTCTCTCTTCGGGATCAAGGGAGGGGGTGGAAAGCAGAGGACATGTCCATCACACAGCCACATGGGCGGGAGAGAACAAGGATCAGGCTTACTTCTTCACAGTAGCCTGAAAATTGTCCTTATTTGCAGTGAATCTTAGCCATCCCAGACGCTAGGGCTAGAAGGGACCCTGTTTCTTCCTTTCTGCACCCGCCCATGTTCCAGTTGGGAACACCAGGGCCAGGGGTGGGAAGCAGCCTGCCAATGAGAGGGAGTTGTTTCCTAGAAGAGCCAAGACTATGACCCAAATCCCCTGACCCCTGTGATCAATCCCCTGGGCTCCCCTGGAGGAGGCCACACCCCCCACCAGCCCACTCCCTGACCATAGGCAGGTTCTGCCTCCTCTGAGCTCTGGCTTCCTCACATGGATGAATGAGGGAATAAGTCCCTGATCCATTTGACTCAAACAGCTGTTAAGAATTCAGGTAATTGATATAAACAAAAGGGTATAGAGAGCTAACATTTTCTGAGTTCCCACCGTGCGCACCAGGCCCTGGGCTGGGCACCTGAGCTGAGAGGTCCCAGTGCCTACAAGCACAGCTACCTCTTCCTAGAATAGCTCGTAATTCCCCCTCTCCTTGCTCCTTCCCCAAATCCCTTCATCCGGCCCCCACCCAGTCAATACCGCAGCCCCCACTAGATGTCACCTCCTCCAGGAAGCTCGCTCTGATGATCAGTGGCCCATCTTTGTGTTGCCAGGGCAGCCCGTGTGTCCTGGCATAGCACTGGCCACAGAACGTGTTGCCTGTTTCACCATCTGTATTTGCACTAAACCATCAGATCTGAGTGTGTAGACAAGGTCTGTGTCTTTCTTATTCACTGTGGCACCCCCCACCACGGTATCTGATGCATAGTATGTATGTGATGTATATCTTAGATTTTACTGAGGAATCTGAGCTTGTAGATACGGAAAAACTGCAAACTATAAAGGGCTCCTTTTACTACAAAGGGGGACGGAGGTGGTACGAGGTGTTGCAATCCCGCAGCCTACCTACAGAGGGCAACACTGAGCCCAAGGGGCTGCTCTACCAGTCGTGGCATTTTGGACTAACGTGGGGTGGAGAGATGTGATGGAGTTTGGGGACAAAGGGGTCTTTGGCCCTCGCATCACACCACGGAGTGATGCCATAGAGCCTACCTCAATGAATCCTGACACCCACATGGGTTAATTCCAGCAAAGGAATAATTTCCTGGGGTTTTAGCTCCTGGTTCATGAGCCCGGTGCAGCTTGTGGTCAGGGGTTGATCAATGGCAGCTAGACCCTATCTATTATTTTGGGTGCATTTTCTGCCTCTCCTTTCCTGTTGCCCAATTAGATTTAATTAGATATTGGTAAGAGTTGCAGGTGGAGTGAACCTCTGTGGTCCTGGGCTGGAAGATGGAGGGAAAGGTGCAGTTAAAGGAGGCCACAGGAAGGGGACAGCCAGTGTGTCGGGGACCCAAGATGCTGGCGTTCCTAGGGCTACTTCCAAAGCTTGCATTTTCACCCACCCTCCCCTCCCCATGCTTGTGGCCCCTGTCCCTGGCCTCTCTGCTCTTCTGTGGGATCCATAGCCCTGTCCACGCCTGCACTGGCTGATCCCTCTCTCCAGCCTAACTGTTGCCTTTCTCCAAGCCCCAGCCATTTTCATGTGGGTCCTTCCTGGAAGAAGGGGACGACACTTTGGAATACTGTTCAGCAGACATTCTGTCCCCTCTCTTCCCACTGTGGTAGAGCATCCCCATCTCCTGATGGGGAGCTTGACCACGCGACTTGCTTTGACCCATGCAGAGTTGGCAGATGTGACCTTACAGAGGCCCTAAGCACACGTGCTTCAGTGGCTCAATGTCTTATGGTCCTGTGATACAACAGAAGCAGAAGATGCCCAGGAGGGCCATTGCTCCCTCGGGGTCAGCTCCAGAATAACCACCCAGGAGTCAGACCTGAGCCCAGCCTGCAGCCAGAATGGAGTAACCCCTTGGGGTCCAGCCTAGACCAGCCAAACCACAGCCCAGCTGAGCCCCAGGAGCCTGAGGATAAATATGCTATGATTGTAAGTCACCGAGAGCCTGTGCTGTTTGGTATGCAACACGACCCTGGCCAGAGCCTGGCTAGCACGGAGGGTGGGTGGGTGGCACCTCGGTGAATGACACAGCAAAACAGATGATTCTAGACTATGAGACAGGAGACCCAGGCTCTTGTCCAAAAATTTCTGCTAACTTCCTCCGTGGCTTTGGAGGAGAAGGAGAGAAGCTCATACCGGCTGATGATCTTTTGTGGGCCAGGCACTGTGCTAAGAACTTGCCATATATCACTCTATTTTATCACCACCATTTCCATCTTGTTTTGACCCTAATCTATGCCAGGCTTTGTGTTAAGTGTTTATAATGCTAATTAGGATTATGCTAAAAACGGTACCCGTGCATAAATGATTAATAACTTTAAAAAAACAGCCGTTTGTTGATGGCACACGGTGGGACAGGCTTGCACGGGGTTATTTAAACATAACTCACCTTCAGTACAGCCACAGAGAATGTTCTGGTACAACACGTCAGTGGTTCTGCACGAGGACACCCTGGCTGGGCTGTTGGGGGAGCCTGGCTCTGATGTCCTGGCCGCGAATGAAACTCCGATTTGTTTTGCCCCAAAGCACCTGTGTTACTTTCCTGCGGCTGCCGTAGCGAGTTCCCACAAACTGGGTGGCCGAGAACCACGGACATTAATTTCCTCACAGTTCTGGAGGCCAGAAGTCCAAGATCAAGGCACGGGTGAGAGCGCGCTCCTCTGAGAGGCTCCGGACGAGATCCTGATCCTCGCCTCCCCCAGCTCCAGAGCTGCCCATGCTCCAGCCTCACCTTCCAGCCTCACGCCGCCTTCTCTTGGTCTCAATTCCCTCTGCTTTTCTCTGAAGGACACCTGTCATTGGATTTAGGGCCTACCCGGGTCCTCCAGATTCTCTCCTCCTCTTGAGACCCCTTAACATGGTCTCGTCTGCAAGACCCTTCTTCCAAGAAAGGTTACATCACTGGACTTACGGATTTGATGTGGGTATCTTTTGATCTATTCATTCTTCTTGAAGGTGGACTCATCCTGTCCTTCCACAGATATTATTTACATTTTATCTTTGCAGTGACCCTTCAAGGAGTACATTTTCCCCCGGGGGCACTGAGGCTCAGAGAGGTTGTGTTACTCTCCAGGAAGAATCAGCACCAGGGTTGGGATTTGCTTTCTGGTTTGATAGCTCCTGCTCTCAGCCTTATACTTCCTCCCTGAATCCCGCCCATCCATCTGGGCTCAGAGATGCCCAGACTCCAAGGAGTACCTAGAGAGGTCCCCTGGACCAGCCGCAGTTGGTGGCCAGGGGGCAGCCTACTTGGGTGACATGAGTTATCAGCAAGCTTTTTAGGGGACTAACTAGAGATATTGGGCAGAGAAAGCCCCAGGATCAGCAGCCACCTCTGGAGAGGAAGAGCAGGGGGCCTCAACCTGGGGTCTTTGCCATGAGAGTCCGGCCCAGGCCGACCCTTGCCTTTCCATCACTGCGGCTCCACGGAGCCCCTCTTCCCCTCCCCCAGCCACCTGCTTCCTCGCTAGCCTTCAGGTAAGCAACCGTGTGCCAGTACGCACACAGCATGACAGGAAGGGGCTTGTCTGGCTCCCACCAAACACCACATAGATGAATGGGAGTCACTGGGTATTACATCACTTAATAACCTCAATAAAATTCATTTTTCCCTCTTTTTGTAATTGTTTTATTGAATCATAATTTACACACAAGAAACTGCGTATCTTTAGAGCGATGCACTGGCTCTATTTTGATGTATGTCTACATCTGTAAAGCCATCGCCACAATCGGGAGAATGAATATATACATCACTCTCCAGAAGTTTCCTTGTGCCCCTTCATAATGAGTTTCCCCCTCCTCACCCTCTCTGCCATTTCCAGGCAATCGCAGATCTGCTTTCTGCCACTATGGATGAGTCTGCGTTTTCCAGCGTCTGTTTTATATAAACGGGATCGTACGGTTCGGACTATTCCTTGTGTGGCTTCTCTCACTCAGCGTGATTGTTTCGCAATCCGACCGTGTTGTTTCACCTCTCAGCATTTCGTTCTTTTTATTGATGGCTCCGAGCCCGTCTTGTGGCTCTTCTGCCCTTCATTGACCCATTCACCTGTTGGCCGACTTTGGATCTTTTCTGGTTTTTGACAGTTACGAGCAAAGCTGCCGTGCACATGTGTGCAAAAGCCCTTGTATAGGGATGCATGCTTTTCCTTGCCTTGGGATGGCTGGACCCTATGGTGGGTGCATGTTTAATTTAAGAAACCATCAAAGTCTTCTGAAGTGTGTGTACCAATTCATGTTCCCGCCGGCTGTGTGCGCAATTTCCCGTTGCCCCACATCCTCGTGGTGCTCGGGTCCGGCTGGTCTTGTTCTCAGCCGTGCTAACAAGTCCGTTGGTCTCTCTGTGGCCTTAATTGGCATGCCCTGTGTCTAATAATGTTGAGCAGCTTCCTGTGTGCTCATTTGCCATCCCTGCATCTTCTTCTCTGAAATGTCTGCTCAAATCCTTTGCCCCTTTTTAATTGGGTTGTTTATTTTCTTCCCGTCGCGTTTTGAGAATTCTCTATATATTCCAGATACGTCTTTTAGCAGATGTACTGTCTGTGGATATTTTTTTTTTCCTCTGCCTTTGTCTTGCCTTTTCCTCCCCATAACGGTACTTCTCAAAGAGCACGAGTCTGCCATTTTGATGGAGTCCAATTTTTCAATTTGTTCTTTAACAGATCATGTTATTGATACTGTATCTAGGAAATCTTGGCCCAGCCCCGAGTCTGGAAAATCTTCAGCGGCAGCGAGCCGGGGCAGCTGCAGGGCCCGACCCACGTGCCTCTTCTCTCTTGGGGATCAAAGTCTTTCACTGGCTAGCGGTCCGTGCCTTAGAAACCATTGTTTAGTATATTCTGTCCGGTTTGTGCTGTGGCTTTGGGCAGGAGCGTTAATCTGATCCCTGTCATCCCATCTTGACCTGAAGCCCTGATAAACTTTGAAGGCAGGTGTGATTGTGTTCACACCACCCCCCAGTTCCTGGAGGAGGACAGGGCTCAGAGAGGCACAGTGACTCACCCAGGGCCCAACAGCACGTACATGGCAGCCCCAGCATGGAAGCCCAGGGCTGCCCAACTCCAAAACCCAGACTTGCTGCTGGAAGTTCCAGGGTCAGGAATGCATCTGGGGTCTGGGGTTGGCCAGTGGGGAGACTCTTGTTCGGTGTGGCTGGCTTGGCACCATGACTCTAGAGCAAAAGTAACCTCTCTGAGCTTCACTTGTCTCATCTGTCTACCAAAAATGTTCGTTCTAACTTGACTTGCTCTGTAAGGGATGCAGTAAAAGGCAATCACAAAACCATAGGCTCTCCATGACCACGTAGGTTATAGAGCCCAACCTTCCACCCAAAGCCACTTCAACCACAGGATCAGAAATCTAAAAGCACCTGCCACCGCTTACCCTTCCTGTGTCCATTGCAAACATCGCTAATCAATGGCGGAACACTTTCCTGCTGAGCTAGACTTTCCCTCCATGTCCAATCTTCTTTCAGTCTAGTATGCAAAGCGCCCATGGCCAGTTGATTATGGTTGGCACATGAAATGAAGCCGTTGGTGCCCCAGCTCTTAAGCACTCTGGTCAGACGACTGCCCGGCCTTGCGTGCACACCTCCTTCGGCCAAGTCTCCACCACCTCCAAGGAAGTCCTCTCCATTATCACCCAGTTGCAATGTCTGATACTCTCCTGCATGTGACAAACAAATCCATCGTCCGCTCAACATTTTTCCTTAGGTTAGGTAAGCTGTGCCGCCTGGGGACTCAGAGATCAGACGTCACACCTTCAAACCAAAGGCCCTCGCACATGACATGAGCATGATGGACATGTCCCCTCTTGGCCCGGGGAAGTGTTTCCAGTTCCTGGCATGTGACCACAGCCCTTTGCAGCCCTGCTTTCCCTCTGTTCTCAGAAGCTTTGGTTTGCCAGCATCGTCCCTAAAGCATAAATCTGAATTTGAAAAATACCCAAGGTATGATCCCATGAGAGCGCTGAGGAGGAAAACTCTTACAGCTTAGTCTCAACATTTTTCTTTTATTAACAGAGCCGAGGACCTTCCTAGTTTTAAAGCCATGCTCTCATATTCCATTCACATAAGCAAACGTGAGCTCGTTTTCACTTGCACGGAAGTGAGGTCAGATGTGCTCCTCCCAACAGCTGTATGAGTCTGTGGACCCCCATGCAGCGCCGGACGCCCTCTCCTGTCACACCCCGTCAGTGCGGCCTGTGGCTGTTTGCAAAGGAGCTTTGTCTCCGGGCCTGCCCATTACCGATTGCAGTAAAGATATTGGCTAACGCAGACCTGGCACTTAGCGCATGTCCATCGTGTCCTAGGAACGTTACATGTTTTAGCTGATCAAATCCCCACCACAGCCCTGTGAGGTTGATACTGTTTGGTTCCCATCTTACAGAGAAGGAAACGGGTCCAGAGAGGTTAAGTAAGCTAGTAAGTGGAGGAGCTGGGATTTGAACTCAGCTCTGAAGCCCGTGCCCTTAATCACTACATTACACTGTTCTGTAGGCCTGAACCTTCCTGTAAATGCCTTCTATGTGGCTGTTCATGCTTCTGCACACAGCTCTCAGGGAAGGCTTCCTGGAAGTGGCAAAAGAAAGTGAGATGTGAAGGTTGGCTCCCTGCTGCTCCAAGCCTGTTTCCCTTTGTCCCACCTGGACAAGAAGTCACAATAGGGCAAAGATAGGAAGAGAATGTCACCCTCTGGTCGACGGTGTCCCTGCTCAAGCTCCTCTTATTCTGCAGGCTGCGGACAGGTGAGGGAAGGTTTACCCAGAGCCCAGCTGGCCTCAGCCCTTACCTAGAGGGCCTTCAGTTCATAACCCAGAGCTCTGCTCTGAGATGCGCCACAGGTTCAGGGCACAGAGGGACAGCCCAGTGTGAGACGAAGACTCAGGTTCTCCGCCAGCAAAGCCGCCCGCTTGCTCTCTGCTGGGAGGTCCTCAGGCTAGACAGTGAGCCTGGCCTTGCACTTCACCCTCCCACTCATGGACACGGATTCCGCTCCAGGCACATGACCCCAGGGGTCTAGTGAGGGGCAGGCCTGGGACTCTGATAGAAACTGTTCTTTTCTATGGACTTGAACCCCGGGGGAGGTGAACCTTGAGCGTTCGTGAGAAGAATCTGCCTGTCTGTAGAAAACGCAAGAGGGGCAAGCAGAGCCCAGAGGCCGTGCCGAGCTTGAATCCAGCCACGATGTGCCGCTCAGCTGTCTGAGCCTGTCAACCTCTGGGTTTCTTCAGCTGGGTGGGCTGGATTTTCTGCTGCAGATGGTCCAACAAGCTTGGACAAGGACAGGCTATGACCCCAGCTTCAGGCCCCTCTGGCTGTTATGGCCAGGGACCCTCCCCCCCGGCCCAGGCCAGGGAGCACGAGGGGATTCTCCACTGCCATGAAGTGGGAGCCCCGACAACATGTCAGACAGATATATTGAGCTCCAGCGACAAATCGGACGTAGTCCTTGTCCCTGAGGAATTCACAGCCAGCTAAGAGTTCACTGCCACATACACAGTTAACGTGGGAGGCACATCACGGGGGCACATCCACGGTGCTTGGGGGGGCCCAGCGGATGGAGTGGGGCACCCCACCCTGCAGCGTGGGGCAGACTGTGAGGGTACCCCCGGAGAGGTCAATGCTTCAGGCAGCTCTCGAGGGGACACGGATCCTGCCTCATTCCCATGTTCAAATCCTGGCTCCACCCCTCACTAGCTCTGTGACATCCGGCACATCCAGGTGCATTCCTTAGTGTCTGTGCCTCAGGTTCCTCATCCATAAACAGGCCTCTGCCTCCTGGGTTTGCAGAGGACCGCATGTGATAATTTAGTGTAACGATGAGCAGTGACCGGCCTCGAGTCCATGTGAGGTCAATGCTTTGTTACTGTCCTCGCTCTTCTGACTTGGGTTGCGGCAGGAGCGCTGCAGGGGCACGGGAATGGATACCAAGAGGCACACACTGGTACGGGGGGCGGTGTGCAGGAGTCGGGTCTGCGGAAGACAAGAAGTGCCCCCGGGTGGCGGGGCCAGCTTGCAGAGGTGGGACGAGACGGGAGCAGTCCCCAGCCGCCCATAGGGCTCCGCGGCAGCAGGCGGGCTTCGGGGCTGGAGAGGGGGACGAGAGCCAAGCATCTGCGTGGGGTCCGGTAGTAAATACAGTGTGTTACTATAGCAGATGAAATGCCTGGAGCATTTGCAGCCACAGAAGCCAGGAGTCCCTTGTCGATTTGATTAGTTAAGTTACTGGTCAGATCAGTAGGAACAAACCCCATCAGGCCAGCAGTTTGGCTGAAGCCGGCGGGCCCCGCATGGGAAGTACGTGCTCCGCTCTGCTATTCTAGAAGCATCTGGGCGAGGGCACCTGAGCAGAGGCGCCCAGGAGCCCCGCCTCCAGGAGGAATGGCAGAAAACAGCACCAGACGATGTGCATTTATGTCTGCTTTTTGTTGCCTGGAAAAGAGTCGTGTTTACTTCTGTGAGCTCTGGGAACAGTGAGACCGGTTGTCCTTGTGAGGCCTGACCCCGGGCCCCCCCCGCCTCCTCCCCAACCACCTCTAAGTCTGACTGAAGGGAAAGGTCACTACCTAGCTGCTGGGCCATAGGTGCTGCACCCCGTTCCAGTCCCCAGCACCCCAACTTCCGGGGTGACAGGAGGTTATGTTGGCCAATTTGGACAAGGGTCCACCTTCCACCCACCTAAGCCCTTACTCACCCACCCACTCACCGCCCCCCATCGGCTCACTCCCTCGCTCACAGACGTCCCCACTGTTCCGTGGGTGCATGACGCCAGCCTTCTGATGGCTCAGATTTTTCACTCTGGCATAGAATCCTCTGCCTCTTCCTGGCTTCGCGGTGGCTGTCTGTCCTTGGCACTCCTTGGCTCACAGACACTCCCCCGTGGTCTCTGCTCTGTCGCCGCATGGAGCTCCCCCCGTGTGCCCTGTGTCCAATGTCCCTCTTCTTACAAGGATTATAAGAAGCCATGCTGGATTAGGCCCACCTTAACGACCTCGTTTTAATTTGATCACGTTTGCAAAGACCCTATTTCCAATGAAGATCTACTCACAGGGGCTGAGGATTAGGACTTCAACATATCATTTTGGGAGACACATTTCAGCCCAGGGCACCTGATAGGCACAGGGCCCAGTGACATGCCTGTGGAAGGGAGACTTCACGCTTCACCCCTGCCCCCGCACCCCTACAGGGAAAATGCCATCTTAGGGCTGTGGGCCCAATTCAGCTGAAAATTCCCTGGCTCCGGGCTTGCTGGGAACCCCCGACCTCTCGGGCAGGGTCTGAGATCCCCTCACCTGTCGGCTGGCAGCCCCTGGGTGGGCCGCAGCAGCCCGCCAGCAACTGGAAAAAGAGCAGTGGGCAGAGAATAAATCTCACAGCGAAATTAATGTAGCTTGAGAAAAAAAAGTACATTTACTCATTTCAACTTCTTGTTGCCAGACTCGTAAGTGAATAAATCCAAAATAAATGTAACCGGGACAAAGGGAGAAGCCACGAGAAATGCAATGCCATCGCCCTAAATGAAGACAAAGACTCCGAGACAATATTAAATTCCATCCCCAAAGGCTCATTTCATTTCAGACCCAGATTTGCACAAAATCGAGTTTTCCTGTGAGCCAAGCCCCACTCCCGCTCCGATCCGCCTCCTCCCCTGCTCCCTCTCCCAGTCCGCTTGTCGTCCCTTCCTCCCTCCCAGGCTCCTGGTTCTTGTCCCTGAAGTTTGCACATGTCACTCTCTCTACTTGCCAGCCAGCTGGGTCTCAAACTCCCAAGACATGGGGACTTCCTCGGCTCTGGATGGACAGCTTTGCAGGACTCCAGGGACTGGAGCACCTGCTTGGCTTCCAGGAATTCATTTCCTTAGTTATCGGAATCCTCGTGCAGCCCAGGCAGAGGGTGTGGGGGGGGCGTGGTTTCACTCACCTGCACGTCTCCCCAAAGGTTTAGGACCTGTGGGGTCGGGGATTAGTGCCTGCAGGCGGTGCTGAGCAGCTTTCTAGCCAAAAGCCAGGTCTGCTGGAGGTGGAGGCAGGGCTGTACCCCATCTTTCTCTGCTGTATCTTAACCCAATGACGACATGCCCCACATTGCACAGACCTGCTAGGCGGGCATCCTTGGAGAAGAGGAGAATGGGTGTGGGGAATACAGAGGAAGAAGCTGACAGATGTCTGTCACCAGGGCACAGTGAGGTCTGTGTCGGAGTTGTGCCAAAGTCAAGAATCGTGTTACCTGGACCCAGACCTTCCCACATAGGCTGTAGGTGTTGATCTTGTGGGTGGGGAGGAGGTGGGGGGCAGGCTTTTTAAAAAAGTAATCTATGCCCAATGTGGGGCTCGAATCCATGACCCCAAGATCAAGGGTCACATGCTGTACCAACTGAACCAGCCAGGTGCCCCCCCAGGTTTACCTTTAACAATGGTAATAGCTGCCATGAGTTAGCACCTACTGTATGCCTTTCCATAGGTTTCTCCTCCTATTCGTTCAATAAATCTCGTTTGAGTGCCTACTATTTGCTGGGCTCTATTTTAGTGGTGCTGGAGTTTGCTCCGGTGTCGTGAAGTTTACATTCTAGAGGAAAGTTCTATATTCTCTTTCTGTGATATTCTAGTATTGAAGGAGTTATATATAGTCTATCATATTGTTATCAAATATATATTTATATTTATTATGTTGTATCACATCTAATTATAATTAGACTTTATTATATGATATAAAACTTGTGTTATATTATGTTCTATTACATACCATATATGGCATCATGTGACATCCCATAAGATATTATGGGATATGGCATCACATGTGATACGTACATACATATCATAGTATTCCCATTCAACCTTCAGGACAACGCTGCCAGGGAAGTATCTTTGTCTTCGTGTTGGAGCTGACAAGACAAGAGAGAAGGAGAGAGAAGTGATGGGCCAAGCACCCATGGCTCCGGAGTGAGCAGGAGATGCTAAGAGAACCAGAGGGAGGAGGGCGGCTCGTGGAGTGGGACTGGTCTGGGTCTGATCCCGAGGGGGCGACCTCATACTCCGCAGGCCTCCGTGTCTCCCGCTAGGACGGCTATGAGACTCACCCAGGCAGATGCCGGGGCCCAGCTCCGGCTCAGCTCCGGCACAGGTAAGGAGCATCCTTCACTGGGGCAGTGACTGCGGTCCCCGTGCAGCCCGCACAACAGAGCGTCTCCGTGGCAGGATGCAGGCGTCTCCTCCCCCGTTGTCCCCTGGTGTGAGGACCGAGCAGGACTCCAAAAGCACCGCCCCCCACCCGGTGCTCAAACCCTGAGGTCAGGCAGGCAGCCCCTTGGGCGGAGAAGCAGCAGGTGTCAGGGTTGAGGACAGACTTGGGGGTCAGGCTGCTGGGTTCCAAGCCTGGTTCTGCCACCTCCTCACCGTGTGAACGGGGCCAAATCCCACACCTTTGCCACGCCCCAGTTTCCTTATCTGTCAAAGGAATTTTCCCTCGTGTGGTTGTAGGACCAAGTGTATGTGAGGGCTCAGGGCACGGTGTGCCCAGTGGGGGTTAGCTTACAGATGCTGGGTTTGCCCACCTGGTGAGGAGCTGGGTGGCACCTGGCCGAGACAGGGGAATTGCCAATAAGTCTTGGAAATGAAGCTCCAGGGGGATGGTGGCCGTTGTCAAGGAAGTCGGGAGTCAGGAAAACATTAGTCTGGAAAACACAGTCCTCAGCCCAGAGCGCTGGGCACAGAGTCCAGGAAGGCCACCCTTGACCCTGAGCCCCTCTTGCCTCCAAAGGCCCCACTGGCTGGCGTGCATGAAGCAGGTGCTTACAGGGCAGGATTTTCAGGTCACCCACCCTAGTCACCCAGTCCCTGGTTCCATGGGTCTTTAAATCAGACTTACTTTTTGTTTTAATTTTTTAACGACTCAGTGGGTTTTAGTATATTCATGAAGTTGTGAAACTATCACCATCATAAACTTTAGAATATTTCGTCTCCCCAAAAAGAAACTCCACACCATTCAGCTATCACCCTGGCCCTACCCCTCCAGCTCCCCAGCCCCAGCAACCATCAGTCTGCTTTCTGTCTCTGTCCACTCGCCGGCTCTAGACATTTCATACAAAGACAATCATACAATATGTGGTCTTTTGTGACTGGCTTCTCCAGATGTATTTATAGACTCCTACATGCATCGTTAGGAGAAGCCCCCGGATCATTTAACCCAAATCTTTCATATTTCAGATGGGAAAGTGAGGCCCACAGAGGGGAGGTCCCTTCACTATGACCAGGAATGGGATTAGACCCGGTAACCCCTGATACCCAGTGCGCCCCTCTCTTCCTCCCCTGCCTCTCCCCACCCCCACCCCCTCAGGAAGCCTGGATTGGAAGCAGCTTAAAGATACGATCCCTGAGGGCGCCTAGGTGGCTCAGTGGGTTAAAGCCTCTGCCTTCGGCTCAGGTCATGATCCCAGGGTCCTGGGATCGAGGCCCACATCGGGCTCTCTGCTCAGCGGGGAGCCTGCTTCCTCCTCTCTCCTCTCTCTCTGCCTGCCTCTCTGCCTACTTGTAATCTCTCTCTGTGTGTCAAATGAATAAATAAAATCTTAAAAAAAAAAAAAAGATACGATCCCTGAGCAATAACAAGACCCCTTTGGCGGGGGGGTGGGGGTGGGTAAGCAGTTGCATCCATCCATCCATCCATTCATCCATCCATCCATCCATCCATCCATCCATCCATCCATCCATCCATTCATCCATCCATCCATGTATTCATTCCCCAGCAAACGTTTGTTGGATCCCCATATCCTGCCAGGTACGGGTCCAGGCAATGGAGACACAGAGAAGGAGACAGAGAAGCCCAATGCTTGAGACCACAGACAACTAACCTGGAAATAATACAGAAGGGGAGCGTCAGGGCAGCCACGCTGTGAACACGGTAGGAGGGAAGTGGGAGAATGACTGGCCTGGGGGAGAGATGCCACGTCCTCTTGGGTGGTCAGAGATGCCTCTGGGAGGAGGTGACGTTCGGTGCAGTGGAATCAGCTCTGCAAAGGTCCAAGGGGAAGAGCATCCTAAGAGGAAGGAAGGGAGTTTGGGGACCGCGTGTGGAGAGACGGTGGTAGAGAGAAGCCCAGTGTGGCTGGAGCATCTTCATAGGGATAGCGGCAGGAGGTAAGGTTCACTTTCCCCCGGACCTTCCCAGCACCATGTATTATCACGCTGCCATTATTCGCTTAGGGTCATGTCTCCTTTGCTGGCCTGGACTGCTGGGTCCAAATCCTAGAAGGGTCTTTATGCTCGGTGCCCAGCCTGGGGCATGGTTCCCTCTAGGAGCTGGGTCAGCATTTCTTGAATTAATGTCTTAGCAGAAATTCCCATTATAGGCCTTTCTGAGAGCAGGTTTGCATAAATGAAGGTGGGGTAGGAGGTAGACCCCAAAAGGATGGCAAGGAAGGGGAAAGGGACAGAACCGGGTCACCAAAGAGAAGCTTGACCCCTCAGTCCTTGCCTGCTTGCTGCATTTGGGTTTTCTTGCTTGCCCTTGTGTCCTCTGTCATTCTCCTTGAGAATCAAGTTGTCTGGGAAAGAGAAAACCAGTTGCATAACTGTGTCCGTTGGCAAGCGCGTTCTAATTTGAAAAAATGTGTCACTCTCCAAACTGCGCGTCCCTTAATCAGGCAATTACTTTATGATGTAGTATAGTTAAGGAGAGGGGGAAAAAAAACACACAAACCACCAACCCTTGAAGTCCCAAACATTTTCTTGCAGAGAATTAATTTGGTAAATGTTTGACTTGAGCTCAAGAATGTCTTTTGTTTCAATTTCTAAGACAAAAGGGACACAAAAGAAAGGTATTAATTTGGTATTAATCAATCTTCTTCATTAAAATTAGCTCCCCAAACCAAGGGTGTCATGGAAACAGCGAATGCTGGGAGAAGGGCTTGGGGGTCCGGAAGGAGGGGGCACGAGGTTGTCTGTGGAGTGGCAGGGTTCTCGAGTGGCCGTGGCCCCAGAGGGACCCAGGACGGGACAGGATGGGCAGCCGTGCTGGCACGGAAATGGTTACCCTCGCGGACTGGTGTTGCCTGCATTCCAGCCCTCATTCCAAGCCCTTTCAAACATCCTCCCGTTCCTACCCGGAGCAACCCTGAGATGCGAGGGTGGCTGTGCCCATTTCACACTGTCAGGCACTGAGCCTTGGGAGATCAGAGCACGTGCCCCGTCCTTACAGCCCAAAGTGCAGAAAGGACCTGAACCAGGCTCCACCCCCGTTCTGTCTTCCCATGCCTATGTGCTCTCTCTGTCAAGTCCAGGGTCAGTGCCACAGGTCAGGAAGGGCTGCCAGGAGGGCCCAACGGTAGGTATATCAGGGACTTCATCACTCCTGCCGCGGATGCTCCTGCCAAGAGTGCCCTGAGTGGAAAGGCAGATTCCAGACATCGACGAAGCTTCTCTCCAGCACCCAAGGGCACCTATTCTTCACCTGCCCGTTCTCCTCTGAGGCCTCATTCTAAATGTTTCCTCTGCCCCTCGCTTCATCAGAAGACTCAAGTCTTTCTGCCCTTACCTTTGGCCTCCTGGGTCACGAGGAGTCAATATGCCTCTTGTCTTATGTGATCTAGGTGTTGTGGACCCCAAGAGATCTCAAAAGGTAGAGACTTCCGCTTCTGTACAGGCTCGCGGAAGAAGCATCTGGACCTGGAAAGGAGGAGGGGGTGGGGTCTGTTTTCCATAATTCGAATCTATACCTCATCTCTCTCTGTCTCCAAACCCCAGTGCTGAGACTTTCTCCTCCGCGCCCCTCCCAACCCGCTGCCAACTCTTTATTATGTAAAGCAGTGGAGATGGCCAGTCTGGCCAGATTTTCCCCCCTTTGTTCTTCCTGCCTTTATCCAATGTGCTGCACTGGGCCCCCCCCACACGCACAGGGCTGGCCATCACGGGAGGGACTGGGGAGTCTGGGAGCTGAGCCGGCAGAGACAGCACTTTCACTGGGAGGAGGTGGGGATGGTGGGGCATCCTCACGTGCTCACGCATCTTGTCCCTGTCATGAGATCACATATGTTTCAACAGTCACACTGCCACCTGGAAGGCAAACAGGACCCTTTATCTGCTAACACGCAGGTGTGTCTGGAGACAGCAGGAAGGCTGAAGGGCCCGCGGAGACATTCCTGCCAAAAGATGGTTGGCTGCGGGTCTCCGGAAAAGGTCATGGGAGGCCATGGGGGGGCCTTAGCCCAGGTGGCCCCTGAAGGAGCCCGAGACCTCTGACAAGTGGAAATGGGAAATCCCAGGCGTATAATTGCCACTGGTCAGGCCCCAGGCTCTGTGAAGAAAAGCAACCAATGGTTTAGCGTGGGCTATATACAAAGTCCCTACTTCCCTGTAAGATACATATCATTTGCTCCCATTTTACTGATGGAATAACAGAGTCTCAGAGAGCTTACTCCATTTGCTCAAAGTCAAACAGCTTGTAAGTGGCAGAGCAAAGATTCGAACCGAAGTCCTCCTGATGTGACCACCCAGTCCCCGATCATTACACCCTCTTGCTTTCCAGCCACGAGCACAGAGTCTGTGTTCCTAGCTGCGGAAAGAGGCATGGGATGATTGCATCCTAATGGGCTCTCACAATGGAGGCAAAGTTTGTGATGTCTTTCTTTCTGGTGCTTGGATAAGGGCAGACTCTGGGCGGCCCGGGACCCCTCCGTGGTTCACCATTCGAATGTCCGCATATCATTTGATCACCATGGTAAAAATTAGCAGTAGGCAGTGCATGAATTCACGCATTCAGTTGTTCAAGCAATATTTCTTGTACCCCTGCCGTGTGCCAGACACTGTGATAGATGCCGTCATTGTGAACGCTGCCCATCGGGCTTTTGCGGGCATGCAATCTGTGGTCAGGAGTACTGCACTTGACCAGGCAATGGAAACATTGTATCTGTCGGGGTGCAGTACTGTATTTCAAAGAGGCAAGAATTTAATACAGGGGATTATGTGTTTCTAAAACCACTGGAAGATCTGAGGAAGCAGGGCTTTGATCGGGCACCTGGGAATGACTTAGAACAATGGGAGCCCGGACCGTGAGGGGGGCTGGGACCCTTGAAGCTACACTGGAGGCCACACCATCTGGGTTTAGAGCCCCAGTACCAGCGACACCCCCGCACACCAGCAGGTGGTAAAGGATCCTGGACACACTGTGATGCAAAGCCTAGGGGGTCTACTCAGGAAGCTGTCACAATCACCACTCTTGCATGACCCCCAGGAGGCTGGCAAATTAACTTGGAAACTTGCTGCAGGAATGTCACAACTCTCCTAACCAGCAGTGAGGATCAGAAGTCACAGAGAGAGGCCGTTCACCTCATGTTTGCCTTCCAGAAGTCATACTAGTGCACGTTACTGGTAGAAACTTCACTCGTGATCCTGAATCTGAGCCACAAAGGAATCTAGGAGATGAGAATTTTAGCCTTCCAGACCAGAAGATGCAGGGGGATCCGAGAAGGGCTGGGAAGGTGTGCCATGTATCCATAGGTGGTACCCAGGGCAAACATGATGAGGGGTGGGAGAGAAGGTGAGTTCCGTGCAATAATGATGGAGTGAATCCACACCGTGGGGTCAGAGGCAGCTTCTTCATGAAGGTGACTTCTAAGCTGAATTCTGAATGGCGCATTGGAGTGTTCCAGGTGAAGTGAACAGCATGTGCAAAGGCCCTGAGATCAGGGGTGAAGGGAAAGCATGGCCTATCTGTGATAGTTTGGATGATAATTCAACCTTCCACGTGGGTGGTATGCACTTTCTTGCCCTATTGACGTTGAACTCGGCCAGGTGACTGCTTTGGCCAGATATGATAAGAGCAGGGGCCTGCTTTGGCTTATCATGTCCTAGGGGATGCACCATGAGAAGAGCCTCCCTGAACTCCAGAAGGAAAACTTGGGATGCAGAAATGAGCCTAACCTGAAGCCTGAAGCCAAATCCAGGCAAACCGCAGCCTGAAGCTGAGCTATTCAGCTGAGCCCAGCTTGGGTCAGCCAGACCCTAGCCAACCCGCAGACCCCGTACTACTGTACGCCACTGAGCTTCAGGGTGGTTTGTTATGCAGCACTGGTGTGGTCGTAGCTGACTGATACGAAACAGGAGCTCTGGAAAGGCAAGAATCCAGTGTGGCCAGAATGGGGAGGTAAGCAGGAAGTGAGAGGCAGATGCAGCCGTGGAGTGGGCAGGGGCTGTGTAGACCCTGTTAAAGATACGGGAATTTCCCCAGTTTATACACGGTCAAGCCATGGCCAAG
This sequence comes from Ailurus styani, assembly GCA_002007465.1. Lineage (NCBI taxonomy): Eukaryota > Metazoa > Chordata > Mammalia > Carnivora > Ailuridae > Ailurus > Ailurus styani. The sequence continues at coordinate 2,911,683 of LNAC01000030.1, forward strand.
AGAGGCGAAGGGTCACTGGTAGGAGCGGAGCTGGGGCTGGAGCTCAGGCCTCCTGGTTCCCATATGTACCTGTCCCCTGTTCCTCTTATCTCACTGATGACAATGGAAACCACTCAACCCCAGCAACATTCAGTAGGATCTAGTCATGTCTTCTTTGTCCAGTGTTACCCGACTTAACCCTTGTAATATCTCTACAGAGGAAACTGGGGAACAGAGAGGCTCCACATTCTGCTGGAGGCCATACCCTCCTTTGATCCAGCGCCCATGATCCTAACCCCTGGGCACCAATGCCCTTCACCAGCCTGGTCTGCGTGGGCCCCCCAGCCATATATCTGCTCCATGGACACCAGCTTCTGTCTCTGGTTCTCTGTCACTCTGCTCTGACTCAGAGGGGCTAAGGTGACCCCTCGAGCAGGAGTGTGTGGGGACTATATGCCATGGATGAAAGAGAAGTTCAGATCCATCATGCATTCCCGGTCATTAAAAGCTTCTTTGTTGGCGGGCCATCACAGGACACCTGTCGGGAGGTTTCCTTCACAGAAGGGGGCTCATGAGGAGGGCTTAGCCTGTTTCTAATGGGAAATGACAAGACAAAAGACACCAAGGAGAGAATGGGGGAAGAGGGGACATGGAGACCACTACTCTTGGAGCATCGGTGGAAGGGGGAGGAAAGAACTCTAGAAATCCAAGTGGAGGTCTGCCTCTGGTCTAGCCTGGGCACCGGGCAACCTGGATGTGCCTTCCCAAACTGGGCTCTGCTGAGCCATGGGGATCCGCGGAATGTTGGCACATGGGGTGCAGACCAGAGAGCCCCTGGTTGTGTTGCTGCCTGGGTATGTGGCTGCAGCGCACCTGCTGCCCCCTTGTCCTTACATGAGCCATGGGACTCATCCACCCATGAGCTGCAAGTGAAGGGGACACAGGTCACTTCTGCCTTGGAGCATTTGATTGCTGGAGCAGACCCTAGGGAATTCTCAGCCTTCTCTGGGCAGTGCCTGTTGAGAAGGGGTCGTGAGTGATTGCTGTGAGCAAACACCCCCGTCTGCCTGCAGTGGACACAGAGTATGGGTGAGCCTTATACGCCTGTGGCCACAAGCCAGGAGCATCGTAGAGATTTCTGTTACTACAGCATAGCTGAGTCTAGCCTCACAGAGAAGAGTGATCCAGCAAGGAAGGGAAATTCTGCACACTCGATCCGTTTCTTAGAGATTTACAGGGTATTTTATCTTGTAGTAAAGGATGCAAGACGTCCTCAAAGAAAAAAAAGAAATTTATTTACTTTGAATAAATTCAAAGTTTTCTAAGCTTATGGAGTAGCACTGCCCTCTCCACATTTGTGGAGCCCCATGAATGTCCAGTGGAACATCTTTGGGAAAGGCCAGTCTGGGAAGCCTGGGACACATGGCAGCTACAACCTTCCAGGGTGCTCTCCCAGACTTCGAGGGGCACCTCTGGGGACTCTCCTCTCAGGCATCCTCCTGGGCCATGGCAAGGGGGCACCCTGGGGAAGGGTGTGGACCCTCTGACAGGAACCAGAGCAGCTCCGCCCACCCAGCTCTGCCACCAGCTCCCTATGGACATGGGGGGTTATCATACCCCTAAATCCTCCTGTGCTGCTTCAGCATCCAGGCTGCTGGGGAAGGTGAACTGACTCTGTCCAGTGCCTGGCACATCGGACGTGCCAACTTGGCCATCTGCAGCTGTCCCAGATGTTCAGGCATCTGTCTGAAGGGTGGACCACAGCCGTGCAGGGAGTCCAGAGACAGGATACATTGGACCTGCCCGGGAAAGATGGTGAGATTGGGAAAGCGTGGTTCTGGCAGTCTCTAGGGGCATGAGCAATATCATAGACCCCACTCATCACCCCGGGATGCCCCTCTCTCCCTGGCCAGGGGGTCGGTTTCCACAAGAGTTTCCCAGTTGAGATTCCCAGACAATCTCCAGAGCCCGCCCGCTCTCTGCCACCCCAGGGATGTGGGGTTCTGCCTCTGGGACCCTCGGGCTGGGACTCGCATCGACCAGAACCCATGGAAATGCACCCTGATCTTCCTGCCTCTGGTCAGAGCACTGGGGGTCCTCAGGGCTCAGCTTTCCTGGTCCCAGCTGCTGCCGGTTCCCTGGAGGTCTCACGGGGTCCCATTTCCACATCCCCCCAAGGCCTTTCCCCAGCCTCAACCCTGGCAAGGATTCAAGCTTGGATGTCTGTTCCTTTGTCCTGTTGGAGACTCAACATAACACCAGCTCAGAAAGTTCTGCTCTTTTCTCTGGATCTCAGTTAAACGTCTGCAGTGGGGGCCTGTGGGCTGTGCTGGGGGTTTGCAAACCTTGTTTCTTAGCCAAGGACTCTTTCCTTTGAACGACATCTTCGATGGAGCCCGGCCGAACATCTACAACACATGGAAGCAAAGTGCCCGGGGAGGGGAAGGGGCTGCTACTCTGCTTCCTGCTCCCCCTTCTCACTTCCACCCTCTGATGTCCAGGCCTGAAAGTGACCTGGAGACGTTCCCAGCTCCTGGGCAGTCCACACGTCCATGCGACAGACCCCTGCTGCCTTACCCTCCCTTCTCTTCCAAGGACCTGCACCCTTGAATCGCTGGGGGCTCCACTTGGGTCTGCCCATGCCCCAGAGGCTGACATTGTGGCCCAGCGGTGGCCCAGGAGCTCACGGGATGGTTGTGCGGGGATGGCATCTGCCCCCCACCCATGCCCTTACAGGCTAGCCCCCTACCAACGGAAGAGTCAGAGCTGTTAGCTCCTGGAGGCAGGGATTGACAAGATGCGTTCTCTGTGGGCTGAGGATCCCTGGTGTTCTCACGTCCTCACCCCACCAGCACGGGACCCGAGCCTGGGCAACCTGAAGTGCCTGGGGGCAGGCTGGGGCTGGACCACGGAGCCTGGGGACCCAGCTCTGCATGCCTCCACAGGCCCTCCTGGCACCAACCCCTTCCTGACCTGCGAGCTGAAGAGAGGAGCTCGTTAGATACAAATTAGCATTATTACTCAACTCAAGTGCCCTGTCAGGGGCTTACACAAGGGAACCATCAGGCGCCCAGTCTGTGGGTCTGCTTGTCCTTGCTGGAGATTTTAATAATCTCTGAAGGTGTTTTTTTTTTAATGTGATAATAATGATGATGATGATGGTCGGTGGAACAGCAGCGTTCCCTCTCAAGGGCTTCAGCAACCTGACTCACGGGGCCCAGCGGGATGACCTGAGGTGGGGGCAGGGTGCATAAATTCACCCCCTAAAATAACCACGAATAAGGGCGATAACACACCTTGTGGATACATTTCAGGCTGGCCCCTGCTTCTAGAATTGTGCAGCGTAAGCATCCCCCTCCCCAGCTTCACGTTTCTTCTGGAGCAGGGATGTATTTAAGAGTTCCCCACTAATCCCTTTTGGGGAGCTCCCTGAGAGTCTAACTGATCCCCTCTTGCTCCTTTTGGAGTGGTTCCCTCCTGTTAGGTCATCTGAGCTTGACCAGGAGAGGGAACAGCCGTATTGTATTTAATAGAGCCTCCTGCATCTGAGAGAACTCTTTCAGGAGCAAGTGGCAGAAAAAATTAATTCAAATGGGCTCAAATAATAACCACGACAAATGATGTTTTAGGCCACAGAAAATATAAGTTTGGAGGAGAGTTTCAGGTCTGGTTGGATCCAGGTGGTCCTAAAAATATTATCAGGATAATATAAAAATATAAGTACTTTTATTTATACAACATATGGTAAGTCCCAATATAAAAATATTGATCTTTTTCTTGCCCTCACCTAGCCTGCTTTCCTTTGTTGACTGTGTTCTCAGGCAATCCCCTCGTGGTGCCAAGATGGCTGCCAGGGCTCCAGGCTTCCATCCTGCCCTCATAGTGAGAAAGGGATTTCCTCTTGTTGGCTCCCACTGGCTCAGCTTGGGTCACATGCCATCCCTGAATCAATCATTATGGCCGGGAGAAAGAGGTGCTCTGTTGGGCAGGACTAGATCCCATGCCTATCCCTGGAGCAAAAAAGGATGACGACTCCACTCAAGCTGCCTGGACTGAGATGGGTAGGAGGGCTAAGAACCCCCAGGGAAGTCAGGTCATTGTTGCCAGGAGTAAGGGGTCTGCATTCTGGACAGACTGAATCTAGATGGATATTTACGTATATTTACACTTCAGATAGAATTGTTCTGCCCTCAACCCTGCTACTGCCACACTCATGGGCTCCAATTCCAGAGCTGACCTATATTTCAGTCCCAACCTCGGACCAGGGAAAGACTTCTGTAGCAAGATGGTAGCCTCTCGGGCCAGATTTTGGCCATGGTTGACTGAAATTCAGGGAATCGCAGATGTCCAAGTGACTCCATCCAACCTTCACCAGATGCTCGTTCCCACTGCAGCCTCTCCAAGAGGCAGTCTGGTCTGCACACCCAGGGACTAACACCTGCAGGACAGCCCACGTCTGCTAGAAAGAGCGCTCCTTCTGGATGAGGGCTTTGTTTCGTTCATGTCTTTAATCCTAGGACTGAGGGCAGTGCCCAGCACATATTGTTGCATAAATGAATAAATTTCACAATTGGTTGGCTCTGACTTTTTGAAAAAAGAAAATGCTACTCACATATGAATATTTAACCAGAATTCAGTTTTGGGGGATTTCTACCCTCTGGTTAGGCCCACTCAAAAAAGCTTTACTATTTTCAAGGGACTGCATGTCAGACATTTGAGACTACCAAGTATCTATTACCTACACTCCATCCAGTCTCTCCTCAGGCTACACAGGACTAGTTTCTTCAATTACCTTCCATGTGATATGATTTGGAGTCCCTCTCTAGACCTAATTCCCTTCGCCATTATCTTATTGAAAGTACAGTGCCACTTCTCCAGGTGTGAGAGTATTGGAGTATGGTATGATAGGATGATCATCTCCTACATTCTGCATACTCTATCTCTATTACTATGCCCAGTATCCCATTATTGTTTGAGCCTCTATATCTTATTGGTAATTCACAATATACTTACTGTTTCCTAAAATCCTTGTGTTTTTCACATGTTGTAACTATAGATTTCTCATCCCTTACTTATATGGTTGACTCCTTATATGGCCTCTAATACCCAAGTAGAAGCTGAGGATGAAGATAATTAACCCTTTTGGAGCACTTACCATGTGCCAAGTATGTTGTGCACATTCGACTATTTACTTCTAACAATCCCACAAAGTAAGCATAATTACCCCCAATGTATAGAAGTTGAAACTGAGGCTCAGATGAGACCCCCATCTTCATAAGTCACATGATTGAAAAGGGGCAGATTCAGGATTCAAACCCAGAATAGCCTGGCCCCCAAGCCTGTGATCTTACGGCAACACGATGAATTACTCCCGATCACACGAGTCTGAGCTGAAGGCAAGGCAAGCAGGCCACCCCGGATAAGATTTCACCATGCATGTAAGTTCTCCTTATGTTTCTAGCTCTGCCCCAAACCCATCCCATTGTACCCCCCTCTGACCGCCCTTCTGGATACCGCTTCTGGATACTGTAAAAACTTTTATAACCTGAAAGTTCCCTGTGTCCATCTGTTTGCTTGGCACGGCTGCATCTGCAGGGCACCATGGACAGCAGATGGGGGTCAGCGAGTCGGGGGCCAGCAAGCCATCTTGGAAAAGGCACTCGGAGGAGAAAAGGCCAGTGTAGCCCACTGCATTCCCACCTTCTATTCGCCAGCTGTCAAGGGGGCTCACCAATTAAGTGGCTGTTTAGGGCTTTCAAAACCACTAATCAAACCTGCCAAAATCTTTAAAAAGAGCTTTTAAAAAATTTTCTCTTCATTTATTTTTTTAAGCGTGTTAAAAGGTTCATTAAAGATCCGCAAAGGATGAAGAAGCCTTTCTCCGGCTGCCCTCCTCCCCCACTCAGTAATTAAGCACGCAGCTCCCCCCCGCATCAGCTTTCATGCCTCCCCCACTGGCAGCGGAAAACGCGGACGGGAGTTCAGAAGCATCTTGTTAGCATGTCTGCTTCGCAAGAATCGCTCATTAATGGGAGATGCTGGGAGTTGGTAATTTGGTAAAAATGTGTTGTTATTGTCAGCGCACTGCTTCTCCCGCTCTCGCCTCGGCCCTGCCTGTTCCTTCTCTTGTGGCTGGAGCTCGGCTGGGAAGCAAAGTAAAGCTAGCCCTCTGGGAGTTCAAGCGGAGCCCATTCCCTTAAAGATCTCCCCTGAGTAAGCGGCGTTTGGGAAGCTGCGTTCCCGGGAGAGAACCGCCTTCCCCACTGTCGTGGGAGCCTCCTGGGAAGGGTGTGGCCCCCGCGTCAGAAATCCGACCCCGGAGACCCCGTTTCTGTCTCTGAGCTAGCTGGGGCAGGTGCTTTCATCCTTTGGCCTCAATGTCTCCATCTGTAAAGTGGTGACAACCGTATCTTTCTTGCAGGATTGTCCCAAAGTTGCACGGCCACAGCGATAATTAGAATGACCGATGCCATCGAGAAAGTGGCCACCGAGAGCGAGGGGCCCTGCTAAGATCCTCAGAACACCCCTTGCGTCGGCTCAGAGAGGTTGAGTGACTGGACACGAGTCACAGAGCTCATAAGGGGAGTGGGATTTGAAGCCAGGCATGTCTGTTTCTGAAGCCCTGTACGGGCTGTGTCTCTTGTTTCGATCAGATGCCAGACACAATCGTAACCACCGTCTCTGCAGAGAAGTTCTGTACCTGCCCGACTTTGCAGAAGCATTTGTACTGACATTCAGTGAGCCATCAGGCTGCAGGAACAGAGGAAGTACAAAGGACCATCACCAATCTTGGGGGAATGGAGCAACAGGGGGAGGAGGTGGGGTGGGGGAGAGAGACTGGTGGGAGGCCCCACAGTGCAGACGCCCCACCCCTGCTCCTGGTGCTCAGAGGGACAGGATCTCAGAGGCCCTGAGGACTAGACAGGCTCTGCCCCTGCCTGGCACCCAGATTCACATTCTCATCGAATAGAAAAGCTGACATGGAGTTAGTGGAAAGATACAAAGGGCCAGCCAAGCCTCATCCTCACTTATCCGGCATATATTCCCTGAGCGCCTGCTGGGCATGGGGCAGGGGGACGGGGGGGGGACCCGGGGTGCTGGTTAGAGCTCCGTCTACAGTGCTCTTAAGTCTCCCTGCTCTACAGCCCCTACTGAGTGCCTGCTGAGCCTGCCGCCCCGCCCCGTATCCCAGGCCCTCCTGCTGCTCGCTCTCCACCGCCCCTCGGGCTGCTGCCCCCCACGACCCCCCACCCCGTGTTTCCGGGATGGGCCTCTCTTCATTCTTCGGGTTTTGCTCAAATGTCACTGCTTTGGGTAGCTCAGTCCTCTAAGCATTTGATTCACGTTTTTGGCTCAGGTTTAATCTGGGGGCTGTGGGATCAGGGCCCAAGTCGGGCTCCGTGCTCATTGGGGAGTCTGCTTGAGATTCTCTCTCCCTCTCCCTCTGAGCCTCCTTCCCCTGCTCTGCTTCTCTTAAAAAAATAAATGTCACTGTCTTAGGGACACCCCACCTGAAGTCTCCCTGTTCCTTTCCTTCCTCCCATCATAACTTAGCACCTTTCATGATTATTTCATGATCTGTGTGCGTCCCGCATCACCTCTCCAAGTAGACAGAAACTCCCTGGGGACAGTGACCACGTCTGTCTCCTTCACTCCAGGGCGTGTGTCCAGAGTCAGACACTGAGCAGGTGCCCAGGAAGTACCGTTTGCAGGAATCTGCCCGCAGGGAGGCTGGGAAGGTAGTCACAGGCGGCCCTGGCAGGTGGTGGAAAGCAAGAGGTAGGTGTGGTGGGCTTCCTGGCAGACCGAGGTCTCCAGGGTAGGGAACGGCTTTGGTGCAGGTGGAGAGGGTGGGGGAGGAGCAGGGAAGAAAGCAGAGTTTGTGCTAATCGCTGGGCCCGGCCGCAGAGGAGAGTCCCGGCCGTGTTCTGGCGGCATCGGGGGCTGGGCCGTGGAGGATAGTGGTGGTCACAGTTAGTCATCTCGTGGGCGGGGCCGGCGAGCCCGGGGACGCCGGCAGTGTGGGGGTGGGCCTGCCCCCAGACCCTGATCCCGGTCTCCCACCTGCTGCTATCCCAGCTGCAGCCCTGCCCCTCTGCCAGACAGAAGGAGGAGGAAAAGAATGAGAAAGAGAAAAAAAAAAAAAAAAAGCAAAACCCACACCAATTCCCCGGGAAACACATTTGAGAACAACATCTCATTGAACAAGGAACGCGTGCAAAGTGCAGGCGGCGGCGGGCGGGCTGGTGGGCGAACTCATTTCCAAGCTGACACGAGGCCCTCCCGCTGCCAGGCGCCGGCAAGCGGCTCCCGTGCCGGGCTCCCCAAACGGCGCGTCCGCCGGGCGAGATGTGTCTCCTGGAAGGGGGCACTGACGCCCGGCGGGCCCGCGGGGGTCTGATGAGCAGCTGTTCTCTCCTGCTCGACATCCCAGGTCAGGAGGCATTCCCTGATGGCAGCCGGTTCCTGGCGCTGAGCCTCCTGCTGGGAAAGCAGATGAGAAACACACAGACCTGCCCCGGACAGCGCGGTTGGCGGGGGCGGGGGGGGCACCCGGAAAACAGACTTCGGAATCTGTGCAGCGGTGATGGGGGACAGACACTGGCCGTGGAGCTGGCAGGCCCGGGAACCCCCTCCCCCGCTTGCAGAGGGGGCCCTGAAGGTCAAGGGTCTCGGGGATGGCATCCTGGGTGGAGTAGAGGGCACCAGTCAGCAGGCAGGACCAGCAGCCCGCGGTCCCACCAGGCGTCCCCAGGTCCCTGAGGATCACAGGCAGGCCAATATGTCCATAGGTGACAGAAGATCGACCCAGGGGCCGCCCAGAGCTCCCCCAGCCCAGAGGCACCGCAAGGGGACAGGGAATCCAGCTGGAAGGTTCTGCATGTGGTTGGCATGGATTGGGTAAGCAGTGGCGAGGGGTGGGCGATGAGCTGTCCCAGTGGCTGCGGACACTGTGCACATGAGTCATGTGGCTGCCCAGGGCGATGGCACCGTGCTGGTGGCGATGCAGACTCGGGGGGCCGTGGGGATTGTGGGGGACCCGGGATGCTGGGAGTGGGGTGGCCGTGGGGACAATGTTGTCATGGACACTCTGGGACTGGGACGACCGTGGGGACAGAGCTGGCGGTGCAGGAGGACCGGAGGATGTCCGGATCTTTCTCAAACAGCTCACCCTCCAGACCTGAAGTGCAGACAGCAGCGAACATCCCTTGTCCGCCTCTCCAGCGGCACTGGTCCGCTCCTCCTGTGGCAGGAACAACAGAGCTTTCCTCGGGAAAACATGCTTCCCAACCCTGGTGTGGCTCTGTGTGTGGTCTTCTCCAGCGCCTGGCCCCTGTCAGGGGAGACTTGCCAGTGCCCCCAAGAGTTCAGGGTGGTCCTCTAGAGACACGGTCATGGTCTGGCCATTTGGGGGGGTCCCAGTAAGGGGGCTCTTCCCTGGCAGGATCATCCACCGAGAAGAAAGTGCCATCTGTGGATGGAGAGGTCACCTTGCACATTGAGAGAGAGATCAGCTCGGTGGTCAGTGAGTCAAGATCAAGGGTGTTCTAGGGTAGAGTTTGCCTCCGCCCATCTCCTGTCTGATGGTCTCAGTCAGGCTAGGGCTGCTCTAACAGATCACCACAGCCTGGGGGCTTAAACAACAGACAGGTGCTTCTCCCAGTTCTGGAAGCTGGATGCCCATGATCAAGGTGCCATTGATTCAGTTGCTGGTGAAAGCCATCTCCCAGGCTCGAGGATAGCCACCTTCTCTCTGTGTCCTCACAGGATGGAGACGAAGTGCTCCGGTCTCTCTTCCTCTACTCCTCTGAGAAGACACTAAGCCCATCATGGGCCTCACAAGAACCTAATCACCTAACCCAGCATCAGCTAGAGAACCTGAGGCCAAAGCAGGCTGCACAGAGGTGGATGAGGACATCCCCTAGGACTCTCTGCCCAGTGCTCACTCAAGTTCTGGGCTGCCTGTCAGCCAACCTCCTCATTAGCGTGACCTCTCTGTGCCTTTAACAAGCTCCAAACTGTTACAACTGATGGTGAGAGACAGTCCAGACCCTGGGGAGGGAGCTGCAGGCTCCAGGCAGGCAGGAAGAGGGTCACCCCGGGGACATTGCGAGCGAGAGCCATCATCTGTGATGCCTTGGAGAATGGGCTCCCCAGAGGAATTTGGGGGAAAACAGGCTGGGTCGTTCCCTGTTGCTGCACAACTGGGAGCCACCTCAGGTGCCTGAAAGGGGAGTCTTTCTATCTCCTTCTCCTCCACACAGTTAAGTGGGCTCACTGTCTGCCAGGACCTATGTGGCACCACCGCTCACGCACACATCCACATTTACTGAGCACCTACTATATGCCACAGAGAAAATCAGACCCAGTATCTTCCCAAATGAGAAGGAGGCAAGAGGCATCCACACATAACTGAAGAGGAAGCAAGAGAGGGACAAAGAACATGTGGGCTTCAGAGGGAGAGGGACGTGGGTTCAAATTCAGAGGTATATCCCACCTGTCTGGGTCTCGGCTTCCTTGTCTGTAAAATGGAGACAATGCCTGCTCATCACGGGTGCTGCTGAGGATTTTTAAAAGGCAGCTCTGAAACCCAGAAGAGGAGTACAAAGGGAGGGTCAGAATTCAAGGTGGGAGGGACAGACGCTTTCCAGCTGGAGGACCATGGGAGTCAGCCTTGGGGTGTGTCCGGAGAACCTTCCCGTGGCCGGCAATCCAGAAGGCCTGGCTGGGACACATGGGGCTTGTCGAGCACCTGGTGATGAACCCATGAGGAATAAGGGTCAGGAGGACCGGCAGCCACACTCCATCACGCCAGCCTGTTGGTTTTCATGACCCGCGTCTCTGTGTGAACTTGTCATGTTTATGTGTCTTCTTGTATGTTGCCCACGTCTCCTAACTAGGACTTGAGCTCCAGGAGGGCAGCCCTTGGTCCCCAGGGCTTAAAGCAGTCCAGCATGGGGGCGCCTGGGGGGCTCAGTCAGTTAAGCATCTGACTCTTGATTTCAGCTCAGGACATGATCTCAGTGTCGTGAGATCGAGTCCTGCGTCCGGCTCCGTGCTGAGCATGGAGCCTGCTTCAGATTCTCTCTCTTCCTTTCCCTCTGCCCTCCCCCAACTCTCGCTCTTAAAAAAAGAAAAAAGAAAAAAAAAAGTAGACTGGACAGAGTGGCATTCGATGACTATTTGTTGGACGATGAATGAAGTTGTAAACGATGTCGTTCTGTGAATCCCAAGGGCAGGCTTATGATGAAGTCATGGTCCACTGGCTCACGGTCTTCCAGAGTTGCTGGCTTTTTAGAAACACTTGACCCCACTAATACTAATGTATGTTGAGCTAGTGCCCTTCCAAACCCCCTTCCTTTGAGGTGCACACAGTACAGCTGCTCCTGCTCTCCTTTAACTTCTATTACCTCACCTTTCCCAGCGGGGAAAGTGGGAACAGGGACCCCATTTCCCAGCCCCCAAAAGTAGGCTTGGGAAGGCAAAGCACCTCTTGGGTTCCCAGAGCTGCTGGGGGTTTGGGGGGGCAGGGGGAGACAACCCGCCTGTGTCCCCAAACCCAGGGCTCTGTCTCCAAGCCCAGAACTCCTTCCAGGAGCCCCACTTATCTCCAAGATCCTAGACTGACCCATGATGCCTGTGGAAGGGCCGCTCCATTTCTGGAATTTCTCTCCCGCCAACTGTGACTTATGTGTCGTGGGATGTCCCAGCCATTCTCCTCCCAGAGCCTCGGTTTCCCCGCCTGTGCCACGTGCACGCCCATTTCCACTCTACCTGCTCCGTGTGAGGTTATTGGCACAGGCTCGGAACCTGATACAGGGCAGTGCAAGCAGCAGCTGCTAACGTGGGAGTTGCCTCTGTCCCTTTCCTGTCTGGGCTGCCACCTGCCAGTCCCAGGGAGGAGAGGCTGCCCAGGAGCCGCTCTACAGACGGGGGTGTGGCGGGCAGGAGACGGGGGGGGAGGGAGGATCACACAGGGTGGGGCAGCAGGGAGGGGGGGCCGAGGGCAGGAGGGGAGAGGAAGGGAGTGGTGGCCCCCAGAGCCGAGCGGCGCTGATCTTAAACAGGAATGAGAACAGAACACACTTGCCGTGTCATATAAATGATAAACAGTAATAATAACGCGGATTTGCGTGTAATGAGAAAGACTACAGAGACCGAATTACCTTGGTAATGGGTTGTGGATGTCAAGGAGTCATTTGTTTCTTGAGGAAAGAGTTGAGGATTGCATTCTCTCTGTCTCTGCGTATCTCTCTGTCTCTGTCTCTCTTGCACACGCCCACGCACGCACCAAGGATGCTGCTCAAGGCGGGGGGCGGGGACGGAGCCCTGGGGAGTGGAGTGGGTAGGGCTCAGGACGGGGGTGCGGTGGTCACCGTTGCTGCTCATCAAATGCGTCCCTCCTCATCTTAGGTGCATGAGCTGGGGTGTATTTCCCGCCCCCTCGTACTTGCTGGAGCCCTTGAGCTGTCAGGGGAAGCCACCTGTGCCACCTCTGGGCCGGAGCTCTTACTAGCTGGTGCAAGACCACCCCCCCCCCCGAATCACCTTCCCTCTGCGGCAGCGCCGGTGGAGGGAAGTGTAGACGGGGAACCCTCAGCCGGGGCAGCGTAGAGCTTCCACGGCAGGGGACACACAGCGGGAGCAAGAAAGGAAACTTTATGGATGTGAGCCTCGGAGGCCGAGGGTCACTGTTCCTGCAGCATAACCCACCCACCCCCTGACAGCACAGGGCTCTGCCTGGGGGTCGTCGTCTCACAAGACAAGCCCCAGAGCAGAGCTGTGCAGCTGTCCCGAACCACAGCCGCGTGAAGACGACCTTCCTGCCCCCAGACCTCCCAGACTGGGAGATGCGTGTCTCGACCTGGAGAAATCGGATGGTCTGGGGGCAGGTCTGGACCTCACATGGCTTCGTGCTGCTGGCTGGACCGTTGCTCCAGGAGTCACATGTGCTTTTTCGGTTCAGGGAATAAAAATTCGGTGGGATGTCCCATATCATGGAGATGAAGGAGACCGGTCGACTGAATTTTGCCTTTTCAATTACTTGTGAGGTCAGGAGACATCAGAGCACTGTGGCTTTGGAGTCAGAGCCTGGTGTGTGGTCCCGTTGCTCAGTAAGTGTGTCGATTCTCATCCCATTCCCTGACCATGAGGGGGGAAACTGAGGCTCGTGTGTTCAAGGCCGTACAAGATAAATTGTGTCTGTTTTAAACGTCCTTGGAAACTCCCTGACGTTTCTGGCTCCATTGCCCCCAGACAGGAGGGCTCTGAGAACCCGAACATCACCTTCTTGTCTCATTTAGGAAGGCAGAGGGGTAAAGTGGATTCTGCAAGACGGAACCTCACACCTGGGCATAAATCTTAGCGGCCAGATAATGATACGCACCCTTCTGCCAGGTGGGCGAAAATTCGATCAGCTCTCTGCCTCCTATTTAATCATCCAGAAGCTCAGCTGGTGTCTCACCCGCAAAGTTTCTGGCTGTACGGCAGAGCTGGTGCCTGGGAATTCTTCTCCATAACCTCTCCACCTCCACCGTAGTAAATAATCCACTCTCCGGCTTCCTTGCCAGGAGGTGCCATTCCTCAGACCTTTAATCTTGTCCGAGGCTCTTGACTGGATCCGTTCCAGTTGCCACATCGCTCGGCATCTCTGCATAGATTGTACATTTACTGCTTCCCCCCGTCCCATATATTACACCCTCACGTAGTCAGCCTAATAGCCCTCGGAGCCTAAAAGCGTAAATCACATTTAAAAAAGGAGCAAAGTGGTTTAGCATCTTAAGCCAGAATAATAATAACAGGAGGTAACACTGATGGAGGGTTTATTCCGTGTCGGGGACCGTTCTAAATGCTCCAGGCGTGTTCACTTCTTTCCTCTTGGAAACAGCCTGGGGAGAGGGTCTGATGATTTTTTTCTGCCGAGGCAACTGAGGCACAGAGCATGGAAGGAACTTTCTCGAGGTCACGCAGAAGGGGTGTCTGGACCCTGGAACCTGGAGGCCTCCTTCTTGAGCACGATCTCTGAGTTCTCCCCTGAGAGGAAATTTCGGGGTCCTCAAACCCAGTCCTATATGGAGACAAGACCCAGAGAGGCGAAGGGACTTTGTCTAGCTGCCCTGGAAAGCTGGGGGCCCATGCATTAATTGATCCCCACCCTGGAGGTTCTAGTCCAGGCTTCCCACATCCCTCCTTATGCGGCAGCATTTGATCCAGGCAAGGCTGCATGGCTCTCTCTTGGCTCCACCCACTTGCCGGCGTTTTGGTTTGGTTTGGTTGGATTAGGTTTGGTTATCCCCAGAGACCCAGCCCCCCGTGAGCACACCCAATTTGCCGGGCTCCCCATCTGGAAGTGACTCACAGATGAGGCACGATGGTGAGCGAGACACAGCCCAGCCACCACCCTGCAGGCGGGAGCTGCCAGGCATGGAGAGAGTGCTAACAGAGAGTTGGGGGGCGGGCATGCCTGCTGGGCCGGGGGCCTGGTTGAGCTGGTGAAAATTCTTGGAAGGAGAAAAACATCTTATTCTGCCCCTATCTAAGCCCAGACTCCGGTGGCCTCCTCTCCAAGAGCCCCTGCTTGACCCAGAGATAAAACGGGCCCTTAAACAGAAATCTCAACTTGCCAAGGAGCCGAGAATGCAGGAAAAAAAAAAAAGAGGCAAAAGCAATTTTCAGCCAGGAATAGGTGAGTCTCTGGGGTCTCTTGGCCAACAGGTGAGACCCAGAATTAGAAAGAAAGACCCCAGAGCTCTGAATTTACCTCCTCACTGACATATCATGGAGCATTAAAACTAATCAGCTATACAGTGATTTTATTATATAAGCCAATAAAATGGTAAAATTACATTTTCACTGTTCACTGTTAGGCTGAGGCTTTTGAACCTTATATTTTATAGCCTCATGGCTCTTGAAGAAGATTTTTTTTAGAAATACATTCTCCTACACAGAACAGAGTAACTCTCGAATGTTCCGCGTGCACGCAATCAGAGTATTGTTCCTAATTCTTCGCTGGCCTGCATTCCCCTTCACCGTGTGACTTTACTGCACAGTGGCATTGCAGACATTCCTGCAGCATTGACCTTGGGCGTGGCCCTGTGACTTGCTTGGACCCGTGGAATGTGGGAGGAAGTGGTGGTGAGGCACTTCTGAGCTGAGGCCCCACAGCTATTGTGTGTTTCTAAGTGTCCGTTGCAAACCTTCTGCCCTTCATCACCAACAGGGCGTGCCCCAGGTCAGCTGGTCTTGGGATGAGAGATGTGGGGAGTAGAGTTGAAGCCAGGACCCAGCCCTGCTGAGCTGTAACAGGCCCACAGACCCATGAGCACAACGTAAATGCTTGTTTTTGTAAAGCCCTGTAATTTGGGGTTGTTACACTGCCTTATTACAAAAACAAAGCAAAACAAAAGCCTAATATAATACAACACACGCACTTAAGGAGGCAGAGAATCTCAGAATCTCAAATTTGGGAGAAACTTTTTTTATTAATAATAATGACCATCATTTACCAAAGGCTTGTAAGTGCCAGGCACTGTGCTAGATAATTTATATGTGGCATTGCTTTCGGGAAACAGAAGCTTAGAGAGGTCAGGTAACCTTCCCAAGGTCACTAATGATGGAACCGGGATCCAACTCAGGTCTGGCGGGCTACAAAAACCTCCCTCATCCACACTGGCCTTGCCTCTTGGAGTTGGTCAGCCTCAATCTTCCCTGGCCAGGCCTCTGTGACATTGACTCATCCTCCAAGATCTTTGCCAAGGTTCCCATCGGTACACCTTCAAGTTCTTTAATTAAATAAAAAAGAATTTGTCTCCCCCACAAAAAAAGTGAACTCCATCTTCAAATGTTTCTGATTATTGGAAAATCTTCCTTATCTTGAGCCAAAACCTGTCCCTCTCTGATCCTGATTTTTTTTTTCCTCCTGTGGGACTATGTGGAAAGACAACATTGTCCCAGCCACATCTCTGTCGTTCAAATACTGTAAGATGGGTTGTACACTCACCCCATGTTTTCTCCTCTGGAACTAAACACTCCTACTTCCTCAGCTGTCCTTAAGAAGATGTACTTTTATTGTGAAATGTTACGTACAGAAAAGTGAGTCCCATATAAACCTTTTCAGGCCAGGACCTGGAACTGGGCCATCTCCTGAAGACCCGTGTGTGTCCCCCTCCTGATAAACCCTTGTCCCTCACCCTGCTGGGACCACCGTCCTGACATTTATAATACTTACTGTCCTGGCTTCCGCTTTTTGTTTTATTACTCGTGTATGCACCCCGGAACTCTGTGGTTTAGTTCTGCCTGTTCGTGAGCTTCATGTCAATGGAGTCACATGAGTTCTCTTGTACCTTAGTTCACACTTTGTTTACAAGATTCGTCAACATTGTTGCTTGCAGTAGATTTTGTTTCTTATCCTTGTTGTATAGTACTGTACTGGGTGAACACATTGCAGTTATCCATTCTACTGTTGCTGTGCATTTGGTACGTGTATGGGTTTTGGCTGTGACACACAGTGACGCTGTAAATTTTCTGAGTCACGTACCTCGGCCATATACCTAAGAGTTGCTCAAATCACAGCATGTGGCTATCTTCAGTTTTGTTTGATGATTCCTAGAGGCTTCCCAGAGCGATGGGACCCAATGCATACACCCATGAGTCGTTTTTGTGAATGGCCATTGCTCTCCTTGCTGTTCTTCATATGGCTTAGTTCCAAGTGGCCTCCGTAGGCTGGTTTCGTGGTCTCCACGTGTGCATACGAAATGCATTCACATTCACAAGGTGCGCCCTTGCCCGACAATTCAGGACTCATTTGTAGGGAGAAGAAACCCCACTTGACTAGGTTTTAGAAGATACACAATTTATTACGATAAATCACTGTGACAAAAAAGATAAGAAACTGTTTCCACTTGATCACGGTTCTCATTCTGTGCTCACATGAGTAGGCAAAAAGTCAAAGTAAGCACCCCCGAGTTGCTCACTGGGGCAGCAGGGGCCTGGGTCTCCACCTCGCTCCCTGTCCAGTACTGGGATCACACAGCCACACTCTTGGGCACGCGCCTGGGCAGTGTCCTCCTGGTGTGGGCCAGGCGTCCTCCCCTGTCCCTTGAGCTGGGGCTCAGCATCATGTCTTGCTTCGGCCGGTGGAAGATGACCAGACGAGATGCGAAATACATTTGTGTAGTCCGCCTTGTGCTTGCTCTTTGGCCTCGGCCTTCGCTGTGGGCGCAGGAAGAGGACTAGAGCCACGTGGAGCCCGGCAGACCCCACACTGAGCCCAGACCACACCAGCCAACTAATTAACAAACCAATTAAACGATGCCATCCTGTGCCACTGAGGTTTGGCCGCGGACGTGGAGTCACAGCTAACCAATACCACCATCGCTGTCGTCACTGCCAGCGCTCTGTGAATCATGCTACTATTTACTGAACATTTGTCACTTGCCAGGCATGGTGCTAAGAACCGTACATATGTTACTCTGGAGAAACCCCACGCCACTGCTTTGTAGTAGACACCATGATCCTCTCCGTTTTGCGGGAGAATCCGAGGCTCAGAGAGGTTAATGCTTGCTCAAGCTCACAGAATTAGTAAGAGGAGGGCCGACATTTATACTTGGTTCTCTCTGATTGTCACCAGCTTGGGGGAGGGGTAGGAGGAGACTTTTAAATAAATACTTAAATTAAATGGCGTTAGAGGACACAGGAGTCGCACACACTCAAAGCACAGGACAGAGATAAGCAGAACAGCCAAAGGGTGCCCCCACCACCACCACTCATCGGCTCGGGCTGACCCTCAGGCCTCTCTCTGATGTTAGAATCTAGCAAGAGAGGGGCGCCTGGGTGGCTCAGTGGGTTAAAGCCTCTGCCTTCAGCTCAGGTCATGATCTCAGGGTCCTGGGATCTAGCCCCGCATCAGACTGCCTGCCTCTCTGCCTGCTTGTGATCTCTCTCTCTGTCAAATATATAAATAAAATCTTTAAAAAAAAAATCTAGCAACAGAGCCACTGACCACAGTACATTTGCAGAGGTGATACAGAAGTAACCCAGATTTGAAACAGGTCGGCACTGTGTTGGAGTTCTGACTCGACTTCTTACCAGCACTGTGTCCTTGGGCAAATCACTGAATTGTCCAACCTCCAGTCCCTCACCTGTAAAATGGGGAGAGTGAAATACCCCCTCTGGGCTTTGATCCGGTTTGCTGTGTGGACCAGTGGCAAACCCTCCGCAGGGTGGGGGCTATCATTTTTATTGTTCTGATTATAGTGTGGATCCCCCTTGCAACCAGGCCTCCCCGCCAGCGACATGGCTCTCCTGGATGATCCTGGGCCACAGAGAGAGGGACAGGCCACAGGTCACTGGGGTCTCAGGACCAGCCTTTGGGTTGGCTGACCCCACAGCAGCTCTGGAGAGGGGGTTGGCATTGTTTCTTTGCCTTCCCTCCCAGGCTGGGAAGATGGGGCCCGGGGGTGAGGCCAGAAGGGAGGTCCCCCCGGCGGCTCCAACGACGGCCTGGTTACTGGGGCGGCCATCTTGAATGTCCTGCTCGCCCCCAAAGAGCCGGAAGGGGGCCTCTGTCTTGACCTTCAGCTTTTATGTGCTTTAGCTTCTGCAAAAGCCTCTTTCATTTCTCCCCAGAACAGCCTCTGACAGCTCTCCTCACTCCTCTGTGTGCGATGGTTTCTTTGTTTGGCTGAATAAAGAAGCTTGTTACGGGAGAAAATGCCTTGGCAAGTGTCAGTGGAGATATCTGTTTCCTTGAAGAAACTCCCATAAAACCTTTCAAGCTGCTGCTTTTGAGTCCCAGAGCCCCTTGGATCCAAAGGCCTCTCCGTTTTCCTTACGTTCTTTAGTGGTTGCTTGGTGATTTTCCAGGTCTCCCGGCTGCAGCAGGAAAGATGAGCCCCGCTCTTGGCATCTCTGGGGCATGTGGTGGATTGGCCTCCATCCGTGTGCTTTTTCCTCACAGTTGACTTGAGGCTGAGGCTGAGGCGCTGTGGAGGGGAGGGGGTTGGCAGGGGACAGTCACCTGTGGTCACCCTCCCCCCAGAAGGTTTCCCAAGGCCCAGCTGGGTCTTCAGTACATTTCTAGGATCTAGGCATTACGTGGGCTCACGAGAGGGCACCGCAAGCCAGCATGTCTCTCTGTGTGGGTCGTGGTCCTTGCTCCTCAGCAAAGATGGTGTAAGACACTCTTGGCTCTTGCTCTGGGTTCTTTGCCTGCCATTGCCCTTTACTCCCCAGGCCCTGGGCTTCATCCCGCCCACACCTTCCGGGCAATCTCTGAGGCTCACCACTCTCCCAATGCACTATGCTTTTGCAGGGCTTCTGTCCCCAGATGTCCTTCTTCCTCACCTGGACCCAGGTCCAGTGCCAACATCCCTTCCTCTGACCACCAGGGAGGCCCCCATCTGGTCCCTGCCTCCTTTCATTTTAGCACTTCTCACACAACACTGTTGTGGTCTGCGAGGACCGCCGTCTCCCCCGAGGCGGGAGCCCCTTGGAGGTCAGGAGCGGGTCTCACACAAGGTGCCTGGCACTCCGCAGGGGCTGTGTCCATTTGGCTTTGTAAGACTTCAAGGATGACTCATGTCCATGTTGACTTTGGTGACGTGGAGGACAGGGACTGGTTGCTGCAAGGGTGGAAAGGGCAGTGAGCTGGCATAGCTGGGCCATCATGCTGGGTTCTAGAATTTTCTGGGCTCATGAAAAACAGAAACAAATGCTCTGCAGTGGTCCGAAAATACGTAGGATGACCCACCTTCTCTGGGACCTCCAGCATCTCGACCGCTAGAAGAGACAATGTGATTGTGCTGTGTTTCCATCATGAATGAGGCATCATTCCTGAGCAAGGTCCCCCTGAGGCTCCACAAAGGACAAGGACTATTGTAGGTTTGGGCACTGACCCTGATCCCACTGGAAATGACTGGGGCTAGTAGGGTCTCCATGCTCAGACAAGCCAAGGCCACTCTGAGGAAAGTCTCTCTCATGTATTTTTTCTCAAAAGGGACAGAAGTCAGGGTGACTCCAGGGCCCCCAGCAGGGCCACACAGCATCCATCACAAGTAGAAGGAAGTGTCTCAGAAGGGCTCTCTCTTTGTGATGGGAAGACATCTGGCCTCCTCAAGAAAATGGAGAGAAATAGATGTGGAGTCCCTGTGGCATTTCAAAATCTGCAGGGGTCGACAGAAGCCTTCTCCTTGTGCCCCAATTCAGGGCTGCCAGAGAGGAGGTCTTAGTATCCAGACTGCCCTGATTCCTAGCAATGAAAATAACTGACCATATATTGGGCACTTCATACACATCAGGTAGGTATTATGCCATTAATATGGCATAATATGGTCCCCCACACAACCCGATGAGGTCAGGTCCTACCCTTGTCCCACTTCACAGGTGTGGAAAAGGGACTCAGGTTGGTGGAGTGACCTGTGTCAGGACATGGAAGGAGTAGGTCTCCAGACCAGTTTGATTCCAAAGCCGGTGCTCTTGACCTCTGTCCTACATTGCCCAGCCAGTCTGTCGCGGGGGTCCTGGGCTCCCAGACTCACACGCGTCCCCGGTCCTGCCTCTGTCTCATCCAGTTCCTGAAAGCTGCATCTTGTCCCAGGCCATCTGAGGAGAGCTTCCCATTGCATCTGCTTCGTGGTGTCCACAGGTGGCTCCAGGGACTGCTTCTCTGTAGATCTTGCTGCCCGTCAGGACTGGGCCAGTCCTGGTCATCCGCAGAGCCTCCAAGCCTCAGCGCTCCCCAGCAGCAGACTCACTGTCGCCTGGAGGGGCTTTTGTCTTGGGTGTCCTCCGTGGAGGTGTCTTTTTTCCTTCTCTAGGACGTGAACGCTACTCACCCAGTGGCCCATCAGGCCAGGGTCTAATACACCACTGGGCTCTCTGCTCTTCGGTGCAGAGTCAATCTGGTCACCATCACCCCCGGACACAGGTGAGGCTGCTTCTTCCCTCCATGATCGCTCTCATCCTCACCCCAGATAGCCCCCAACTCCCAGACACTGCCTGCCTCAGACTTCGAGGCTTTGCCCTTTGCCAAGTACTTCTGTGAGCCAAGATGGCCAGCAACCATCATGATCCAGGTTGGTCTTCACTGAACCAGGCATACATCTGGGCAGACGCTTGGCGCTTTCATGGTTTCTCTTGCTAATCCTCGTTGGATTTCAGAGACCCCATTGTACAGTTAGGGAAACTAAGGCTCAGCGAGAGTGAATGAGTCTCCCAAGGTGGCAGGGCGGAATTGTGGGCTGAGAGCCCAGGCTCCCTCCAACCCCTGACACTGAGAAGCGACCACCTCCTCAAAGACTGGTCACTTGTCTCTGGCTCAGCACTCCAGGATGGAGCTAGAATGTTCTCCACCCTAGGATTTCCCCTCGGGATGCTTCCTCCATCTGCAAGGACTCAGAATAAAACCACCAAAGATTCCAGCCACAGAGCGAGGGATTTGTCTGGGAATTGCTACACTTCGGTGTAACAGAGGAGGGGCCCCATCCTCCAAGCATAGACCAGCTGGTCACAGTACTTGGGAAAACAAAAATGGTGACAACAACCTAGACTGACATTTAATGTGTGCTTAACAGGGTGCTAAGTCCTTCGCCCGCAGTGAGGCTGCGGAGAGAAGGCTCATCCCCTGAACGATATGGACACAGAGCCCTGCATGTGTGTCCAAGGGACAATCCGTCTCCATGCCTTTCTCGGAAGCCGTAACATCTGATCTGTCACCAGGTCCAGCCCAGTCCAGCCCAGCCCCCACCCTCCACCTTTCCACTGCCAAGTGAAATAAGATTTTTCCTTTGTTGCAAAAGGGGGGGAGAAAAAAAAAAGCCCCCTCAACAACCAACAAGAAATAATTAGCGCACATTGTGTCATTAAACACTAGACTTTAATTAAATCGTATGGAGATAAATACCTCTAGCGACTGGAAATCTGGAGACCGTAGACAGCAAAGCACTCAGCATAATGGAGTAATAGACTCCGCAAAGAGCGTCAAGTCAGGGATTCCGACTTGATTAAGAATCTGACTAAATTGGGTTGTCACCTTGTATGCTGCACCTACTACCTGAAAATTGCTCATTATCTTCCCCATTTGATCTTCTTGGAGCTAACAAGCCTTTGTGGAAATTGGTCCAATGATCAAAGGACCCATTTATTTGGAGTTCTTTCCCGCGTCGGGGTCCTCATGGCTAGTGTCGCCTTCCTCCCTTTTTTATTTGTAATGAATCATTACCTGGCAGCAGCCAGTGGGGAGGCCAGGCTGGAGGTGACCTCTGTGATTTCCGTGACGATCGTCCCTTCCGTAACCCTGGCTACAGGGACCCAGGGTGCCCGGCTCCAGAAGGTAGTGCACCGTCTCTCTCCCGCTTCTGCCCCCTACCAGCAGCCTGCAGCCTCAGCCAACCTCCCCCTCCTCCTCTCGTGTGACGTCTCTTCCTGATGTTTACCTGCCGCCCCTGGTCAGCACGCCCCACCTGGAGAGACTTGCATGAGGATGTCCAGCCGTCGTCTCATCCCTATCACTCCCTGGCCAGAGCAGGACCCCACAGCACGGCTCCGATCACCCTGAGCAAGGGCTCCCCATTTTCCCACGTGGCTTTCAGAGCCTTCCCCATTCCCATCCCGATATGCTTGTCCAGTCCAGATGACTAGCTCGTGACGTGTGTCTCCAGAAAGACACTACGCTCCAGCCACACGGAGCTACCCTTGTTCCCTGAAGCAGCCCTGCCCTTTCTTACTTCCTAACCTCTGCTCCTTCTGTTCACGTGTGATGACCGTCCGCATGATCCCAGCCTGGCAACGTGGGACACGTTTCCCAGGGCCTGCCTCCAGCTTCTTCTGCCGTGACGTCTTCTCTGGAAACTGAAACTCAGAGGCATTCACTTCCAGGCCAACTGAGTCCCGAATTGTTGCGTGATGTCACAGGTGGGAGCCCTAGGCCAGACCTTAAAAAGTGTCTACTATGCTCCAGGCGTTGTAGCAGGCTCCGGGGATAGAGCAACAATCTTCCGTGCGGTTGGAACGTAGAAAGTAAGGGATATGGGGGTGCAGGTGCCAAGGCTCTGGGGGCGTGAAGTGAGGTGAGTGAGTGTGTGAGCGGGAGGGACCTCGGCAAAGCCTGGGAGGCGAGGGGGTTTAGACCACATCCCTTCTGCAGGGAGTCCCTGAGCGCCTCTGAGCCTCGGTGTGGGCATCTGTAAAGTGGGGGAATACTCAAACCCAGATGGCTGAGCCAGGCGGGGGCTCAACTGTGCCCCTGATAGTGGGTCTGACAGCCAGGGGGCCCTGAGGAAGGCTGGTTTCTGTGGCGCCCTCTTCCCTCAGGGAGTTCCTCCAAGAGAGAACAGTTCTTTATCTTCTGCGTCATAAGCTGTTTGAAGACGGGGACTTTCCAAGACTCTCCCTGAGCCTCAGTTTCTTCCTCTGCAAAGTGGATTTAATGACATCACCTGCCTATAGGCAAGGTGCTCGGGGGCTTTACTAAAATGATAATAGTCATGGTAGAGAGTAAGTTTAGAGGTTACTGCACTGTTTGGCCTCCCTCCCTCCCTCCCTCCCTCCCTCTTTCCTCCCCTCCTTCCTTCCTCCCTCCTCTTCTTCCTTCCTCCCTCCCTCCCTTCCTTCCTTTCTTCCTGCCTTCCTCCCCTCCTGCCTTCCTCACTTCCTTTCTTTCTTCCATCCTTCCTTCCTCCCCTCCTCCCTCCCTCCCAGAAATGCTTAATGAGTACTCACTATGAGCCAGGCACTGTTCTAGGTACTTGGGATGTATCTATGAATAAAAGAAATAAATCTTTAGCCTTGTAGAGGAGCTTATCATCCCACAGGGGGAAGGACAGACTATATCCACGTCTCTTGTATGGAGGGCTAGCATCCTACCTGATTTACAAATGAGAAAAGTGAGGCCCAGAAAGAATAAGTAACTGAGGGGGCCTTGAGCTGTCAACCAAGTGGAAGGTCTGGGATGTAATTAATTCACGTACACAGAGAACAGAACGTTCTCAATAAATGATCACTTCTGGTGATGAGGATGGCGATGGTGATTTTGCATACAGTAGGTGATCATTAAAGTTTCTGGAGTCGAAACCAACTGAAAAGAGCCACATCCGCCAGAGCATGTCAGCCAAGCCCCTGAGAGACAGGCGAGGAAAGCCCAGCGGCTCCTTCTGTTCTGGGTGGGCAAAGCCCTGTTGCACAATTGCAGTCCCGTGGGCAGGCCCTCACTCCTTGCCTGGATGCCCTGGGTCAAGGGTGAGGCCTCCCTGCAGGGATGGCCCGGGAAGCAGGTGCTGGGACCTGGGGGAGGAGGAAAAGCTGGAGCTGAAGGACAGTGGTGAGACGGAGAGGGACCAAAGGAAAGAACCTGCTGTGGAGGCGAGTCAATAATTCACACGTCTCCTTTAAAGATTCAGCTCTCTGCTGCTTAAGATGTAGAACAACGTCTTTGAATATACATGTATATTTTGTAGTTTGAGCACAGAAACACAGACATCGCAGACAGAATGATGGGGGTGGAAGGGTGTGGGGCCCTGGAACCCTCAGGGAGACGCCAAATCGTTTTACCCGTAGGAGGAGGGCATGCGATGTTGAAATCCTAATCCTGGCCATCATACATCAAGCGCCTACTGTGTGCTGGGCCTCGTGCTAAGCGCTCTACCTGCTCACTCACTCATTCATTCGCCCAACCTTCTGGCTCTGGAACCGAACAGCTGACATTGAAATCTTGGCTCTGCCTCGGGTGACTGGCTGTGTGTGTGGCCTTAGGTGTACCGTCAAACCTTCCCTTGTCCGGTCTCCAGGTGAAGTGCCTGGAACAGTGTCTGCCAAGTTCTAAGGGCTCAGTAAATATTATCACTATAGTCATAATCATTCACTCATTTATTCCTTGGAAGAAATATTTACTGAGTGCCTACCAGGTACCATGGGGTACAATGATGAGCTCAGAAAGATAGTTTCTGCCTTCAAGAAGTCTCCACTGGGGCACAGGCATTAAGCTAATAAAAAAATCAATGAAGAAAGTCAGTTCAGATTGCTGTAGGCCCTGGGAAGAAGATGAATAGGCTGGGGGGCGGGGGTAGAGGGGAACTCTACTCGCCAGGCGGTCGAGGAAGGCCTATCAGAGGAGGGGACCTTTAAGCTGAAACTTAAAACATGAAAAGGAGTCCAGGAAAGAGAATTCCAGACAGAAGGAACAGCAAGTGCAAAGGTCCTGAGGTTGGAAGCAGTTCGATGTGTTGGAAGGAAAGGAAATAGGCTGTCGTGGCTGGAAAGTAGCATAAACTTTCCCAAAACTCTCCAGGGGATTTGGAACATTTGAAAATGTGGGAACGGCAGCCCAGAGAGGTGTAGAGATTTACCTAAGGATTCATAGCTGCTGTTGAAAAAACCAAGGTCTGACTCCAGGGCTTGTGTCCCTGATGAAGTCACCAGACCACGCCCAAGGGGGAGCACAGGCCCCCACAGAACCCAGTCCAACTTGGATAAGTCCAGGGTGAATTCATGGTGAGTCTGAAATAGGGAGTCCTGAGAGGGAGGCAGCAGGCGCTCTGGGAGAGCTGACAGTCACTCAAACCAGCCACCCACCAAACGCTGCCAAGGAGAGGTCCTGCTGGACCTTCCTTACTGAATACATCAAAGGCACCTCCAATTAGCATCTCCCTGGGCACCAAACCAGCCCCATGAGGCAATCTGAGATTGCAGTATGGGCTCCCACGGGCAGCGGGAGAGGGGACGGGCATGGGCTGCACAAGATGGGAGGCTTGCGGAAACCCCGTTAGGTGCCAAGCATTGCCCTGGTGTCCTTGTGTGTTATTCCATCCTCAAAGGAGCTCAGACCTGAACATATGACTGTCCTTCTGTGAGAACACGAGGCTCATCCCTATCCAGTGATTTACTGGGAACAGAACTGGGAAGCAGGGGGCCCCAAAGCACCCCTACCCAGTTAACCCCAAACCTATTGCTGGTTCCAGAGGATGCTTAGCTCAGGCTACAATGCTTGATGTAACTTCAAGTCACCTGTTTTTGTCTCAGTTTCTAATTGGTCCATTTCTTCATACTAGAACCTTCTGAGACATGGTCACGTTCCTTCATACCCAAGGTGGCCATCGGGTTTGGGAATTCCCAGTGGGCTTTCTAAAATTCTTGGTGACATTCTAAGGACTCAGAGAATGCTGAGGTATTGGCCCTGGGAGGAAGCATGGTGCCTTGGGGCCACCGAATTTGTTTTGCTGGAGTGTGAGCAAATGTGATCTGGGGGCTACCCCTCACTGGGGAAGGTGTAGGAGCCTTTGTGGGTCTATGTGGCAGAACTGGCTTCTATTACACACCATCTGATCTGGGCTATGCATCACAGGAGGACAGGATCTGCGTCTCTCTATCTTATCACTAAAGTGGCAGGCCGAGGGCCTAGCCTAAGATCTGGCACATAGTAGGAGAGCCAGGAAACAGGTGCCGACCCATAGCAGGGGCCCATGTGTATTGGATCCTTGCTGGGTCCCAGACACTCAGCTAAGAAGATGACATCGGTGGTATGCCGCCTCAGCTGCGAACAGAACTATCTGGGGAGATTGCAAAGTCGTTGATGCCCGAGTCCTGTTTCCCCAGATAGTCTGTTCTACTTCATTTAGGCTACAGCCTGGACACTGGCTTTTTTTTTTGAAAGCTCCCCAGGTGACTGAGATACAGCCAAGATGGGGAGCACTGTTTTCTGTGCCTCTTCTCGTCTATCCCTTCCATAGCTTTTGAGGTGGTTACTATTGGCATGCATGCCCATTTTGCAGACGAGAAAGCAGATGCTCAGAGACGTTCGATGGCCTCCCCAAGGCCACACAGCGAGGAGGTGGTGGAGTCAGAATTTCAACTGAGACGGCCTGGCTTCAGCACCTGGACAGAGCTACAAACCACACAGAATGCACAGAGGGACAAAGCGGCATCATTAGAGCCGTAGAAAAAGGACGAAGGTGCAGGCAAGGTTGGGAAGCCCCTTTGCAGAAGCGACAAGGACCTGGGCCTGGTTGCAAGAACCTCCTAAGGGACGTGGCCCCCAATACCCTTAGGAGAAGATGAGTCCCACCCTGGGCTGCTTCTAGAGCAGCGGAGACACCTTTCTGTGTCTATAACCTGTCCTGTGGGTCAGAGATGTTCAGATTTGGGGCAAGTGTCTGACTCAAGGGACAACAGCTCACAGACAGAACAGCAGCACATCAGGGGGTCTGATACGAAAAAGGCTTTCCTTGTAACCTAATCCCAGCGGACACAAGTTAAATAAGCGTCTATGAAATTAATTGCTTGATATTGCATTTTACAAACCAATGAGTAGGTCGGTGTACTGTTCACATGTCCCTTTTTAATCCCAAATATCCACTTTCCCTATTGGATCTTCTGATCAGCTTATGCTCTACCTTTCTGACTATAATGATTGGAGCCTCAGGGCAAGTCATTCCTTCTTTCCCCCCTTCTTTCTTCCTTCTTTCCTTCCTTCCTCCCTTTCTCCCTTCCTCTCTTCCTCCCTTCCTCCCTTCCTCCCCTCCTCCCCTCCTTCCCTCCTTCCTTCCTTCCTTCCTTCCTTCCTTCCTTCCTTCCTTCCTCCCTTCTTTCCTTCTCTCATTATCTTCTCTGTGCAGAGTTGTCTCCTAGATGCCGGAGCCTTTCCTTGTGGGTAACCACGCATCAAACAGCGATGAGAGAAGGACCTGGATTCATGTTGATTTTCACTTGCCTTAATGTAAAACAGGATTTCAGAGTCTGCTAGTTTATCTTGCACGGCCAAAGCCCCAGTTATCTCTGCTTCACTAAGTCTTGAGATTGGTTTGGAACTTGAACATATATTCTTCGAGACCATTAAAAGTGGTTTAATTGGCTGTTCAGGGATGTCCTGCTCTCAAATCTCTAGATGGATTATCTCTCTGGCATCTCCCAAGAACCGGGAGGCCGGAAGCCCTCACCTGGATGGTCCACTCCCCTGGATTTATTTCTCTCGCTCGGGGCCCCAGAAGTATCCGACTTTGCATATTGTAGATTCAGCCTCTGCTCACGGCTGCGCCTGCAAATCCTACCTCACATGCTCGCAGGGCTCCGCAAAGCCACAGCCCCACAGGTTGGGGTGATGTCAGCCCATGTCCTCCAAGGAGAAACCAACGTCGTTCTTACAGACTCGAGCCTCACCTGGATGAAGCATGCGGATGGGGTTATCCGAAGGAGGACTGCGAAGAAAGATGGACAGCCACCTGGGATTATGTAACAGAGCAGAAAGGCAATGACCTTGGGAGTCAGATTGTCCTAATCCACCGGTCTGTCGCCGTGCATTTGTCCCAGACACAAGGCTTGGTTTGTAGGCAGGCTTTCCCAGCTCTTAGCTCTGTGACCTTCCACCAGTCACAGAACCCTGAGTCTGTCTGGTTCACAGGGGCTCTTAAAATTAACCGAGTCCAGAGATGTGACATATGGCCAGTAATTGATAGGTGCTGGTTCCCCCGGCCGGTTTAGAAGGGCATCCTTATTTACTCTTATTTTTTGAAATATATTTTATCTCACCTGTCTCTAAGGCTCTACGCGAAACACTCATGGATATATTTGTATATATATACACGGAAATGCGCGCGCGTGCACATACACACACACACACACAATAAGTGTATGTGTATTTTACAAAGATAAACAGAAAGACAGATGAAGCTAGACAGGAGAAAGACAGATAGAGATGAGCACACATTTCTAGATATTTTCCTGAAGTCATTTCTGGGTCATTTCCAGTGCCTACCAAAGCATTCAGCATGCATTTAATACCAATCTGTTGAATAAATACATTTTAGAGTTCACGGCTCATATACGTATGTGAGACAAGGAATTTGAGTGTTTCTGTGTAGTTTTAACTGTAACTTGAGGGACAAAATCATATTTAATATGAGATACTAGAAAATAAAATTAAATAAGTCAAAGCACTGAGTAACATACCGGAAAACAAGTCTGAATTTCCTAATCCTCTCCTTTTCTTCCTTTTCCCTTCCAGTTTGGGCTGCCAGATGAACAGGATATCCAGTTCAATTTGAATTTCAGATTTAAAAAAATAATCTTGTAGTGTAAGTATGTCCCAAATATTGGATGGACAAATATTATAGAGGCCATACATATGCTTACAAACAAACAAAAAACAATTGCACCTGTATTTTATTTGCTAAGTCTGGCAACCCTACCTGACCATTCTAGATTAGAAGTTCCTAAATCCTACTCCCCCCCCACCCCAATCCCATTTAAGTGCTCAAAGGCCTGCAGTGGTTTTCATCACCTCTGGGATAAGGTAGTGACCCTTTAACCTGGTGTCTGACCCAAAAGCCTTTGCCGCCTCCCTGCCCCGTTTAGAGAGGAGGTCTCATGGCTGCCTGGGACAGTCACCCTCTGTCCAGGCCCGGGCTGGCTGCTTCAAGCCCTGCAGGCAGCTGGGGCAGGGGCGAGGACTGCAGTCCGTGTTCCAGGTTACGTTTCTCACTGGCCGCCTCCCCCAGATGCGGTAGCGTATCTATCATCTGGTCTCAGCCGAGGGCTTCTGTATCCCTCTCCTGCCCAGAGACCAGCCTCACACCCAAACAGATGAAAGCCCAGCAAACCTTTTTCTCTACCTTTTCAGGGCACTAAAAACACGATTACCTTTTTCCCTGGTCATGGAGGAACTCATAAAGAACCTTATCAGAGATGGAGTCTCTGCCGTGGGTAATGGGCCCTAACTCATGTCCCCTACCTGGACACGCCCGGGCTGCCTCTGAAGGTTTGGACAGCATGAGGCTGAAAGCCCTGGAAGGAGAGGTGGGGCTTGCAGAAGGCAGAGAAGGGGGATTTTTTGGAAAGCCAGGGGAGCAGGGGTGGCTGGAGCTCCCTGGCACACTGGAGAGCATCGTTGGGGGCGGGGGGGTCACATCACCTGGAACAATGGGAGCCACGGTCCAAGCTGTCGGGGAGGTGAAGAGGCACTGAGATGCGGCGTGGGAAGTGTCTCCCGGGACAAAATGCCCTCCCTTCCCCTCCCCTCTCTTCCCCACCCTCCTCGCCTGTCCTCCGTTTGCTTCTACTCCCCCACCCCAGTGCGAGGCCAGCAGCCAGAGGGCTAAGGGACCCCCTCCCACGACTGGCTCTTTTTCAGGGGGATGGCAACCATCGGAAGCCACCCTGAGTCGGCCCTGGGCTGCAGCAAAGACACAGGACCCTGCTTCCGAGCCCCCTTCCCTCCCACCTGTCCTGGAGCCGGCCCAGGGCCTGGCGCCTCTGGCTGGGCTGGCCTCCCTGCCTTGGCGAGAATCACCACGATGCCAAGAAGGCTCAGGGGACCTTCTCCAAAAATGGCCTATCACTCACGATATCTTTTCCAGTCTTCGGTCCACGACTTCTGCGGACAATCTGAGGCCGGGCCCCCTTGTCTGTCCCAGCTTGCAGCTGAGGGAGCCGGAGCTTAGAAGTCTGGCTTCACCGGCCCCGCCGGTCACTGTTTGGTTCCAGAACTGCGATCTTAACCAATGGGCCCACAGGAGGCTGGAGGGGTCTTTGGCTTCATGTGCACAGGCTGAAAACTTCCATTCTTCCCCCCACTTCCATCCTGGGAACGGAGAGGGGTCCCCAAAGCCCCACGCCCTGGGCCCACCGGATGCACCCGGGTTTGCTTCAAAGCCAGCCCAGCCGCTCTGGGAAGGAAGCTCCCCCTCCCTCCGTGGACTTCTGGCCACAATCTTTTCTCCTGAGTGGTTTTTTTCCTTTATTTCCCTCGGTGGCTCTGGCCCTTTCTCCCTGAAAATACAGTTTGCTGATATTAAAAAGAAACACACAACCACTAAACACATTTTATATAGTCTTTGAAGTCTGATGGCCTCAGGCTCCGGATTGATAAGCACGCAGATAGTGTGGACCGGAGCTGGGAAGACGGCACCGTGGGCAGGGACGGCCCCGCGCAAGGGGCAGAGGAGGGACGCCTGAGGGAAGGAGGTTGGGGATCAGCTGGCGGGAGGCGGGGGGTGTACACAGGTCCCAGAGGGAGGAGGCCCCCACGGAGGCTCTCTGAAAGGGATTTGATCCCTCGGAGGCTGGGGGGTTGGCAAGTTCCCTCTCAAAACAGGGAGAGGAACGAACAGTGTTCTGTGCCCCCCAAGGCCTCGGAGGGCCACTCTGTACCTACAGAAATGGTTGAGATGGGGAACTGGTGAGGTGTTTGCAAGTACTTGCGGGATACAGGTATGTGTGCGAAGGGGCGTGGAGGTGGTGCTGAACTTGGCCTGCACCAGTCCCTTCCTACAAAGCTGCTGGGTTGGGGACCTCGGCCCAAGTGTAGATACTCAGCCAGAGCACCGGGGGCATGACACTCTCTTGGAACAACGGTCCACAAGTCCAAGAAAGGAGAAAAGCTCTACCTGCAGGGAGCTCCCAGGCTGATGGGGAGGGCCAGCCTTTGTCCCTGGGAAGGGCCAGATGACGTGGGGCGAGGTGGAAGCACATAAACGTGAAAACCCCGAGTCCAAGAGATGTCCTCCTCCGTGTCAACCCCCATCCACCAAAGCTGAGTTTTATAATCTAGGCCTCAAACTTCTGTTGGGAGGAGGCTTCTCGGCCAGAGAGGGGGCTGCTCTGTTCTCCAGTCCTGCTGTGGCTGCCTCTCATGAGGCCTCCCGGGAGGCTCAGTCTCCCCGGATCCATCCTCGATTCTCTGGCCATCTCTGGTCCCTCTGAGGCCATCTTACTTCCAAGTCAGCTCCCGCCCTCCCATCCGTTCCCAAGGCTCCCACCCTCACACCCCAAGTGTGCTCCCCTTACACATAGCTTCCAGCAATAGAAGCCCATTTGTTTGCCCGTCACCTGGCCAGGAGGGACCCCTGCTTTCCGCATTCTCCTCTTGGCGCCTAACAGCCTGGCCACGACGTTCATGCTGCAGCTGTTAAGTTCATGCTCTGTGCTGGGCCCATGTGTGCCATCTCATCAGTAGATGGGAGGCCGAGGCCCCGAGAAGCCTGAGAACTGGCTCTCCCATTGCTTGGGTCATTACTGTCATCTCTCAAGTCCCTGCCTAAATGTCCCTTCCTTAGGGACATCACACAGTGTCCTGTATGTCTTGGTAGCACTAACCACAATGGTGTTTAATCAATCATTTCTTTGATGGTTCGCCCTCTCCCCACTCCTCTGCAGCTCCATAAGGGAAGGGCATATGTCTTTGTTTTTGATCCCCCCATTCTGAATTCTTAGCACCAAGGCTGGCTCAGAGAAGAGCCCTTCTTCCCCCCCCCACCCGGGAAATATTTGCTCTTTGAGGAATCAGTAGCTTACTGATTTTGCAAACCTAGAGTGCTCTGAACTTCAACTGCCTCAGGTGTACACAGGTGGAAAATAGGTCCCCACCACCAGCTCACTGTCAAGGTGACTTGTTCCCGGGTCCTAGAAAATACTTTATAAGATTCTACTTTCCAGGAAACCATCAACAAAATGAAAAGGCAACCTATTGAATGTGAGAAGCTCTTTGCAAAGCATATATCTGATAACGGGTTAATATATAAAATATATAAAGAACTTGCACAACTTAATACCAAAAAAACCAAACAACTAGATTAAAACATGGGCAGAAGTCTTGGGTAGACATTTTTCCAAAGAAGATGTACAGATGGGCCAACATGAAAAGATGGTCAACATCACTCATCATCAGAGAAATGCAAATCAAAACCACAATGAGATCCTACCTCATACCTGCTCAACTGGCTAGTATCAAGAAAAAAAAAAACAAGTGTTGGCAAGGATGTGGAGAAAAGGGAACACCCATGAACTGTTGGTGGGAATGCACACTGGTGCAGCCGCTGCAGAAGACAGTATGGAGGTTCCTCAAAAAATCAAAAATAGAACTACTGTACAATTCAGCAATCCCACTTCTTGCTATTTATCCAAAGAAAATGGAAATGTCAATATGAAGAGATGTAGAGAAACCTTATGTTCACTATATCATCGTTTACAGGAAAGCAAATGAAGTTCCTTCAATAGATTAAGAGATAATGAAGATGTGAGATATAATGGAATATTACTCAGCCATGAAAATATTGAGATCTTACCATTTGCAACAACATAGATGGAACTAGAGGGTATTATGCTAAGTGAAGTAAGTCAGACAGAGAAAGACAAATACAGTATGATTTCACTTATATGTGGAATCTAAAAAAACTAAAAATAAAACAGTGTCACAGACACAGGAAAGAAACCATTAGTTACCAGAGGGGGGTTGGGCTGGAGGGGGTGGAATGGATGAAATAGGAGAAGGGGGTTAAAAGGTACAAACTTCCAGCTATAAATAAGTCAAAAAGATGTCATGTACAGCACAGAGAGTATAGTCAATAATATCATGGTAACTTTTCTGTGGTGACAGATGTAACTACACTTATTGCGGTGATCATTTTGTAATGTATAAAAATACTGAATCACTATGATGTACACTAAAAACTAACAGGATATTGTATGTCACTTATTCTTAATTTTTAAAATTCCATTTCCTTCCCCCAATTAAAACAACACTATCATACCACTTTATACTAATGAGATTGGAAAAAAATTAGAAAATTGGGTAATGCTGCGTGTTGACAACAACGTGGGGAGTGCCAAGTTCTGGAAGAAACCTGGCAATATTTAGGGTAATGAAGTACCATCTACCATGACTCCACCATTCCACTCCTAGGAGACCCAGGGACACCCCCCTCGGGTCCTAGCAGGGCAGTCTGGGGAAACACCTTTAGGGGACCAGTTGTCCCTCTGGAAGCCTCTGTGTTAGTTGGAGGCATTGACCAAGATTTACACACAGCAAGACGGGTAGATCTTAAAAACACAGAGTTAAGTGAAAAAAATTAAGCAGCAGAATGAGATCTATAGCCACTACAATTTATGTAAATTAAAACACATTCACACAATAAACAGCATCATATATTTTCCAGGAAGCATCCATATCTTAGGACATAGATTAGAGGGGGGCTTGGGAACAGGATCACGGGATAAGGGAGAAAATCGAAAACAGGAGTGAGGCTGTGAAAGAACGTGGTGGTAACAGGCATGAGCTGAGGGGTATGGGAGCCTTCCTTACTGTCCCTTCAAGGTAAAGGTAACAATCGACTGGCCAACCAACCTTCCTCCCACCCTGCCATCTGTGGTCCCCACGGGGCTAGAATAGATCTGGACAAGATTTCATGGCTTCAGCACTGGGACATTTTGCTGTGGGGTTGTCCGGAACACCGTGGGATGTCTGCCAGCATCTGGCCTCTCCTGCCAGCTACCAGAAGCACCCGCTGAGTGGTGACAACCACAATGTCTCCCGACATTTCCAGATGTCCCCTGGGGGAACAAAATCACCCTGGCAGAGAACCACTGGGTGGGGATAAAAGTCTAAAAATGGCGCCCTGTCTTCAAGGTAAGTGGTCCATCCCTGCTTTACCAAAACCCACACCCAGAGTACCAGAGCCTCGGGACCCAGGACCGGGCTGGGAGCTCCATCTTGAAAGCTGCCAGCATCCGTTGCATGTTTCCATCAAGACTCTGTGGAGATTCCAGTTACAGCCCACAACCATATCTGCCTTAGGCTTCCTCCTAATTTTAACAGGCAGCTGGATTTGCATAGGACATTTGCATCTGAGATTACCCATGGTTCTCCGGGAGACACCGTCTATAGCAGACGGTGACAAAAAAAAAAATGTATAATTCCATTTCAGCTTGCAAGGGAGGAGGGAGGAAAGAGGAGTGCTTCGGGGAGGGAGGACCCTTGTAGGAAATTTCAGTGCCTTATGCATTTGGTGAGGGGTTGGGAAAGGGATGTTCTACTGGTCACTGGGTGAAGATGACTGTCCTGGCATTGGCATGCAAATTGGTGAATCAAATAGTGAATGAAGGGGACCCCCTGAGACTTTATCAGGAGGGGGCTGCTCTTTCAAGTACAGGGAGTCAGAGGGAAGAGGAGGATAGTGTAGACTGTCTGTAGATAAGCACACAGACCTAGGCCCTGTCTCCAGAACGCAGCCACCCACCAGCACTGACTGAGAGCCCACTCGCTCCCTGAGTGTTTTCCCCACACAGGGCTATTTCAAGCCCCACCCTTCTCAAGGGAGGCATCACTCCCCTCACTGAGAAGAGGAGGAAACAGTGGCTCCCAGATCTCATCCTCAGTGAAGAGTAGAGACTGTAGTAGAATGAAAGTCTGCCAGACTCTAAAACCAGTTCTCTTTACAAGCCCCTTGGTGGGCTCTCAATGACTTGCAAAATTAATGAATAAAGCAAGGATATGGTAGGTAGTGCTCAAGAGAGACAGGCAGCCTCCCCCTTACAGGTCAGTAGCTCATACTTAGCCCAAGATATGTAGCCAGGCCTGGATCCCATAACGTGAAGACAGACCCTGTGAGCCATGACGTAAATGCCGGGTGAGGTATGTGTGCTCCACATGGGTCAAGGCTAAACTGGAAACCTCCCCACTGAACTCATACTCATCCCAGTTACCCTAGGATAGTCACACTCTCCACTCTCCTGCCCCAGAGCCTTGCAGTCCTCTATTGTTACATGTAGTTTATTCTTTCTGTATCTCTCTCCCCGACTACTCCAGGAATGTCTTAAGGGCAGAGATCATGACTCGCTCGTTTTTCTATATCCAGTGTTCAATAAATATATGTGCTATAAACTGAGCTAATTTTGGGCTGGGAATAGGTGAGTAACCAATCCATATCATTCCATGGAAGTGTTTCTTGATTTTTCCAGAAGGAAGATCTTAAATGGACCTTCCCCTCAACCAAGTGTAAGAGGAGGCATTGTGTTCCTGACTGCATTCCACCTTATATACTTGATGTCCGTGAACATGCCGAGGACACCTCAAGGGGTAGGAACTTGTCCAATTGTCCCTGGATTCTCAGTGCCAAGAATGGGGTCTTGTATGTAAGAAATAGAAGATGGATAGGTGAGACGGATGGAGGATGGACAGATGGACGGACAGATAAATGGATGGATGGATCAGTAGATGGTTGATAGAAAGGAAAGAAGGTGCGACGCCTAGAAGCTCAGTCATTAAGCATCTGCCTCCGGCTCAGATTATGCTCCCAGGGTCCTGGGATCAAGCCCTGCATCGGGCTCCCTGCTCAGTGGGAAGCCTGCTTCTTCCTCTCCTGCTGCCCCTGCTTATCTTCCCTCTCTAGCTGTGTTTCTCTCTGTCAAATAAATAAATAAAATCTTAAAAAAAAAAAGAAAGGAAAGAAGGTAGATATTGACAGGCATATGGTTGTAAGGTGGTTTTTTAATAGTTAAGTGAGTAGATAGATGCTTGGTAGATTTATGGATGAATTAGTAGA
Source organism: Ailurus styani (assembly GCA_002007465.1). NCBI lineage: Eukaryota > Metazoa > Chordata > Mammalia > Carnivora > Ailuridae > Ailurus > Ailurus styani. The sequence continues at coordinate 2,947,964 of LNAC01000030.1, forward strand.
CATACAGATGAATGGATGGAAGAATGGTGAAGGGTTGGGTGTTTGGATGTGGGAGAGTGATCAAGTCAGTGAAAAGATGAATGAATGGATGGATGAAGGTTGGATGGGTGGATTTATGGTTTGTAGGGTGAGTTAAATGTATACAGGTAAGTGGCGAATGCTAGATGGATCCACATGGAATGGGAGGGTGAACGGCTAGTAGGGTAATGGTTGCTTAGATGAATAAATTGTCTTTCCATCTCCTGATATCATGTTCAACCTTCTTAAGTAAAATAGCTTTTTGTACTCCTTTTTTCCAGAACCCACCCTTAAGTCCCCCTGCCTCTCCTGCTCTCTTCCATCCTCTAAGCAGGGGCCGAAGATGCCAGATGGAAGTCTTCCCAGGAAGTTCAGCTCCAGTCTCTGCCTCTGTGCTGAGCGTTCCACGCTGTGCAGAGATTTAATACTTAACTCCAGCCTCTCCCCGCTCCTTACCTGCCTGAGGAGGTAGAGGCAGCAATTTGCATATTTATTAAATATCTCTTAGCAGGATACACAAGCCGCATTGCTACATCCCGCTCCCGGAGCCGTCCTGCTGGCAGACAAGACTGTGCACCATCAGCGCTGCATCACCGCCCATTAAGTAGCTGTTCCAGAGCCCAGGAGGCGAGGAGGGGAGTGAGGGGCCACAGGGTAGGTGGGGAGGAGGAGTCCTGGAGCCCAGGGAGCCATTATCTCACAGCTGTTCAGTATGGTGGGAGGGTCTCTTCTTGGCCCAGGCAGAAAGGGCTCTGCAGGCACCTCTCCCAGCCCCCTGTGTCCACCTGGGCACCCCTGACTTTAGAAAATTCCCAGAGGAGGACATTTAGAAGCATCTTTGTTTTGTGTTCCTTCTGCTCCTCAGTTTACTTGGAAGTCCGTCCTGTTGTCTAAACAGAAGTGGGCTTGCCTTTGAGTAAGCCCATTGCTGGTGCATTGTTCTTGGTCAAAATGGCAAAAGTGTCCCCCATGGCTCAGGGCACCCTTCCTCAAGTAGTCATCTGATGAGCCACAGGTCCAGTACAGCCACAGGTCTCAGTAGCCAGAGTCTTGGGCACCACTGCCCTCTGTTTCCTGGAAGAGCCCTCAGGTGAGTGGTCTTCTAGGGACCAGAAACTCCCTGCTATAAACAGGGATGAACCTTCCCACTTCCGACTGGGCGCCCTGACTCTTCTTCCTGTCTCTTGTCACAATTCTTAGATTGGGGCTCAAATCCCAGGATGTGGTTTCTGGGGTCAGACTTTCCAGTGCTGAATCGTGCCTCAATTCTTACTATCTGGGTGACCTGTGGTAGGTGACAGAGTCTCTCTGAGCCTAAGTTTCCTCATCTGTAAATGGTGTTCATGATATACCCACCTCAAAAATTATTGTGCAGATAATTACAGTGAAGGATGTTGAGGGATTAGCACAGTATCTAGCTCTGGGGTGAATATTCAGGAAACACCAGCTATTATGGTTATGGAATCATACAAAATTATAAGCGCAAAGTGAGGCTGGTTGCGTGCTCATGTTTCCTGGGGAGAAGGAAAGAGTAGTGGGACTTATATCTATCTCATATTCTGTTTGCTGGATTCAGCTTTGAGCACCTGTGAGGTAGATAGTCCCCACAGTCCCACTTTACAGATGAAGAAACTGAGCCCCAGAGGGAGGAGGGAAATAATGGTCTTTGTTGGAAAAGACCATTCTTCTTAGTTTTCTTTTCACAGGCAAGTCATGAGGAGTCTCTCCCCTGGGAACAGCCTATGACCCAAGGAAGAGGAGGAAGAAAACCACAAACAGCTTTTCCAGCTCCATCTGCCCCCACATCCCACTGCCCTGAACTGGCAGGAGCCAGAAGGAAGGGTCTGGGCTGCAGCCTCGTAAACCTCCCTAAAAGCCCTCGTAAATGTAAGGCCTGGCTGGCTCCAAGTCTGCTGCTGCAAAAAGCAAAATCCCTGGTCATAAAGTAATCCCCATAAAAAAATTTTAAAAAAGAGGAAGAAAAGAAAAAAATCTGTACAATAAAAACAGTAACAGCCTCTAGGACATAAGGAAGAGGAGGCTGATCTCCTATGGGCTCAGGGCCCACACAAAGGCACCAAGCTTGGGGAGCCTTGTGGACCAATGGCCCAAGCAGGCAAAGTGGGTGCAGGTGACTGGGGTGGGGGATGCAAGTGGTGAAGAACGGTGGTTTCTGATGGTGATGGTGGTAGCATTGAAGTAGCTTCTAGAAGTCCACTCGGCCACTGACTCACTGGAGCTGACAATATCTCAACATTTCTAGGGTTAGGATTCCCATTATACAGATGAAGAAACTGAGGTCCAGGAGAGTAGGAGCTTGCCATCAGACCTCAGGACTCCTGCCCACTCTAGGACCCTACATTGCTACTTGTATGAGCCAAGTCCCCAGTAGAGATGGGGGCTTGACTTCCTCTTCCTAACAAAGAATCCAAGGCTGGGAAGGTAGATGCAGCTGTGGGATCCTAGGTGGGTGCCTGCACATCCTTGAGTCTCTGATTGTCATCTACTCATGGAGAATGCTCGTTCTTACCCCACCTAGTGGGCAGAATGAGATAAGAGATGCACAGGTATAAGGATCTGATGCATGCTCAGGGCTCCGACAGTGGGAACTATGGGATCCAGGGTGCGGTGCTTAGAATCCCGGCGAAGTGAGGACCCCAGGCCAAGGGGCCAGGATCACATTTGGGGGTGAGGACAACCCAGTACTGCCACAGACCGCCTTTGCCCCTCATCAGCACCCACTCCACTCGCAGACAAAGGAGTTCTGCTCAGCTCCAAGCTTCCCAGTCCTGACAACTCACACCTTCCTTCCTCCCTCCCCCCCCAACCCAGCCTTTACATTCTCAGGCTTATCTATTCCCTGCGATTCTCTCCTTCCCTCTCTGCCCCTTCACTGGCTTTTGTTTGCCAGGTTCCTACCTCTCCATCTTTCCATGATGCTGACAATCTCCTTTGCTCTCTCACTCCAGGTTTGGGAGACTATTGTCCTCCTGGCTGTCGGAGCCAATGCTGCATTTCTCCATTCAAGACAATATGCACTGGCTTCTCCCTGGACCCTCTGGTGGCCCCATCCAGGGGCCAGACTCTGTCCTGAGGCCTGGCCCAGCCTCGTCCCTTAGGAAAGGCTCAGTTGGATGCCAGCCCACAGTCCTTCAGTGAACAGGAAGTGCCTTTGTCCCACACAGCCCTTCCCACACCCATCTCCTCTTCTGCACGAAGTGAGCTCTGTAAGAAACCATCCCTGTCCCCACCAGTCTCATCCTCCATCTCCCCGAGGACAGGAGGAAGGGACGGATGCCCTGTTCCTTCATCTCCCATCCAGGGCCAGGAATTTAGGAAGAGCATTGAGTTACTGAGCCTCCGGGAACAAGCTCCCTGACACAAGGAACCTCTTAGGCAGAGAATGTGTCTCCTTCTCCTCAGTTCCCCTTTACCACCATCCCCTCCTGCACAGACACAAAACAAATGCAAGGAAGCCCAAACCTGTTCCCATCGATTCTGCTCGAGAATGCTATGGGGGAGGGGGTTGCAGGAGACTAAGCTTCCAGAAGCCTTGGTCTCACCGCCTGTGAAACTGGATAATAGTATCGACTCACAGGGCCATTGGGAGGACTGAGTTCACAAATGGGAACCTCTCACATGCATGAGGACCACGAACAGGAGTGAATGTTTGCTGCCACCATGACTGGGCGGTTGTGTGCCCCAGGCTCCCTCTGCCCAGCCTCTCTTCCAGTCTTAGCTGCTTCTTTCCTGCCCTGGGAAGCGAAATGCCTTCCAGGTGCTAGGAACTGGAGTCTCCACAGCCAGGTGGCTGATTGCTTACAAGAACAGAAACAGTAGTAACAATACAGGTAACAGTAAAGACTGGCTACTGTTTATTGAGTAGTTACTATGCACCTCCCACGAATGACCTCATGCAATCCTCACCAGATCCAAGGACTGCAGCCAGCACTGTTCCCTTTCCATCCCAGAAGACAGGCCCCAGTTGGTGCAGCCATTCTCCCTAGCTCACGAAACACCTTAGGGGCAGGACATCCCTCTAACTCCATAGCAGGGTTCTGGCTGCCTTGAGTTGCCACTCCCCCTTGCTGGGACTTTGGTTCCCCATCGGTAAAATGGGTGCCAATACTAACAGGGCCTGGGGTGTGATGAGGACTGCCGTCCCAATAAGATTTGCCAGGGAGGCCAGGGGCTGCCAAGCCTGCCCTGCCTAGAAAGGGTTAAGCTTTCAGAGCTTGTCCAGAGCCCCTGCCTCCTCCTCACAGGATCCACTTTGACACGGGGGGTGGAGGGGTAGAGATAATTGGTTCCGACAATGCTCCACTTCAGAGAGACCAGGGAATCAGTGAGGGAGAGGAGAGCGCTGGAGCCCCAGGTGACATTGCTGGCAGCCAGGCTCCTGGAAGAGGTGGTTGGGGCTCCAGGAGGTTATGGGAGTGAGGGACCAGGGCTCCGAGGCCAGCAACCCCAGACTTAGCAGATGGAATGACTGAAGCCCGGAGAGGGGCTGGGCCCTCAGTCCCGTTACTGCCCCCTCCCTCCTCAGGGGCTGTAACTATTAGTAGTAATAATAATACTGGTTATCAGTAATTTACCCAGAGCCCCTTCTCTGCTAGACACCTTCTTGGTGGCTAACATTACCTCACTCACCCCCCACAGCGACCTTGGAGGACGGGACGGCTTCACCAGCCTCACTGCACAGGAGGGAAAATGCAGACTTTCAGGTCTGTCCAGGCTCCTCCAGTGAATGTGCTGCGGGCTAGTTTTGAACTTAGGTCTGACTCTGAAACCCATGTCCTTTCTAAGATGCTAGACAGCCTCATACGGGACCCGTTATAGATTCTCTTAGGATTCCGTGTCCCTTCTTGAGCTCAGCACAGACCAGGGCACACTTTGATGGGGTCATCGTGACCACTGGGGTAGGACAGACCTGGGTTCAAATCCTGTGTAAATGAGAGTGTAGCACACACGACATGCAGGCGCGTTTGTGGGCACGTGCATACGTCATTGGTTGGTTAAGAGACTGGTACAATCCCCAAACCACCCCTGGCAGAGTAAATATTGAGTAATTTCTCCGGCCCTAAGAATACCTTGCATTTAGCCAGAACGCATTTGCATTTTGGGACCTTCCAGCCCGCCATTCTCTCTGCCTGGAATCTCTTCTCTTTTCCCACTTGGCTGTTTTCTGCTCATCCTTCCAGATGGTTCCTTGGGAAGCCTTGTTGGATTCCCCAAGCTGAGTTAGATGTGTACCCTCCCCTTCCAGCCTGTATAGCACCTTTAACATCTCTCTCTTCCTGGTAATTGCCAATTACACATCTGGCTGGAGTCCTGTGAGGTCCCTGCGGGCCGGGAGGGTGTCATACTCAGCTTGCTTCCCCAGCAACACCCAGCACTTCGAAGGCTGCAGAACCGATGAGCAAGGAAGCAGACTAATGAAGAAATGAACAAATGGGTGACAAGGAAATCAGCATGAGCTGCATTTCTGTCTTGCCACATTCGGGGTCAGAGACATGGGTGACAGAATCCCGCCCCTGTCCCCAGGCACCCACCCCCGCCAGTGTTCCTCTCCTCAGCATTTCAGTGTGCCTGCTGCCCTTGCTGAAGATGCTGCCTGATCATGAATCTAGAGAGTCAGGACCACAGTGACCTCTGGACTCTGTAGCCATTGGCCAAGCATGCGATCTGGAGATCGTGGGACCAGTGTGACATGAGACATCGAGGGGTGGGTGTCCTTGAGAGGCCTGACTTCTTCCAAATTTGCCTGGATTTGCACACCTCTTGGCTATTCCCTGAGAGAGGTAAGAACACATGTACCACAGTACCTGGCTGCAGAAATCTACATGTCCTTATTCTGAGCATCCTCCCTACCCCTGATCCTCTTGCCAGAGTGACAACTGAATTTATCGTGAACTGGCACGTGTCCCCAAGCCGTGGCCCAACCCCTTCCTCATCTCTGTCAGAGAAGTAAGGTCTACTTCCTTTGCTTTGGACACCAGCAAGGAGGCTTCTGGACTTCCAGTTGCTGTCTTCCAGGAAACTGGAGTTTGAACATGATCCCTTGGGTGATGTGACCAAAGGAGAAGTTCTCGCTGAAATCCCCACATCGTAAAATGTCAGGATGTCTGCGGTCTTTATTTATAGACAGATTGCTTTTCAACTTTTCTCACTCCAACATTTCGAAGTGTTATTCCTGAAGATAAATGCACATTATGATTTCATAATAGAAATTGCATTTCTCCCCCGCGTCACCTCTAAGCATGTATATACATAAATATGGCACATTGCCTCCGACAGTAATTTAAAAGGCACTTTGGAGAACATATTGATCATGACCAGAGAACGGGGCTGGCATGGTCTCGATTTCATCGAAGTCCGCCTCCTCCCAGCCCCTGCCCTCCCTCTTCTTCTTCGTTTGGATCCTGAAGCTTGGGGACTTATGATTTCCATTTATCTTTGTACATCAGGATGTTTGTTTATAGGCACCAGGAGCTTTGGGGGGGGTGGGGGAACGTGAAATTTTATAACTCCAAAGTGTAAATAAGGAATGAAAAATGTAGCCTTCCACCAGAGTGAGTTCCCTGGAGGCAGGAATCCTCTATCTCACTCCCACGTGGGCTTGAGATGGCGTGGGGTGGACACCGTCCACTGCTGCCTCGGGGTCACCTGAGTGTACACTTTCCTTTTAGCTCACCAGCACATTCTCCTACAATTGAATTCCTCGTCCAGCAGAGCACCCTCCACTCTACTCGTCTGGCTCCCGGGGACCTCAGGCTCTGCTTGGGATCACTCACCTCCTCTTGTCACTTTGAGCCACTCCCTATCGCTCCTGGAAACTACTAGAAACTCACCTCTTCTAGGGAGCCTCCATGACTACTCCGAGCTGCATCCCAGCATCCCACTCTCTCTAAAGCACCCTCCACACTCTGCCCATTTTAAAGATGATTTATCTCTGGGCTCCTTTAAGATTGCATTGTCATAGGCCGGGTAGCTCAATGTGTTGGAGGTAAGCAGGATGGAATTTGATGGGCTCCTACAATACCCCAGGCAAGTTCCCTTAGCCCATCTCCTTGAGTTTCTACACCTATCTTGAAGGGTAGTTTTTTATCCTTCCATTTTACAGAACAGGAAAATGGAGGCTCAAAATTGTCAACCTACCCATCCACAGTCTCCAGGCACTAAGAGGAAGAGTTTTGATTCAAACTCTCCAACGTTTCCTTGTGCCAAGGGGGCTAGGGTTTGGGGGTCTGGTTTTTAAGATGTCTATTACTTTTCCAATCGAGAAGAATAGCTCCAGAGCTGTCCACTGACAGCAACCATGGCCCGGCCAAGTGTTCTGCAGATACCCACTCTGGTCAAAGGGGGGCAGGTTGAGCAAGCCTTAGCTCTTCTACCCTCTTTATCTTTATACTACCTCCCCGGCCCTCCTCAAGCCCTTCCACTGGCCCCTTTCCTCTGCCCACTCCTTCAACGTCGATATTGCCTCCACTTTGGCCTTGGACTTCCTCTCTTCTTCCTTTCATTCTTCCTGGGCTCTCTCACCCACCCACCCTCTCTCCCCAGCTTCAAGGATCATTTTTCTCTTAGCAACGTTCCAATCCCCATTCTGGCTCAGATCACTTTCCTGACTAGCCGTCCACTGGATGTCTCCATTGGGATGTCTTGTAGATCTCTCGAAGGTAATCTGGCAAGGATGGAGCTAAACATCCCACCATCTTAGTGGGGGTCCCATCACCACACAGGCTGCTAAAGCTAGAACCCTAGCCACCATTCTGGATTCCTTCTATATTATCACATCCATTCATTACCAGCCCCTCTATCTTCTACTCCTTAATACCTCTGGATGATCTCTCTTCTCCCAATATTATGTATTAATTCAGGCCACCTCTCCTTCAGACTTGTCATAGCAGTGCCTTCTTAGGACATCCCCCAGTCCCCACTCTTGCCCCTTCCAGTCCATTCCCCATATTACAGCCAGAGTGAGCTTCTTCAAGCAGAAAACTGGCCCCACCCATCATTCTCTTGTTTACATCCATCATGGCGCCCGCCGAGGGTCAATGGGGGCAGTTCCTATTGTGTCCTCCCTCTCTTGCCAGGCACATGGAGTAAGCACTCAGTAAAGAGTTACCAAATGAATTCTCTGCCACTTCTCCTTGGGCCCACTCTCTGGGCTTTGTGCTGGTGAACTTTTCCTTCCAGAGCCTCTCAAGAATGATTCTGCTTCAGGATCTCCGCTTTACTGAGGAGCCAAGACTGTGGGGGCTGAACTGGCATTTACCTCTGCCATTAGCGGTCTTCCCCTCTCAATTACATGGTAATCCCTGTTAAAATCACAAATTTATTTATAGGGTTTTCTTTCCCCCCTTTTCTTTTTTTTTTCTCCCACCCGGCAATTTTTATGGCTCATCAGCCATAACAAATTCTACTTCATAAAAGCAAAGGCGCACGTTATTATTACCTTATGGAAATAGGCGGCGGCAGCTGACTCCATTCCCGGCCGGCGTGTTGTCTCCACGAATCCGTAATGGTCTCAATCAATACCCCCGTGGGATTTGTTCCACTCTTTGAGGCCGAGAGCACTTGGACCTGGAGGTGGTATATCTGCCTCGGAGCCAGCTGGCAGCAGGGGCCCCTCCCAAGGACTCTGGATTTGGGTGGTTGTCCTGGTGATTCCATTTTGTCCAGGAATAAAGAGCTCACACTTGTGTGTGGTATTTACCAAAAGCTCTCTGTAAGTATTGTTATGGTAACCGTATGAAGCAGGTGCTGGTCGTTACCCCATTGTACAGGCAAGGAGAGCGTGGCTCAGAGACCCTATGAGCTGAAGGTCAACATGACATGGTCAGGGGCTTCTCTGAGGGGAAGCACAGGCCACCGTGTTGCCTCTGATGGGCTCTGGGAGGTGCAGGGGTTTAGGGTGGGGGCTACAAATGAGCGCTGCTGGAAGTCTCCTACTCTGTTCCCTCCTCCTTGTCTCTGTCTCCAGATCGGCTCATGTTTGGGAAGAAAATACACATCAGAGAAGGACAAGGCTTCCTGCTGCTTGAAGGGCACCCCCTTCCAGCCTCACTTAGATGCCTCTAAAGTCAGGGGCCTCACTAACTGAAGAGCGGGCTCACTCCTGAGAAGTCCAACTCGCACACAGTTTTCCCTCCATGAAACCCCAAGTGGGCAATGCTGTCACTTCCATCCCTAGCTCTTAGTTTGGCTTTTGGAAGCCGCAGGAGCTAGGCTAATCCTTCTGTCCGCTTTGGCTGCTGGACTGTTGCAGACAGAACATCAGAGCTGGAAGAGGTTCATAGAATTCACATCTCCCTTCTTTGTGCTGGGGTCATTGAAGCCCTGAGCTAGTTAACGTGCCTCACTTCCCTCACCCGTGAGGCAGGACCTGTCATACACGACGTTTGTCAGAGACCTGACCCCAGAGCTGGGACTAGACCCCAGCCTCCAGCCCCCTCATTTGCTGCCTTTGGTGACCACAGTCTGTAGAAGGTCGAGTGGGCCAGGATGGGTCTGACTCCAGTGATGCCCACTCCCCATTAACCCCTGGTTTACGGTGGCATATGGTGTAGCCCCAGCCTGGCTTGTGCAAAGTGTTGGGGGCTTTGTTTCAATCATATCTTTCTCCGCATCTGTTTCATGAATTTTGCTGCTGGAGGTGGTCCAGGCTGTCGCTCCAGAATACGTAAGAGAGGTAGGCTGACTCCCAAGTCCCGATCGCCCCCAAAGCCAGGCTGGAAGTTCTGGGGTTCCTTTCCTGGCCCTCAGGGTAAAGCCTGGTAGAGCAGAAAGGAAAAGCAGGGATCCTGGAGACAGAGAATGTAAGTTCCAGTTCTGGCTCTTTCTCTCACCAGGTGTGCGGCCTGCCCCAAAGCTCTCCCCTTCTCTTGGTCTCAGTTTCCAAATCTGTAAAAGAGAGATAAACGTATGCCAGTCAAAGGGCCATCGTGGGACTTCAAGCAAGAGGAGCAAAGGGAAGCACCCGGCATGGTGTCTGGCACACACCGGACTCTTGGCTGGCACTGGCCTTCCCCAGCCCAGCCCCCTTCCCACGAACCCTGGTCCTCGCCCCATCGCCCAGACCTCAGACTCTTTTGGCTCGCACAGGAGGATCATGGTTACCATGGCAACCTTCGGGCAGCTCAGCTCCTGGTCCCTCTGGGCTCCTGTACCCAATCCACCCAGCCCAGCTCGGGCAGGGGCCAGACCAGGGGGATGGTGTGGGTGCCATGGACGCTTCCTCTTGGAGCTGACCCCCCTACTGAGAGGTTTTATGGAGTATTAGACTCAGAAGGTTTGATGGCTTTTTCAGTTGGCACAGAGTTCCTCCCAGATCCTCCCAGATCGCACCTGGATCAACTTTGCTCCCTCACAAAGAAACCTGGCCAGGGTCCAGACTGGTGTTTAGAGAGATCTTTCTGGTGGCAGACCCCTTCCTCCTCTGCCCTGCTTCCTCCAAGCATTGGGTCAGCAAAACCTCTCCCCAAGCCCCCTTGGCCGGTGGGGCTGGGTCTGGGTGAAGGCAAGTCCCAGTGCAGAGTAGTGGCAGACTCTGAAATCAAGGGTTCAAGTCCTCTCTCTGCATTTACCAGCTGTGTGAGCTGCCATAACAAAGCACCACCAACTGGGGCTTCAACAACAGACATTTACTGTCTCACAGTCTTGGAGGCTAGATATCCAAGGTCAAGGTGCTGGCCCCTTCCAAGGGACCAGAGGGGGAATCTGTTCCAGGCCTCTCTCCTACCTTCTGGGGTTTGCTGGCAACATTTGGTGTTCCTTAGCTTGTAGACACATCACCCCAAATCCTGTCTTCATCTTCACAGGTGCTCTTCTTGTGTGTGTCTGGGTCCAAATTGCCCCTTTGTATAAGAACACCAGTCATAAGGGAGGAGGGTCCACCCTACTCCAGCCTGAACTCTACTTAATTGTATCTGCAATGACCCTATTTCCAAATAAATCACACTCCCAGGGACTAGGAGTTAGAACTTCAATGTGTGCATTTTTAAGAGACACGGTCCAACTTGTAATGCTAGCCAGGTGGCCTTGGGCAAGTCACATGACCTCCTGCGGACTTAGAAAAGCTCATCTTGAAAATGAGAGTAAATATAGCAAAGTCCTCATGCAGTGGCTGAAAGGACTAAATGGGACGATGTATATAAGTTGGTTAGTCCAGGACCAGCAGAGAGCAGAGTTTTGGTAACTAGCTGCTGTGAATGCCCATTGGGAGGAAGGCTCTTTCCCTCAGGAAGCGCGCTCATTGGTCCCCTTTTCTCCTGGTGGGGGGAGTGAAGAGGTGCACGGGAAGAAGTTCTAAGCCTTGGGGCCTCCTCCCTCTGATTCCAGCCTCCAAACAACCTCAGTGGGGCCACGCTGTCAGCATTCACTCACCCATTTGCTCTACGAATGCCCAGTGCTTTATGCGTGCTATTTCGTTTCATCTCTGCAAACCTTCGTAGTTTTCACCATTGTACTGTTATTTCCATTTAATGGATGAAGACCTCGAGGCTTGGAGGACCGGCTCCCCAATTCAGATGTCAGAGCATGGATGTGCCTGGGGCAGCTTTGTCTTTTTTTTCCTGCATGGACCCTTCTCTGACTCCTGCAGCCCACCCCCGAGGAGCCCTCGTGTGCTCCCATGCTGTCACCACCCTGCATGCAGCCCCCAGTTATAATTTTTTGTATTTATATCTTCCCTTTGCTTGTCATCAGGCTGTTTATCGGCACGCAATGATGCACCCGTGTTAAATATATATGCATCTGTGTGTGTGTGTGTGTGTGCGCGCGCATGTGTGTGTGTGTGTGTGTGTGCCTTCCCAGTTATATTTATGCAGCTCCTCTGAGGATTAATTTAGCCAAATAACCGAAGCTATTTAGGTAGTTGACATTCACACTGTGAAGGAATGCGGGCGCTTAAGTCAGCCAGGCACTGGCTTTGCTCCCAGGCCTTCCGAGGACTCAGTTTCCTTAACTTGGGGTGAGTGTGGCAGACAGTGCAGGAGATCAGCAAGTCCTGAGTTTGAATCCTGGCTCTACGATGGGGAGCTTCAAGACTCTGGAGGAAATCCATAAGGGGCCTCAGTTTGTTCGGCTAAAAAAGAGGGCTTTTTCTTGCAGAGCTGTTGCAAATGTTAACCAATTCAATGAACATAGACTTTTTTCATAACGGGTGCTTATTGTTTCGTTCTGGTTTTTTCCCCTTCTATCCCTCTCTGTGGCTCCTAGAGGCACATAAGATGAACGTCAAATGCCCTGGCTTGGCTCCTGAGGTCCTCAATGCTGTCGTCTTTGCTGTTCTTCCTTCCTCCAAGAGTTATCCTCTCACCGTGCCTGGAAGTGCGGTTTAGTTGGGATGACTAATGCTCTCAGTGCCCCTTCAATCCCCCTCTGGTGCTCACTGTTCTGGTACATGCCAACCTCATGGTGTCCTCTGGCCAGCACGTGGGAGGGTTTTCTCTGGGTCCCAGAACCCACTACCCAGCCAGAGGGGCAGGCTGGAGGTGGGAGAAGCCCTCGACTACAGACCAAAGGGAGAGAGTGTATAAATACCCCAGCTCCGTCACTACTCGGTTGGAATGACTCATAGGTCTGTTCTACACTCTCCCTCACTGTGCCCCAGCAGCCTGGAGGCCCAGTTGCCTACAGGAGGAGCTGGCCCCATAATGTCTGGTTGGCTTTCTTCTCTTCCTCCCCCACCTCTCCCTCATGCTCCTACAAGGTGTGTCCGGGACCCCCTTCGTGGTAAACTGATGCACTCAAATCCTTGTGCCAGGGTCCCTGTCTGGGAAAACCCAACCTAACAGCAAGTAGGGTAGTGGGTGATAAAAGCCAGGTCTTGGGGGTTCCCCCACCTGTCTTTGAATCCTGCTTTAAGAGGCAGTGAGCAATTAATTACTTGGACTTTCTGGGCCTTAGCATCCTCAGCGTGGCGTAGGGGTGGTGATCTCAGTACCTGCTGTGGAGGCATGAGGTGACAGCAGGGGATGACCTGTCCCCCACTGGCCGGCTGCAGCTTGGTCCACCACCCTCTTCATCCTCTTCATGGAGCTTCTATTATTTATTGATTTGCATGTGGTCTTCACAGAAAGCGCTACCCTATCTAGAGATGAGCTCTGAGAGCTGCGGTCCCCATTACTTCTTTGTGCTGTTCTTCAGCACCATGGACATCGAGCACTGAGCCCAATCTGCCCCCAGACGTGACTGTATCTCAGTACTTCTCACTTTGCCTCTCACTTTGTTTGCTCTAGCTCTTCCCATCACCTTGCATTCCTGCCCTGTCCCACTGTATTCAACCTTCACAGCCCAGGGGGCTTCTCAGGTCAACTCTAGTCCTGACTGAACCCTGCTTCCTCCCTGATTCTCTACCGAGGCCTGTCCTTGGGGGCCCAGACTGAGGTCTTGGGCCTGGAGCCAACACCTGCCCAAGCCCTTCATGGCTCTCCGCTCTCATCCTCCTTCCCAGGTTCCATTCAGATGCACCAGGGCACCTGCAGCTCAGCCCCTCCTTGGTAAGAAATAGCGAGCAGAAAGGCCAGCTGGGGACCTCTCCGGACCGCTCCATGGCCAGGTTCACCAGACCCCTCCCTTCCACCCGGACTTCCGGACCACAGGCATACGCAGGTTCGCTCAGCCTCACACCTGTGTCCAGCCACCTGGTGCGGTCTCTTAGCGTCTTCGTGTGTGTCCGGCCTCACATGTCAACGACAGCAATGTGGTCGTGCTTCCTCTTTACCTGCCTCAAAATGACTGAGACAGTTCTGGACGTCACAGGGGAAAATCAGAGTGTTGAATTGCATGGAATCAGGAACAAAGTGTCAGGTTGGGGCAGGATGTTCAGAAGACCCGGGCTCCATGGGCTCAGGGAACGCCTTCCCTCTCTGAGCCATGGATTTCCCATGTGCACTCCAAGAAGGGTGGGCAGGAAGTCCTCCAGGATGCCCCCAGCAGAGTTCACGAGCCCCTCCCTAAGCATCCAGCATATGCCCATGTGCTCACAGGTATGATCCCATTTCATCTCAACTGCACCAAGTGGTTAGGAATGTCTCCATCTTGCAGCACAGTTTTTGAGGCCAGAGGGAGCAAGGTCTGGAAGGCCTGGAGCTCTCTGCCCTCCAACGGGGCCTCTGGGAGAAGATGCCCGGCCTGGGGACGGGTGGGATGGGATGGGGACCTTGGCAGCTGGGCCTGAAGGAGCTCCCATGCATCTTGGGCAAGCCGCCTTCCCCGCCTTCCACTGTTGTCCTGGTGAGAGCCCTGGCTCCCCTTTCCACACCAGTTTTCTCCAATTGCAGACAGGAATAATAATAACGCCTACTTCACTGCCTTCATGTGAGAATTCAGTGAGTTCATACCAGTAAAGGACTCAACTTGGACCTGGCAATAAACCAGGTTCAATAAACACCAGACGCTATTATTATTTAACTTTGTTTTCTATCATTCTCTTTCTTCCCCGTCATTACTAGTCTGGTGTGGGGCTTCGAAGCTGCAGTTTCCCCTTGTATCTGCGCTAGGTCCCCTGGCCTGCAGCTTGCCTGGTCCCCAGGACCAGACTCCTCCCTCACCCAGCTCAGCCGCCAGCGGAGGGCCTGCCCCACACCAGTTGGTAGGGGAGCAGTGCACTCACACAGGCAGCTGGGCTTGGCTGCATGTGGTCCCACACGGGGTCATGGCAGACTGGACCCAGGATCAAGGCCTGAACCTAAGGCCCCCCATAGGCCGGTGCGAGTCTGCCCAGCCTGGGAATACTAACAAACTCCTACCGACCCTGTCCTGCGCACCCAGCACGTGACCTCACTGAGCCTCACGGCCGTCCTCTGAGGCTAGTGCTATCATCATGCTCATTTCACAGATGTGGAAACAGAGTCGTGCAGGTGAAGCAACTTGCCCAACATCAGGGCTCAGCCAGATCTGTCAGAATCCAGAGCAGGCACTGCGGGGAGCACGCCCTGTCCTCTCCTTCTGGGTGGTGATTAAACCGAGTGCACACGTCCTCCTCAGTGAACCACTCAGATCTGAGCAGCCCTGCCGACTGCAGATGGGAGGGTGGACAAAGAGTCAGGGAGTGGAGAGGAGCGGACACGGCCCAGCACTGCAGTGGGCAGGCTGGGGGCTGAGGCCAGGAGCTGGCAGAAGCCCCGAGAGCAGGCATCAGACACTGTGTTCCGGGCGGCAACAGCTGAGTGCAGCTTCATTCTCCACGAGGCCGTGAGCAGCAGCGGGGGTTCACCATGCCCCAGGGAGCCCCAGGTGGTTCTCCATCCCTGGTGAGCTGAGGGAGCCAACCCAACGCTGCCTGGACAGAGTACCACCGTCACGCTGCACCATGGCTCAGTGGCGTGGTCCCAGCCGCTGTCATCCCCATCCCTGGTCTTGCTAGATAGCGCTCATGGATGTCTCCTCCATGCCACCTGCACCGCTGACATAATCACATGTGATCACTCACTTGTGCATTTATTCGGCAAATACTCTTGGAGACCATGATGTACCGGGCACTCTTGTCGCCACCGGAAACACAGCAGTGAACAAAATCCAGTGTCAGCTCTCAGGGATCTCATCTGTCACCTCCTCCGGCCCACCCCCACCCCCCCG
>LNAC01000030.1:2963738-3002207 GCA_002007465.1 Ailurus styani
CCCCCGCCGTGCCCTCGGTGACCTTGGCCGCCAGCATCGGCGCCATGGCTACACCATCACCTTGTTACATACTGGGCATCGACTACGCAAAACGTACCAGGCTGGGAGCTGAGCGGGGACAGAGGCATCGCGCCCTGCAATGCATGCCCCGCTTCCTACCCTATCATCGGTGCAGAGGGAAACCCCTCTTTCCAGGGACACAGCCCCAAGACCCCCTCCAGCTGGTAGCCCTCAAAGCCTCCCACTGGGAGTATGGTGGTCTGACCTACTTGGAAGTCGCCTAGTGCAAAAAGCTGATGCTTCATTACAGAGGTAGCTGCATTTCCCCAGACCAGGAAAGGATGTAAGACAAAGACAGTGGCTTTGAGATGCCAGAGAGGTGCTGAAGAGAACAGCGGGGTTTGTAAGAGCTCGACAGCCTCTGACCACAGCAGCACCTCGGCAAGATCCCTTTGAGGAATAACTGGCAGGTCAGTAAGGATGCCTGGGTGGGGGGGCGGGAAAAGGGAGCCTTAATTCTCTTGCTGCAAGGGAGCCCATCCATTCATCCAAGTGCCCCCTCTTCCAGCACCCGGCTTCCTCCAGACCAGGCTATCCGTATTATAGAGGGGCTCCATTGGCTCCCAGGGCTGGGATTTCTTTAAATGGTGAGCGAGCCATGTGGCTAAAGTGCGTGTTAAGCAATGTTTATTACAATCAATAAATCACGGTCCCGTATCTGATCCAGAGACAGAAATAGCTTGCGAGCCCTAGCTTCGGGGTAAAGCGAGGATGACTGCAGTCCCTGAGATACGGCAAACTCGGTGGAGGTTGCCTGTCCATATTGGCTGCCAGAGGCTGGCTAGCCCCAGAGCCCCGGTCTCTTCTCGCCTGCCAGTTCCTCCTCTGTCTGTTCCTCGGAGGAACATGGAGAGACGGGAGGGCTATCCTTCCTCTGCATGAGCAGGCATGTGCCTTACAGGGCCAGGTGGGCTCCGCAAAGAGCAGGACTTGGACGAGAAGTGTGTCGGGTCTCCTTCGGTGATGTCTGTTCTCATTGTGGGTGGAAGTTTGGCTCTGTTCCCGGCCGGTCTGGAAGGGAAGCAGGGTGGTGGATGGGGAGATGACATGACAGGCCACATTGAGAAAGTCTGCAGCCTTGCACGGGAGGAGAGACACACTGGGGACAGGCACGCCATTACATTTCAGAGCAGTGTCTCATTACCTCAAAGAGCTGGGTTCGAATCCCAGCTTTGCACCTTCTTTGATGGTGTGACCTAACCTCTGCGAGTACCCGTTTCCTCCTGTGTGAAGCGGGGAAGTAGCATCACCTGTCGCACAGGGTTGCTGGGGGATACAAGGAGGTAAGGTGCATAGATGTGCCCAGCATGGGGGCTGCAAAGGGCACCTGTTGCCAGGGGCTGAACCATGGCCCCGAAGATGTCCTCATTCTAATCCCCATTACCTGCGGTGTTACTTACATGGGGAAAGGACCTTACAGAGAGTCTTCAGATGGGGAGATGATCCTGGATGATCCAGGTGAGCTGTAATCACAAAGGTCCCTATAAGGGGAGGGGCGGTCAGAGTGAGAAGGCCGTGTGACAACGGGCGCAGAGCCAGAGAGAGAAGGTGCTACTCCACCCATGCTGAAGGTGGAGGAAGGGGCCGCAAGCCAAGGACCCCAAGCAGCCTCTAGAAACTAGAAAGGTAAGGAAACAGATTGTCCCCTGAAGATTCTAGAAGGAACCAGCTCTGCCAGCACCTTGATTTGAGCCCCACAGGGCTCATTTCAAACGTCCCACTTCCAGAACTGGAATAAAACACATGTGTGCTGTTTAAGCCCCCGGGCTTGCGGTAATTTATTACAGGAGAAGCAAGGGAACTAGCTCCCTGGGGAAGACAAGGGTGTTAATGATATGGGTGCCAACTTCTGAGATGCTTCCCAGGGTCCCTTGGGTGGTGCAGGTCACCCGGCCAAGCATGGAAGGTGAGACCGCCTAAGGAAAACTTGACTTGTGCCCCTTGGCTTGACCAGGACAGACCAGGTGGGAAGATGGAGTGTCACGTGGATTTCTGGAGACAGGGGAAAGGCCAGAGCAAACCTTCTTTGATGCAGGGACCCCTGACACTGGCCCAGGGCTCCTTACAAACCCCTGGCTAGGATCAAGCTCCAGCCCCCTCAAGACAAAGAGTGGGGCACTGTTGAAATGAGGTTATTTTCTCATGAATCATGTCGTCCTTCGGACGGATGCAGGGGCCCAGGGTCAGGATGGACTCCATGGAAGGAGGCTCCTCCTACTCCCAGATCAGACAGACAAGCCATCCTCAGCTGAATGACTCAGGCTGGTGGGAAGAAGTGGCTGGCAGTTTCCTTTTCCTTCATTGGAGCCGCCTGTTCTCCTGGAGGCTCCTTGTCTGTGGTGGGAAGGACTGTGTGGGGCAGGGGTGGGTGGTGGCCAGGGAGGGGACTTGGGATAGACACTGGGACCTGCTCAGGGGGACAGGGGTAAGGGCATCTGCATACATGAGCCCTTGGTCTCCACTGGTGGCTCCCAAATCCTGGGACCTGGATTAGCCATGGCAGAGTCATCCTGGGAGCGGGACAGATGCCCAGAGATTTCTGCTCAGTGGTCTGGGGGGAGGGGGGCATTTGCATTTTTAGGCAGTATGTTTGGGAAGCGCTGGTTTGCACGGGCAATGTCTACGAGGCCCACAGAAGCCTTGGCGAAGAGAGAGAAAAGGAGGTGGGAGGAGTGGAAATGAGAACCGAGAACATGGAAGAGGGAGAACCAGAAAAAACAAGGTCTTGAGTAGAGAACTCGTCGTTTGTGGGTGCCTCTCCAGTCACCGGGCCCCTTCACTCTTCCCTGGAGCCCCATGACTTTAACGCTTCTATTTACCACGACCCAGACAATGGGCTGAGATCTGACCACGTTCGTGGTCATTGTGCTGTCAGCGCGGCCTCTTGAGTGCGTGTGTCCCTTACGTACTCCAGCTGAATGACTGGGAAGAAATGATTGTGCCCTTGGGCCCCTAGGAGAAGGGACAACTTTCCAGGTGGAGAGTCAAGGCTGTTGCCATGGCTCCTGGCCCCCATCCTAATCTCAGACTTTAGGGACTTCACCCGGAAGACACGAAGTCTTATGCTCCAAAGCAGAGCGCCTTGGGAGCTTGCCAGAGCCAGCTCCTCTCCCCCGCCTCGCAGGGCCACCTGCTCCAGCTGCACCCAGAGCTGGCCACTGCAATGGCCTCTGCCCCCTCCCCCTGCTCCAGACCAGTTCCTGCCCAGAGCTGGCTTCCCTTCGCTGCACATCTCACCTGCCTGTCTTCGTTATGGCTCTGGCCCTCTGGACTTGACACTGGGAGTGGCTCTTCCCCATAAGCTTCTGTCCCCTTCCCCAAGGACTTACCTCCAACCTGCCAAACTGGCTTGTTCTACCTCAAATGGTGTGCCCGACCGGCTTTCCCTCCCTGCCTCCCCGTTTAGAACAGCGTTGAGGATAGACTCCCCTCCCCCGCATGGAGACGTTTGAATTTTTTGTCAGTGTGCTTGCACCCAGACTGTGATATTGGGAACTCAGGAGGGGAGAAACGTGTCCTATCTGTTTTTATCTCGTGTTTATATTGAGGGGTGATCCAGCTCACCTCTAACCTGGAATCCCCAGAGTGTGACTGGCAGGGATCGAGCCAATCCAAAAGAGGTTTGGGGATAATAGCAGAAGATAACGGAGGCAGGGGAGGCGGGAAACGATGCCTACTTCTCTCTCTCCCCCACCCCTTCCGAACCGCTCTCAGTGCAGGAGCCAGAACCATGATCATGATGCTCACATATAAAGATGTCTCTCTACTGCAGGGCTTCTCATTGACATTTTGGATGGGATGATTTTTTGCTGTGGGGGATTTTCTGTGCATTACAGGATGTTTGGCAGCGTCCCTGGGCTCTACCCGCTAGATTCCACTAGCAACCATCTTCAGTCATAAGAGCTAAAATCGTCTCCAGATATTGCCAAATGTCCTGTTGGGGGGGGAGGGGGCCACATTGCCCCCCAGCTGAGAACCACAGCCCCAGTACAGCAAAGCTCCCAGTGGTTTCTCCAGTGATTACATCATTGTTCCTAATTCTTCGTGTGTGCCCTTAGCCACAGGCCTTTCTGGTCCCTTCCTCTAGAAACAGAGTACATTTCCCCATTGCCATGAAGAAGGGCACAGCCAGACTCGCTGTGGTCAGTGGAACAAGGATGGAAGTGACAGGGTGACAGGGTACCAGTTCCGAGACGAGACCTGAAGAGACGTCACCTGTTCTGCTCAGCTGTCGCCTCAGGAGGCCCGTGTCCGGAGCAGGACATGTCATGTGGAGCAAAGCTGAGCCCCACCCACGGTTGGCACCAAAGCCAACCAAACCCAGGCTGCACGAGGCTACCCCCAGCCAACCCGCAGACTTGTGAGTGAGGGCAGGTGATCGCTACTTCAAGCCATCGGGTGGTTTGTTACGCAGCGTTATGTGGCAATAGGTGACTGATACAGCTTCCTGTGGAAATTGGGAAAAACCCTGAGATGTTTGCTCTGACCTCTGATGAGGCTCTGCATGGTTTGACCTCTGCCTAATTCTCTAAAGGGGGGGTGGATGGGGTGCACACACCAGGCACAGGGAAGACCCATTAAAGGACTCTGAGACAGGGCTAAGTTCAAGGGACAGAAATAGGCTCAGTGTTAGGCAGAGACCAAATGACTGCTGCAGGCACCTGTTTCAGAGAACCTATACCTGTATTACAGGTATAGCCAGACTTGAAAACTAAAACATTCCACCCTCATGCACTATTGGTGGGAAGGTAAATTGGTGAGGCCCACTATGGAAAGCAGTATGGATTTTCCTCAAATAATTGAAGATAGAATTACCATGAGATCCAGTAATTCTACTACTGGGTATTCACCTCCCAAAACCAAAAACACGAAATTTGAAAAGATACATGCCCCCTGTGATTATTGCAGCCTTAGTCACCATAACCAAAGTACGGAAGCAGCCCAAGTGTCCATCCATAGACGAAGGGATAAGGAAGATGCAGTGTCTACGTACAATGGAATATTACTTGGCCACAAAAAAGAACGAGATCTTGTCATTTGTGACAACATGGGTGAAGCTAGAGGGTGTTAGGCTGAGTGAAATAAGTCAGACAAAGACTTGAGACACCTGGGTGGCTCAGTTGGTTAATCAGCTGCCTTCAGCTCAGGTCAGATCCCAGGGTCCACATCGGGCTCCTGCTTCTCCCTCTGCCTCTGCCTGCCACTCTGCCTGCTTGTGCCCTCTCTCTCTGACAAATAAATAAATAAAATCTTTTTTTAAAAATTAGAGAAAGACAAATGTCATATGATTTCATTTATATATGGCATCTAAAAAGCAACAAAACAATAAAAAACAGAAACAGCCCCATAAATTCAGAAAACAAGTTGATGGTCACCAGAGGAGAGGGAGTTGGGGGGTTGGGCAAAAAGGGGGAAGGGGAGTGGGAAGTACAGGCTTCCGGTTATGGAATGAGTGTGTCTGGGATGAAAGGTACGGGATAGGGAATATAATCAATGATATTGTAATAGGGCTGTATGGTGACAGACAATAGCTACGCCCACAGTGAGCACGGTGTAACATACAGACTTGTCAAATCACTGTGTCATGCACTTGAAATGAGGGTAACACAGTGTGTCAACCAGGCTTCCATCAAGTAAAAAATTTCAAAATAAAAGTAACAGCCAGAACATTCTAACTCTAGATGCTAGGTGTGCCTCTATGTCCCACATCATAAATAAAAATAATTGTTATTATTAATATTACTATTAAGCTCTTCCCTGAACCAGGCACCAGGCTCAGTGTCTCACATAGAGTATATACCTCAATCAATGATGTTCTGTTATTGCACCCATTTTACAGGTGGGAAACTGAGCCCACACAAGTGGTGATTAGTGGGAATTTAAGCTCAGATCCACCTGACCTCCAGAGTTCAAGCTCTCAAGCCCCTGCTTCATCTCTCCCTTGACTAGGTCTGCATACCCAGACACATTCTGGAACAAATTTCCCTTCAGGGAGCAGAAGAGATATGTTGCTTTTCAAGCGCATGACACCTTCGGGAGACAAGTGTCGCCATGGTGCCATCAAAGCCTTCAGTTACTTTCAAGGCCTGCTGCACACTCTCCAGGCTCACAGTGCCAAATCCCGTCTTCTGCAGGGGAGGATGGGTTGTTTGTTTATCTGGGGACAGGCCTCTGTGTGCACATTATGGGACAGACTCCAGGAGGATTTTTAGACTCGAGCTGGATCCCATGTCCAACTCCAGTAGGAGAGGGGTAGGATAGCGGAGGGGAGAGGTTGGTTTTGCAGGAGGCTGGCCATGGAGGAGGGGTCTCCAGCAGGAGGCCTCCAGGGCATAGGGGAGGAGCTTTAAAGGATACAGAAGCCTGGGCTCCACCCAACCTTTGACTTAGAGCTCAGGACTCTATTGATTTAAAGTTTTCCTCCATTCCCAGGTGGTTCTGATTTCCACCGCTGTTTAAGATTTTCTGCCCTGGAGGCTGTGTTCAATGGAATGCTCTGTGCCTTTGTACCATCCTCCTTTGTTGTCACAGTTCATAGCCAGGGGCTTTGGTATCACCTCCTCTTCCAAGATGCCATCCTGGGTTAATCAGTCAAAGGCACGTAAATACCTTTTCTAGACGCCTTGCTCCATACCTGATCATTTGACTCTTCTAAAATACCTCAAAACCAACATACCCCAAAGGGAACTCATCTTTGTCCTGGGCTACTTCCCATTCTTGGGTGTTCTTCCTTCATAAATGGATTCTCCATCCTTCCAAAAGCCAGAAAAGGAAGGTGCCACTGATCAACGGGTCGAGGCTCCTGGGCTGTGCAGCCAGTCTCCTGGGTTTATAGCTTGGCATCACCACTCCCAGCTGTGTGACCATTAGCAAGTACTTAACCTCTCTGAGCCTGTTTCCTAATCTGTAAAATGGGATGATTCTTCCCCTGCACCCTAGGGGGGTCATTAGGAGTCAATGAAATGATACACACAGGATGCTTAGAGTAGCACTCAGCACACCACATGCGCTCAATCGATGTTCACTGTTGTCATCCCTGACGCCTCCCTCCCCCACTGCTTGTATGCAATCCATCACCGAGCCCTGTCAGTCTGTCTCCTAAATATCAAATCCATCCCCGTTTCTCCATCTCCGCAGCCACCCACTGAGCACAGGTCACTGTCGTCTCTATTGAGGACAGCTACACCTGCCTCCTCATTAGCCTCCCTGCTTCCTTCTACCGCCTTCAATCTAGTCCCCGCACAGCAGCAGCGGGCGATCCTTTAAGAACAGAAATGGAACTGTGGCATCATGTCTGTTTGCTGCTTAAAACCTCCGTGGCTCCCCATCTCCCTGGCCCCCAGGCTCTTACAGGGAAATCCTTCTGCCTCATCCGCTCTCTCCACCCCCGTCGGTCTTCTCCTGACTCCCTCCTGCTCCTCATCCAAGCCCACAGGAGCCCGATTCTGGGTCAGGTCTCTGGCTCTGTACCCCCACGGTGCATCCCAGGTGTCACAGCAGCACCGTGCATGTCTCTGGTCCTGTCTGCCTTCCAGCTCCCACCACAAGCACACCACTGCTTGCTGCAAAGTGGACCATAGGGAGAAGCTGCCGTGGTCCTCACCATCGCCCAGTCCCCATCATCATCCTCTCTCTTTGGTCAGCTGCTGCCATGACATTGCCGCGGGCTACAGTTGGTAACTGACCTGGAGAGCTTCCCGCTAATAACAAGCCAGCTTTGGCTTTTAGCTTCTCTGCTAAACCCAGGAGCCAGCTGAGGCTTTCAAACACATCTGCATGCTCCCTCTCTTCCCCTCCCTGCGAACCTGCTGCCGGAGCTTGAGCAGCATCTCAGAGACCCCCCACGCCAGGGCCTCTGCTGGGGAGGCAGGCTCCCCCTTAAATGGCCTTGGGGGATGGGGACGGAGTCGTCACCCTGCTCCCCGAACCCCAGTGCCTGCCTGCAGTCCCCACACCTGGAGCCCACCTGCCCTGGGAGGAGGCTCTCGGAGTTCCCGGGAAGGAGCCTCCCAGTCTCCCTAGCGAAGGCTTCTCCTGGCTTTCTGTTGCTCATCACTGGCTTTGCCCATTGGGCTCGTGCCGTAAACCCTTCTCTTGTCTGAAAGGCCAACAGTGACCGGGAACCTCTGTCTCTGACCCGATTAGGTCAACTCTGGGTTGCCGCCTCTGCCCAGCCAGCATTCAGCCCCAACCCAGCAGCCAATGGAGGAGAAGGCTTTTGAGAACTCAACACTTAATTCAACATTCTTTTTCCTTTCCTTCTTCGAAAGAGGGAGAGAGGGAACAAGCCAGTTTCACACGGGCTGATTTTTTGCACCTGTCCGAACGTGGTCTGGAAGACTCTGCCCTCCCTGGCATCAGCATAGGAAAAGGAAAACTGCTTCCGCCTTGAAGCCACCATTGTAGCGTAGAATCCATCAAACCACGAGACAGCCTGAACATTCCAAAATCTAGCCTCATGTGAGCCCCCAAACACATTTAAAAAAAAAGAGGAGTGTCTTTCCAGTGTTCCTGAATGTTGTAAAATTTCTTGGACAGCCCTTCCACTCTGAGGGGATGTAGTGGGAGCTGTCTGCTCTGCAAAGAGCCCCAGAGAAAATCATTTCCCTCTGCAGGGCTGGAGCCCACGCTGTGTCCCTCCAGGGAAGAGGGTGGCTCTGTCAGCCACAGACAAGCTAGAAAGCAGGCTTTCGAAACAGTGTAGACTGCAGATGACCCAGACATTCCACTCCTGGGGATAGATCCCAAGGAACTGAAAGCGGCATTTCGAAGAGATATTTGCACACTGTGTTCTCAGTAGCCTTATTCCTAGTAGCCAAACGGTGGGAGCATTCTGTCCGTGGGCTGATGAATGCATCAACAGAATGCGCTGTGCCCGTACAATGGGACACTATCTGACCCTACGAAGGAAGGGAATTCTGACCCCTGCTACAACGAAGACCCCCGAGGACATTATGCTGAACGAAATAAGCCAGTCACCAAAGGACGAACGCTGTGATGCTGTGTGATTCCACTTTTCCGAGGCACTTATCCAATTCTGAAGGACAGAAAGTGGACCGGTGGGGGCCAGGGGCTGGAGGAGGGAGAAGTGGGGAGTCAGTGTTTAACAGGTGCAGAGTTTCAGTTTTGTAAGATGAAAGAGTCCCGGGGATTTGCTACACAACAACTTGAATGTACTTAAGACCATGAACTAGACACTTAGAAATGATTCAGATGGTAAACCTCAAGTTATAGTGGGGTTTTTTTTTTACCACAATTAAAAATAAAAAGGTGTACACCATCCATCTGTTAGACTTGTTCATGCACAAAAATATAAAGAAGAAAACATAAGAGACCCTTCCTTCTCATAACCTGGACATCCATTTTTGAACACTTCTAAAAACACAAGTAATAGGCACACATGGTTAGTATACTTACACATTATTTTTTTTTAAAGATTTTATTTATTTATTTCACAGAGGGAGAGAGATCACAAGTAGGCAGAGAGGCAGGCAGAGAGAGAGGGGGAAGCAGGCTCCCTGCTGAGCAGAGAGCCCGATGCGGGCCTCGATCCCAGGACCCTGAGATCATGACCTGAGCTGAAAGCAGAGGCTTTAACCCACTGAGCCACCCAGGCGCCCTACTTACACATTATATCTACTTTTTAAAATTTACACGGAAAAGATCGTTTCCTATCATTCTGGGTCTGGCTTCTCTCCCTTAATAACACACCTTGGAGATCTTTCTAAGTCAGCACATCTCATTATAATGTTCTTTCCAACAGTCCACAGTCCTGGGGGCGGTCCCTGTCTCAGCCCTTTTTCTAGGTCAGGCACTTCCTGTGCCCACTCGTTTCATTTTCCCAAATGTTCTAAAAGAAGTCTTATTGTAACCCCCTATTTTCTACAGTAAGAAGCAGGCCCAGAGAGGTTTATGTGACTTGCCGAGGCTCACACAGCTGGAAAACGACAGAGCAGGATTGAAACCCAGAGACTCAGGCTCGGGGCTATGCTCTTGGTCACTCTGCCGCCCTGAACCAGGTGGCATTTTCTTGGACAAATGAACCAGCTCCCGACCTGCGGTGTTCCGGTTGTTTTCATTCTTTTGCTATTACACGTAATGCTGCATAAATATTTCCGGGCGTGCGTGTGTGTGTGTCTTGAACACGAATACGAGAATGAGCCTAGGGGGTAAATCCCTAGCCATGGCATGGATGAGTTAAAAGGTGTGTGCGTTGCAAATTCTGACATGACCACCAAATTGCCCTCCAAAGATGTGGCATCGATGTACATCTCACCACGAGTGGATGAGAAGGGCTGGCCCACATCTCCAGTGAAGCACGCAGCTCTGCTTTTAAAAGCTGGCTTTTCACACTTTGGCAGTACACTGGCCACCTTGGCCTGCTCCCTCGGGAGCTCAGGGACCTGGCCCTGGACCAGGACGGTGGAGAAACAGTATGAACCACAATGGCGTGATGACTTGCGGCCCCTGAATGCAGACGCGCCAGGTTCTGTGCTATGGAAGCTCAGAACACGCTATGGTCTGACTTCCCCAGGTGAAGACAATAGCCTTCCTCAGGATGCCTGCTCCGCAGAGGATCCCTAAACTGCAGTGGATGAGAGGAGATTTGGGTGGGAGTCCCTCCTCTCCCATCAGCTTGCTGCAGGAGCCTGGTCAAATACCCCTTCCCCTGGGACGCAGTCTACCCATCTATAAAATGGGAAGGTGGTACCCGGGCCCTGTGACCGCTCTCCAGCCCCACGTTTCTGTGATTCCGTGGTTCTCAACATGGGAAGGATCTTTCCATGGACTCCTTCTAGCCTCAGGTATATCCACCGAACATGGCAAAGAACATGGGGTCTGAAGCCGGACTGCCTGGGTACAAAGCCCAGCTCAGGGACGTATGGGCTGTGTTCTCAAGCAGACCACCGAACTTCTCTGACCCTCGGGTCCTTCATCTGAAGGGGGGAATCAAATCGTTATATGCTAGAATTCTGGTGAGAAAAGAGATAATGCATGCAAGGTGTTCGGCCTCAGAGAGCACTCAGCAAACGTGAGCTCTGACCGCTTGGCTTCTCCCATTCCTACGGCTGCCCTCACTATCTTCACACCATGGGCGCCTGGAGCCAAGCGGATGCTGGAAAGGACTCCTTCCCCGGCCACCTGCCCGGCCAGTCTTTCAACAAGCACTTCCTTGGACGCTCCATGTCTTGAAATCTGTCTGAAAGAGAAGCTTCCATGTTGCGTGCCCCGCCTGTCTCAGATGGGTGGGGAGACACGTTTATTAGTTTATTAGTTGCAACTAGTGTTGATAAAAGTTTTGGGGGCCCACCAGGGAAAGGGTGCTCCAGGATGTAAAGAGGCAGGTCCACGGGTCCCCCAAACGAGGTCTTCGGTGCCCTGGGAGTATGGCTGGGGGAGAGGTGAGCATCACAGCGAGAAGCTCCTTGCCCTGCTTTGTTGCAAAGGCAGGTGTTGGGAGAGCTACTGATCCGGAGTCAGAGGCTAGGTCTGACACCTGGTAGCTGGGTGTCCCCTGAGCCTCAGTTTCTTCATCTCTAAAATTGGCATAATAGTTGCTTTGCCAGCAGTAGTAGTAAAGACCGCACGAAGGTGGGTGGCACATAGTAGGTTCTCAGTAACTCTTAGTGTGCTTCCTCCCCTCTAGGCTCAGGCAGCCCTGTGAGCAGAGCCTTGGTGTGGGCACCATAAGGAGTCAATGGGGAACAGGCAGATGCAGCCCCTGCCCTTGGGGAGTTCCCACTTGGAGGGGGGTGCCAAGCCCTTGGTGAGCTCCAAGTTTTTGGCCATCAAGGTGGCACTCTTTTGTCCTTCCCCAAGAGGCACATGGGGCCACCTGCTCCTCAGAGCGTGGTCCATGGGCCAGCAGCAACAGCATGCCCCAGGACCTTGTTAGAAATGCAGAATCGAGTCCACCCCAAGCCTCTCAGACCAGCATCTTGCACTTAACAAGATCTCGGGGGATCCGCATGCACGGCCGGGTTGAGAAGCACTGGTGTGCGAGCACCCATCCTTGTCCTCATTCCCCCAGCTCAGCTCAGTGTTGCCATGAGGGCTCCGCTTTCCTGGGTCAAGAAGGCAATGAGGGAGGGAAAGGGTGTGGTCCCGCTGGACCCACAGAGAAAGTAGGAGATGCTTCCAGAAGGCACTGCAAAGTACTGTGCAGGTACACCAGCACAGATGGATGGGTCCAGGGGCAGCAGGGAGACCATGTCACCACCCAGCAAGCCTTCCTCAGAGGTCAGGCCAGCAGGACAGAGCTTCTACCTCCCCCAGGCATGTGTCCTATAAGCTTTCTCCCACTCCCTTATCTCCTGTGTCTGGGGGAGAGAGCTGGGGAGACTGAGGCAGCTGGGGCCAGCCGGCTGGTAATGAGACAGACCCACCAAACAGCCGCCGCAGAAGGCGTATTAAAGACGCTTGATCCCACTTTAATAACCTGCCAGCCTGCGCAGCCAGACGTGGCTCAGAAGTTGTGGAACAAGAGGGCCATTTCTTATTATTTTTAATAAAGAGCTTTTCATAACCGACTTCGTTGGTGCTATTAACATGCCGTGTGTTTAATAAGACTACACGGTAACAAGGGGACTGTCTCGTTGCTCACGTGCCGGAGAAGCGGGAGCAGCTGTGGGCACTTCCACGCTCACACAGCAGCATGCATGCACCGTGCAGGTGGGGTCTTCCCCGGGCTTGCACGCCGGCTCTCCCAAACAGGCGAGCCTGGCACGCGTGCAGCCGCACCCATGCAAGCAGCGAGCGATGCCCATGCCCACGGGAGCACCTCCTCAGGGACATGCATGCTCTCCCACACATATCCATGTTACATGCACGAAAATACGTGAACCTGAAGTGGGCACACAGGGACCTGGTCACACAAGCTAGACAAACGTATGCACCTGGGTTAAGAAAACCGTGCATATGTGCACACACGCATGACTTTCCACTCGATGGCATGGAGGGGGAAAAGGCACCTCCGAGAAACATTTCCCACAGACCCGCAGGAATCTTCTCCCAGCAGCTCTGCAGAGCAGTAGGGTTGGGGTGGGAGAACGGAGACGGTACTGTGTGTGTGTCAAGCAGCAAAAGACAAGGGAAGCAGTCCTAGGAGGGATGTGGTCAGAAAGGAGAGAGAAGCCAGCAAGGAGAGGGGAGGTAACAGCCCCAGAGTCTTCGGGCCAGGATGGGGTTCAGGAGGGGGAAGGCTGTGGGTCAGTGAGAAACTCAGGACGGGGAGAGGGAGCCTGGGGGGGGGAGTATGTTTAGGACTACTTGTGAAAAGTCAGGAGGGGGTTCGGGAGAGAGCATGTGGGTAGCAGTCCTGCTTCTCTTTTCCAGACATGCCTCTACCACTCTCAATGGTCTATTTCTGGATTCATAGTCTTCTGACACACACGCACGCACACAAACACGCACACACACGGAATGAAAGCAGTAGCAAACATTCGCTGTACCCACAATGTCCCACGCCCTCTTCTAAGCCTTGTGCAGCTATGAGCTCATTCAAGGCTGTCCACAACCTCTCCCGAGGCTCCATGACCACCTGGCTCTCCAGTCAAGGTAAAGGAGATGCAGAAAAGGGGAGCAGTAACTTGGGGGGAAGGGGCACCCGCAGCCTTGTCCGTGTTGTGCATCCCATCCCCTCTAAGAGTGGAGAGGGGAAAGTAGAGGCAGCGGGAGTCCAGGGCTGAGGTCTGGGCTCAGAAGGAAAGGCAATGCCTCCAGAAGGCATGCGAGGTGGGGGTTTAGCTGAGCCAGAGGGGCCCCTGGGAACGACACCCACCACCGCACTTGGTCCCCAGCTCAACCCTGGGAGGCGGCAACGGAGGGAAAGAGGGTTGGGTGGCCTGGGAAGTTGAGCAGCGTACCCCAGGTGACTTGGCAGAGCAGGTGTCCCACCCAGGTGTGCTGGCCCCCGCGGGCGCGCGTTCGGGGACTCCGTTCAGAGCGTGACCGCACACCTTTTGGCCACTGGCCGCTCCCCTCCCTCTCCTTCGTCGGCAGAGCCGGGAACAACGGGTCAGCATCTTCCTTGCAACATCCCCACGCTGGGCGCCTGGTAACGAGACACCTGTCAGCCTTCTCATCCCCAGGCTTCAACGCAGAACAGATGAGAGAAGCTCTTTGCAGAGTCGCAGCTGAGCGGGAATAAAGAGCAGGAGAAGGGCAGGAGTGAGGGGAGGGGGTGCGGGGACGATGGATAAAACCATCGACGTTTGCAAAAGAACAGACGCAGCGTTTTTTTGCCTTCTGATCTGTAAGCCTCTGGAAATTGGGGGTCTGCGGGGGTCCCTCTGTGCGGCTGTTTTAATTCTGGCCTCTCTGCTCCACGCAGCTTTCTGGAGCCGTCATCGAGCGGGCTCCCCAAAGGAGGCATTGATAGGCCCGGGAAAGACAAAACGGTGGGTCCCATGCCTTCTCCGAGGGCCGGGGGGAGGCGGCAGGCGGATGGGGAGCCATCGACATTTTAATAGCCACAGTCAGCACGGCGCTGGGCAGCCCGGGCCCAGACAAAAGCACCGGGTCCCCCACTCCCACCCCAGCTTGGTCTCCCGCCACTCAGGCCCCGCTCAGAGTTGGCCTCGTTCCCGCTGGGCCCTCCGAAAGGCCAGAGGCTCCTGCCGCCAGGCTGAACTTGGACCTTGAACTTTAAAGGGAACACAAGAGGCTGTCGGGGGCTGTGTGTGCAACTGATGGAGAGAAGGAAGGGATTCAGGTGGGGATGTGATGCTCTGGGGACAGTGGGAGGATCCCAGGGACAGGACCACGGAGGCAAAGTGGCAGGCAGAACCCTGGTGGTGCTGCGTCCGCCCCTGCGGCTTGCACACTGACCTACTTTCCTGGCCCTCCATCTCTCCACTGCTTCCCAGACGCACCCGCCAGCCCCTTCCATGGACTGAAACCAGTCATGCTAATGGACGTCTCTCCGACGCAGCCCCAGGACCCCCTCTTATGGCCCAGTATTCTGATCTGCATCCCTGACCGAGCTTGGCAGGCCTGGCAGGGCTCAGACAAAGGACGTGAAACAATGGCCAGAGACAGGCTCTGCAAAGCAGCTGCACGAATATGGGCAATTGTAATTCCAGCAGGAAGGGGAATATGTTGAATGCACATTCCCCGCACGACAGCGACCATGCCACAGCGAGCACGGCATCCGCCCCAGGTACGCGGTTCAGCAGTTTGCACGAGACATTGTATTTAGTCTAGACAATGACCCCGAGAGGTAGGCATGATGATCTTCCAGGTACAGAGGGGGAAGCTGAGTCTCAGCAAGGCTCATGTGCCCCGCTCGCCATGACACATAGCAAGTAGCTGAGTTGGATCGGAGCTCTGGATCACGTCCCTCCTTATAGTCTCCTACGCCTGTTCTCTGTGGGTATCCCCTCTGCTGATTGTCCCCACCAACCACTCAGCGACCTCCAAGCATCCCCAGACTCACTGTCATTTTCTGAGGTGTTACTTTTCCCAGAAGCTCTAGGACGTCTCCCTGCAGGGCACCAGCAGCCGATTAGCAGTGATGACCTTGTCTCGGCAGCAATGATGACCTTGACTCGGCCGGCCCCAGATAGGGTGACTGCCGGGTCTGCACCCACAGAGCCTGCCGGGAACACAGAGGGTGGCTTCTCAGCCACATACCACTTCCAGGGATTGGGAGCAGGAGAGCGCAGGGTCATGTTTGGGGTGTTTGAGGCTAGTAGGAAGAAGGGCCCATTCCGCAGGCACCAGAAGGTGGGGAAGCCCCAGCAGGAGCAGGTGCCTCATTCCCAGCTCTGTGCTGTCGGCGCATGGCTTGGAAGATGGGCGCCTCTCCAGCCCGCAGCCGCACATGGACTCGACCTCCCCCAGCCATCTCTGGAGGATGAGGGACAGCACGGGGAGGTGGCACGGGAGATGCAGAGCCTGTACTTGAAAATCAGGCAGATAGGAATTCAACCCCATCACGTATCCGATCACATATCAGTGGTGTGACTTTGGCGAGTAGTTTCCCCATACTGGGTCCCTTTGGGCCTGAGTTTTCCTATCTGTAAAAATGAGGATAATAAGGGTCACTTCACAGCTATTGCCAAGACTCAAGATGCCTGGTAGTGCCCCGACCGTGCAGAAGTGACATCCATTAATAGGTGGAGAATTAGGTTCAAGGTAGGGCCCCGGACACACCTCCTGGAATCCCTACTCCATGTTCGGAGAACAGGACTGGGAAGGAGAGGTGGATATTTGGGGGCATAAACAATGGGGTGTTTATCATGGGGACCCCGAGCCGTGGGCAGTCCGTGGGCAGAGGCTGACTGACCAGCCGGCAGGGATGCTTTGAAGGGCTTCTTCACAGGCAGGGAGGGGAAGGGGTGGCTTCAGAAATCTGGCTCTGTCTTTACAGCCCTGTCCCACCTGAATCACCTCTGTTCTTCCCTGACTCTTAGCTGGAAAAGCAGACTCTGAATATCAGTGTCCACTCAAATGATGTGGATTGGATTGAACTGGGGGCTGGAACAACCCAGCTCAGGCTCCAGAATATAGCTGTGTCCATAGCGGGCAGTTGGCAAAGATTCTTAATAGTGACGTTGAGGACAGACTGACAGAACAGACCAGAAGGGGCTGGGAGGACCTGGCAGGGACTGGAAACAAATTCTTCCAGGTCAGCCTAAGAGCGATGTACTGAACCCCTGTCATGTCCCAGCAGAGGGCCGGGCCCTGGGGGGCCCCGAGACAGTACAACAGAGTCCTTGCCACGGGCTAGCAGGACACAGACATTTTTGGCAGGTCAAAGTGGTAAGAGTGAATCAGAGGTGGACATGGAAGCCAATGGGAGCCAGCGGAGGGACCAGCCCAGAGGGCATGACCCCTGAGATCGTCTTACAAGACAAATAGGTTAGAAAGAGCGATGGCAGAGAAAGACAAGTAAGGTATTCTTGTAGAGGGAAGAAAAGAGAAAAAGGAAACAGAAGTAGGACCCATAATCTATGTTGTTCACCATGATACTCTGGCACTCAGCCCAATGCCTGGCAATCGTAGGTACTCAATAGACATCTGTCAAATGAATAATTAAGCTAATGCTACCTACTGCTTATTAATTGAACCTACGTACAGCTCTGTGAACAGACATTATCATTGCCCTCATTTCACAGATGGAAAATGGAGGCACAGTGAGACTAGGTAAGATGCTCAAGGTCAAGTGGCTTGAATAAGCTGATACATGGCAGAGCCGGGGCTCAAACGGAAGGATCCCTGATGCAAAGCCACGCTCTGAGCCCCTCTGCTAGAGTGGTCCTACTATGCTCCCCCATTGCTGGGCAGTATACCGTGAGCAGGAACCACAGCCAGGGGTGTGCTCGTCTGCTCGGGCTGCCGTAACAGAATCCCACGGCCTGAGTGGCGTAAACGACATATTTATTTTCACGTGATTCTGGAGGCTAGAAGTCTGAGATCAAGGTGTAGGCAGGGTTGGCTTCTCCTGAAGCCCTTCTCGTTGGCTTGTAGATGGACATCTTCTCCCTGGGTCCTCATCTGGTCTCCCATCTGCGCACGGCTGTGTCCAAATTTCCTCTTCCTATAAGGACACACCCGTTGTATTGGATGAGAGCCCACACCAATGATCTCATTTTCACTTTATTACCTCTTTTAAGACCCTATCTCCAAAGTACGGTCACATCCCGAGGCACTGGGTAGTTAGGATTTCAACAGACGAATTTGGTGGTGGGAGGAAGACAGTTTATCCCATCACAAGGAGGTTCAGGGAATAGGTGGGAGACAAAGCTGGAGGGACGCATAGAGTCAAACCCTGCTGGGTCTTTGCACAGAAGGGACACATCTGGATGACAGCTGGAGGCACAGGTGAAGGTGAATGGCGGATGACAAGGCTGTAACAGACCCTCCCCCACTCTTCTCTACCCAGATTACTCCACTGGGACAGAAGGATCCTCTGGGTGCCCACTTTGCAGCTGAAAAAACACTGAAGTTGGTGATCATGGTAAAGCATTATTTCCTTTGGCCAGGGATGCATGAATGGTTTGCTTTTAACTTTAAGACAAGCACATCTGGAAAACCAGCAGGCTTCACTGAACACCGTAAAGTGAACCAAACCACCTCTAACACACTAAATTGATAAATGGTGATGTTAAACTAGAAGGCACCGCTAATTACAAAGCAGGGAGAAGAGCCATTGAAAAGCACAGCTCTCTCAAGCCCACCCCTCTGATTCGCTGATAACAGGGCATCCTTCCCTGGGAATGGGGGGTGGACACGGTCCGCAGGAGCCCGTGCACAGTAGGAGCCGTGCGATGCTGTCAAGTGTCGGCAGCACCTGGATCTCTTCAGAGAAAGACAACTCTCAGCTCTGAGTTGATGGTCACTCTTCATAACTCACTGAGTTGGTCAGTAATAAATAGATCTTCGGCTGATGTCAAAACAAAAGCTCACAGAAGTCTGAGACATTTGCCTGGAAAAAGATAAAAGACTTGCATTACAAGTTGGGTCATGGCCACCAAGGGACCCTCATGAGCCCCTAGGGAGCTACAGACAGTACCATGAAAATCCCCAGGGTACAGAAATATCTCAGAGCCACCACCTGCCCTACACCCCAGGACTGTCCAACATAATACAGGTTCTGAGACAAACAGAACATATTTAAATGTATTAAACACGTCCTCGGTGAGAGATGCATGCATTTTCCAAAACCATATTTAAAATCTCAAAGAAATTGAATGGCAACCTTCAATAATTTATATGCCAGCAGAAAAAGTTCTGGGTGGGGACACAGAAGACCCAAGTACCATTTATCTGTCCAGTCCCAACTCAGCCTCAAGTCGGCAATAGAGATTTATTTTACCTATAAATGTGCTCATTTATTCAAAGTGTGGCTATGGTTCTTTAAGGTCTGTGCTCCTACGGAATATCTTCTGTTACATGTATTGCTTCTTTTCCTGTTCATTTCCTGTATTAATTATCTATTGCTATGTAACAAGTTATCCCCAAATGTACAGGCTTATAATAGCATGCTTTAGATCACAGGTTCTGTGGGTCAGGAATCCAGGGCCGCTTAGACGGATCCTCTGGCTGAGGGTGTCCCCTGGGGCTCTGGGTTCATCCTAGGGCTCAGCTGGGGATGAATCTGTGTCTGGGCTCATGCCAGTGGTTGTTGGCATGATTCAGTTTCTTTAGGCTTTTGAACCAAGGGCTTTATTTCTCATGATCTGTTACCCCAGCCTCCCCCCACCCAGTTCCTTGTCATGTGGGCCTCTCCATAGGGCAGCTCACAATACGGCAGCTGGTTTCATCAGAGCAAGCAAAGGAAGGGCCAGAGAGAATGCCAGCAAGTCAGAAGTCATAGTCTTTCGGAGACTAATCTCAGAAGTGACATCCCATCATTGTCACCTGTTACGTTCACTGGAAGCCAGTCACCAGGCCCTGCCCACACTCAAGAGGAGGGCTTACCTGGAGGGTGTGAAGGCAGGAGATGGGGGTCCCTGGGAACTACTTTAGAAGTAGCCCACCTCCCCTCTCCACCAATCTCTGTGCCTTCCTTGGGCATCTGTGACCACAGTTCCCCTCTTGGACTTTTTATAAGATGTTCCCTTAAAAAAGAATTGAGGGATGCCTGGGTGGTACAGTCATCTAAGCATCTGACTCTTGGTTTTAGCTCAGGCCAAGACCTCAGGGTGGTGAGATCGAGCCCTGTCTCGGGGTCTGCTCTCAGGAGGACGTCTGCTTGAGAGTCTCTCTCTCCCCTCCGACCCTCCTGCTCATACTCTCTCTCTCTAAAATAAATAAATAAATCTCCTTGAAAAACCCAGCAGGGTGCCTGGGTGGCTCAGTTGGTTGGGTGGCCACATCTTGGTTTTGGCTTGGGTTATGATCCCAGGGTGCTGGGATCAAGCCCCATGTTGGACTCTGTGTTCAGCCCAGAGTCCGATTGTCCCTCTCCCACCCCCTTTGCCCCTGCCCCCCTCCAATAAATAAAATCTTTTAAAAAAGGATTGAGATGCAGGTGTGGTAACTTAGAAGATGGTGTTGATGCACCAGGAGTATGAGGAGAGGGACAATGACAGCAGATATGGCCCCATTACTATTAGTGGGGGTTGCTTTAGCCAATTGCCCCTTGGGGGCATCTTTTTTTTTTTAAAGATTTTATTTATTTATTTGACAGAGAGAGATCACAAGTAGGCAGAGAGGCAGGCAGAGGGAGAGGGAGGAGCAGCCTCCCTGCTGAGCAGGGAGCCTGATGCGGGCCTCGATTCCAGGACCCTGAGATCACGACCTGAGCCGAAGGCAGAGGCTTTAACCCACTGAGCCACCCAGGCGCCCCCTTGGGGGCATCTTAATACTTTGCAAAGGATTTGGGTAAAAAGGCAGTGTCCGAGATACATGAAATCCGAGACTTTCTCGTGCTCCGTAAGACCTCTTGGTCCCCAGTCCTCTAACTCCAAGGGTCAGAGGTGCCAGAGGCTGACCGGACCACCAGAGCAAAGCATGGTATCTAATCTTTTCTCTTGAGCTCAGTGGATATTATCACCTTCCAGAAGAGAAAAAGTGAAAATCCAAGCCCTCTTTAAGAAGATTAATGGAGAATCATCTCCATTCCATAGGAATGTCACTTTCTCGCTGTGGGGAGTTAAGGAAAAGCTCATTGCTTTGTGGAATGTGGAAGGACAAGATGGCACACGTCTCAGGGTCTGGCCTCCCATCCTGCCTTGGCCAAGCACAGGGAGGAGCTGGGAACTCAGAGTGTAGACAGCAACGTGCAGGGGGCGCCCGAAGGCTACTCGACAAATGCAAATGTTTAGTTGCGGGTTGAACTGCCATGTGGTCTGGATCCATGAATGGGGGTTTCACCCCTTTACGGCCCCAGATGGCAGGGCAAAGTTAGGCCAGGCCTGGAACGAGTGGGGCATCTGGAGGAGGGGGCCTAATTTATGGAGACTCTCACTGTCAGAAGAGCAGGCCAACCCCAGTCCCGGCCCGGGGGTAGACTGATGGGTCGTGTGGTTTTCGTTCAACGTCAGCCTCTCCGTGGGCGCTTCATGTCTGGTTTTGTCCACCCCTGTGTCTGCAGGGCTCCCCGTGGGCTCTGGCACTTACTGGTGGGATGAATGAATGAGTAAGTCATTGACTCTATCAATAAACTCTCCACTGGGGGAGATTCCGTTTATCTGTCAAGACCCAGCTCAAAGGCTCTTCCTCTCCAAAACTTTGCCCATTGCCCGGGCAGCAAGTGACCACTTCGTGGGTTCCCATCAGCCTCGAATCCCTCATCCCAACCCCCTCCACCTTGTGTCCATTGACCTGCAGTAGGGTGGTGATTAGGAGCTTGGGCTCCGGAACTATACTGCCACTTCACATCCTCACTCCATCTCATGAGCTCTAGGAACCTGGCCAATTAGCTTAACTTCTCTGTACCTCAGTTTCCCCATCGGTAAGTTGGGGTCAACGATAGTTGTGTGGTAAAGATTAAAGACGTGAATACACAGAGGCATTTAGGATGATGCCAGACACACAGTAAGTGATCAGTAAGTGTTAGCTGTTCCCTGCATCCCTCACTTATCACTCTGTGCTGTAATTATCTACTTACTTTGACCATGAACTTCTCAAGAGCGAGACTTTGAGTGTCCCGTCTTCCGGCACATGGTGTCCCGTCTTCCTGATTCATTTAGTGGGATATCTTGCTTCGGGGAGATAGAACACAGCCTTGGACTCTGAGTCGAGCCTGTGACCTTCCTCCTCCCCACTGTCATTCTCCAGCACTCTGGTGTGGTGCAGAACCCTCGCTTGGTCCCTGGAGACCGGCGGAGGGCTCTGGGCCCCACGTTCCTCCCTCCCAGCCCCTCATTAATCTTGATTAGGAAGTCCT
Organism: Ailurus styani; assembly: GCA_002007465.1. Lineage (NCBI taxonomy): Eukaryota > Metazoa > Chordata > Mammalia > Carnivora > Ailuridae > Ailurus > Ailurus styani. The sequence continues at coordinate 2,985,637 of LNAC01000030.1, forward strand.
TGCACTGGAGTTAATTTTCTTGTAGATGCATATCAGTCATGTAGCAGGGAACCTCTCCTGAGCTAATGAGGAATCATAGTCTTGCCATGTTATTACTTAGGTAATTAGTACACAGACTTCTTCGGTGGCAGTGGGTGGGGAGAAGGTCAGGGAAGGTATGGGGAGAAAGGGAGAACGCTGGAGTCTCCAGGGGACTGGGCGTGGGTGGTGAGCCTCCCAGGAGGTGGGGGAAACACAGGGCTCACGGTCCGTCCTGGTGGTCAGGCCAGGGCAGGGAGAGAGTGTCCCCATCTTGAGCTCAGTGCCTCACGTGGAGGTGCCCCCAGCCCACCCCACCCCACCCCCCACCCCCAGGCTGTGAGAACGTCCGATGTGCAGATCCGATGTCCCGGTGGGAAAGCAGAGGCCAGGCGGGGGGATCCTGAGGGCCCAGGGTGACCATTCCGCGGCGAGCAAGGAGGGCTGCCGAGCCCGGCTAGGAGACCAGGAAGCCGAGCAGAGCCGCAGCTGCCTTGTCTGGGCGTTTTGTTCTTCCGCTCAAGATTCAAATTCGAAAGAGGGGCTGGACACCCTGCCTCCCCGCTCCCCACACCCCTGGAAGGGGAAGTAGGTTCCCTGCGACAGTGCCACAGACCGCCACGTTACCGAAGGCTTAACTTCCCCAAAGACAGATGGGCCCCGCTAGGTAGGGAAAGTTACTCTGAGCAGAGAGGGAAAATGCTCTCTCTGCCTCTCTGGTGAGCAAGGCTTCCCCTCCTCCCCCCCCCTCCTCCNAGAGAGGGAAAATGCTCTCTCTGCCTCTCTGGTGAGCAAGGCTTCCCCTCCTCCCCCCCCTCCTCCTCTCCCCCACCCCTTCTGCTTCTAAGATTTTATTTATTTTGAGAGAGAGAGAGCACACAAGCAGAGGAAGAGGGAGAAGCAGACTTTCTGCTGAGCAGGGAGCCCAACGTGGGGCTCGATCCCGGGACCCTGGGATCATGACTTGAGCCAAAGGCAGATGCTTCACTGACTGAGCCACCCAGGTGCCCCTCACGTTTTCTTCTGTATTCAACGAAGATGGATTAGGTGCCCACAAATGCTGGCATCTCAGGCTATGCTTGAGGGGCCTAGTGAGGAGATCAGAGAGACCTCCGTGTGTCTTCCGGGCATGGTTCACTCTGGAGGGCACGCTGGTCCCACGGTCTCACCAGCGACGGAAGGAGGCCTGCAGTCTGGGGACTGTGATGTCCAGGACAGTTTCAAATCCCAGGGGGGTGAGGACCAGAAACCGCATGGAGCAGTAGGTCACACAGGCCGAGGCTATGGGCCAGCTGACCGGGCAGCTCCATCTCTGGGCCTGGGCTGCTTCACCCACAGGCGGGCTGTGTCATGACCGAGCAGGACAATGTGGGTGGTGTATCACAGAGGCCTGGCACGCCGTGGGTGTCCGGGACTTGCAGGGCCCAGAACAGATCCAAGGAGTAAAGCTGAGGGCATCTCAGGAAACAGTGCAGATCAGGCTGCAAGGAGTCAACACAATGAAAGAAGTAGGATGGGTTAAGAAAGTTCTGGAAGGTCTTTCTGGCTGGAGGACAGGGGGTGCATTGGTTGACTTACAGGTGAGTGCAGAGTGAGTCGGGAGAACCATCTTTCCAGCTGGATGACAGTGTCCACAAGGTGAGCACTGTCTCCTCCCTCCGACCAGATGCTCTCCGGGGATTGGGCCTCCCTCGTCCATATGGGGTTTAACAGCACAGACTTAAGCCAATTGTTTCTGTTTGAATCCTTTCTCTTTTCTTTCTTATTTATTGATTTGTTTGAGAGAGGGAGCACCTGAGTGACAGCAGGGAGGGATGGGGGGCAGAGGGAGAGGGAGAGGGAGAATCTAAAGCAGGCTCCATGCTCTGTGCAGAGCCTGATGCAGGGCTCGATCCCAGGACCCTGAGCTGAAATCAAGAGTCAGACACTCAACAGAATGAGCCACCCAGGCACCCTGATGAATCCTTTTTCCGACACTTCTTAGCTGTGTGGCCTTGGATAAGTTACTTAGCCTCTCTGAGCTTCAGTTTCCGTAGCTATAAAATGGGGCTAATAGTAGCACTTGCCACCATAAGATGCACGCATGTAAAGCCCACATTAAGGGCTTAGTAAGTGTTCGCTAGTGCCTCAGCTCTCAGCTGCTGCATCACAAACTGCTCCAGAACCACCCCAGAAATAGCAACGGGTACTGTCTCAGTAGAATCGGGGATCGGGGATGCAGGTGTGGCTTAGCCGTGCTCCTCCAGCTCAGCATGTCTCCCAGGTTGCACTTGACGGAGGTCTCGTCGGGCTCGACGGGCAGCGGAGCCTGGGGCCTCTCCCCAGGTCACTCCTGCAGGGGCCGGTGGGTTCGGGTCCTCCCGGAGCCCCTGAGGAGCTGCCATCCTGCCGTGGCCTCCCTGCAGGGCCGCTCCCAGCATGGCGCTGGCTTCACAGCGAGCAAGTCAGGGGCCAGAGAGAGGGCCGGCAAGACCGAAGTCACTGTCTTTTGGAGCCTCATCTCAGAAGTGACATCCCATGTCCCCGTTGCCAGTTGGGTGGTTCACTAGAAGCTGGTCACCAGGCCCCGTCTGCGCTCAAGGGGGGATGGCACTCCCTGGTGTGGACACCAGGAGGCAGTCACCGGGGTGGGGGGGTGTCACACCCAGACAGGGCACTGCCTGTGGGAAAGGGCTCAGAGGGGACATCCCGGTCCCTTCCTTCGCTGCTGCATCCCCAGCTCCCAGAAAAATGCCTGGTGCGACCTTTGTCCCCTGTATCAGAGGGGGGCTCCTCTGTCTCCCAAGCAGGATTCTGTGGCCCAGAGCCCAGAAGAATCCCCACAGGAGAGCCTTCCCCCGCAGAGAAGCCTCTGGTCGCATGGCAGCATCTCACTCTGACCTCCAGCTCTGAGGGGAGACAAATTCCATCCAGAAGGAGATGTGTGAAAATTGGGTTTGCTGCCAGGGTCAAGCTCTATCCCAGCTGTCACCTACTTTTGAAACAGAGAGTGTCTCTGAGTGACACCTCTCCCAGGGGCCCTCTCCGCTGGAAGGAGAGCCCCGGGCCACGTCTGCGGCCCCACCCTGGCCCGGCCACCTGTCTCTCTGCCGCCCTGGTGGTGGCCCCCTCCTTCCTGCCTTTCACACAGCAGCCGGAGAGGCCTTTCAAATACGCAAATCCAATCCCACCCTTCTCCTGCTCAGAGTCCGCCCCCTGCCCCCCTCCCCGTCACTCTGAAATAAAATCCCAAGGCTTACTGTCCCCAGCCCTGCACTGCCCCAAGCTCATTTTCTAGAACTCTCCCCCTGGCACTGTCTGCTCATTCCTGGAACGCGAGGAGCCCTGCTCCCTCAAGGCTTTCCTCCAGTTCTACCCTCCGCTTTCTGCAGTGCAGTCTCCTTCCTAGCAGTTGAGATCCTTCGTAGTTCACTTAATTGCCACCTCTTCAGGGAAGCCTTCCCTGACTGCACCATGCTCCCGTTATCACTGTTCACATCCTCTGGTTTCTTTAGGTCCTAGTACAGATTACAACCTATTATCCTTTTGGTTTAGTTGCCAGCTTGTTCATTGTCTGTTTGTCCCTTGACATCAGCTCCAAGAGGGCCGAGAGCATGCCTGATCCCTTACCCTTACATGGCCTTACCCCCTGGGCCCAGCATGCTCTGGGATAAATGAATTCCTCTACCCAGAGGATTGCAACACCATCTCAACCTCCGTCTCTGCCTGCAGACGTAGCCTTTCCAATCCCCCCCGCACACGGCCCCTGGATGAATCAAGGTAAAGCTGAACTTGGAGCACGCGACCATCATGTCAGTCGCCCCAGATGCCCACCAGTGTCTGGAACACTGGGCCTCAGGGTCAAGGCTGGGCCCAGCCAACCATTCCCTAACGTTCCCGCACACGTGCTCCGGGCTCGGTCCAACGGAATACCCCTTGCCCTTTTCTGACTCTGGGCAGAGGCGGGGATGTCCCCTCCACCCGGAAAACCTTTCTCCTCTTGGGAGGCAGATGTGTGTACTCATCTGGGCTCAAGCCACCTCCTCCAGGAAGGCATTCTGGCCACCTCTGTTGGTGCAGAGGGAAGGTATTGGGATTGGGGATCAGACCTGGATTTCTGTCCCTGTTCTGCCTCTGGCCAGTGTGTGACCTTGGGCAAGTCAGCCCACACATCTGAACCCGTTCAGAGGGAACGGTCCTGGCTACCGGAGTTGCCGGAGGAAATACAAGATCAGAAAATGCCTGCTCCAAAGTAGTTGCAGGATGGACGTGGGGGGCCCTTTCCAGGTTCGCTGGTAACGTGGACACTGCCTCACACTCAGCTCTTCCCGTGGTGCGCTTGGCGGTGGACTTGTCTTCCTCTATCCCCACTGGTCTAGGAGCCACATCTGGGCAGGACCATACCTTCTCCCTCTCCATTCCCTCATCCTGCCTACCAAGGGACTTACGTGCATCAAGTAGGGTCTACAGACAGTTTGTGGAATGTTCTTGACCTTTCTTCATCTCTGGATACTCTGCCTTTATAGAGTAAAGCCACCCGATGCAATTGTATGCTTGTTCACTCACTCGTTCCCTGAGCATCCATCAAGCTGACGTGAGAGCCACATTTCATCCCACTGTGGAACTTGCTTTCTAGAATTTTGGAACTTCTGCCATTCATTTGGTCAACGGACATCCCCTCACTATGTTATATGCATACTAGTGAGCCCAGTAGGGTTTCCAGTCCCCAAGATGTTGTTAGAAGTTGCCAGGGACAGCTGGGTCCCTCTTCCCTGTAGCTCCAAGTTCTCTGGGCACCGTGAGACTCAGGACCCACGCAGGCAGAGGCTATGAAATTGGCCATGATCCTAGAGCCAGTCAGGGCATAGGGCACGCCCGGCCTCCCAGTGTCCTGCGTGCATTCCAGCCTCTCTGACCACCTTCAGAGGGGCTGGCAGTACATGGTGGACCATCCCACGGGGCCTCCTTCCTTAAAGAGGAGACAGCATGTGACCCAGCAATTCCACTTCTGAGTATACATTCCCCAAAGAACTGAAAGCAGAGTCTTGATGAGGTACTCCGGTTCATAGCAAGATATCCTCTATAGTCAGAAGGTGGAAACAAGCCAGGACCCACCACCAGACGAATGAGTGAATGGAAGTGGGTTGATCCATACAATCGGGTATTATTCAAGGAAAATCATGACACACCCACAACATGGATGAACTTGAGGGCATGACGCTCAGGCATTAAGCAGGTTACCAAAAGACAAATGCCGTATGATCCCACTTACACGAGGTACTTAGCACAGAGGAATCTGTATCGGGGAATGGTGGACCCCAGGGACTGCGGGGAGGGAGGAGAGGGAACTGTTTAAGGGGTACAGAGTTTCAGTTTTATAGGATGAAAAAGTTCCGGACATTGGTTGCACAAGAAAGTGAATGTACTTAACACTACTTAAAAAATGGGTGGCCAATTTTATGTTATCTGTACTTTACCACGATTTAAACAAAAAAAATTTTTTTTCTTTTTTAAAAAGAGAGCTAGAGGGAAACAGAGAATCCCTCCTAGGAGAGGACACCTGGGCAGGTAGGAGTGTCCCTGTGGGGTCTGCCCTTGGCCTCTGAGCCCTACCTCCTCCTGAAAGTCCTCCGGCTTTCACGCCTACTCCCACCGACTGGCTGACCTTCTCTTCTTTCTCAGTAGCCTGAGTGTGGACACACCTCCTTTCCCCTTGGCGCTCCTTAACACTGCTGACTAAGGTTGCTGCCTCCAGCTTTCCTGAAAACAGAAATAAATTAGAAAGGAAATAAAGCAAGAAAAATCAAACTGGAAAGAACAGGTTTCTGATCCAGCAACCGGCAACCCGCTTCTCCGGACTCAAGAGTCCTGCTGGATTCCACAAGGGCCGCCCTCTGACAGTCTCCCTTAATTCTGCATTTCCAAATCATCTTGGCTTTTCCTATCAGCAATCCATGCCCGGCTGTTCCCCGGAATCCTCACTGCTGTGGCTCCTCTCCTTCCGCAGACCACCCCCGCCTCAGAGGTGCGCCTTCCCTGTATCCCCCGGGGCTCTCCCTGCCGGCACACTGATGTCGGTGGCCCTGAGCAACCTCCTCATCCAATCCAACCTGGCCGCTGGCCGGTAAACTTGGTACTTGCCCTCGTGGGCTGCGCTTCCGCTGGACCTTCAAAATACAGTCGGCAGGGGGTGAGTCCGGTGTTTAAGAGTCCGGCCCTTGATGTTGGGTCAGGTCATGATCTCAGGGTCCTGGGATGCTCAGCATCCTTTGACCCCCGACCTTGGCCATCAGAGAGCTGTCATGGCTCTGAACCCCATCTTCTTCCCCCTGGGCACCCCCCCCAAAGCCTTGGATTTCTCTGTCTGACTCGGGGGCCTGGCAGATTAAAGCCTTCCTCTCTCTGCTTCACTCTGTGTGATAAGAGCCGGACCGGGTTTCACGTCCTCACAAAGGCTGGGAGGGCCTGGTCTCAGGAGCACCCTGCCCGACTTGCTCTCGGGCCAGGGTCCCCCGTGGCAAGGCTGCTGTGCGGGCCTCACCACAGGCTGCCACGCCCCCGGCCCATCTCTAGGGGCACGAATTCCACCCAGAGACCGTGATCCTGTGGCCTCACGGACCTGCATTCATGCCGGGCTTCCCGGCTCCCTCGCTGGCCTCCTGACACCGTCACACGTTCCTTAACCTCTCTGACTCCAGCCTCCTCATCAGCCAACAGCAGTAGCGACACCCCCGCCCTCCTCGGCGTGGCTGTCGGGTTCAGATGCCATAACACGTGCGATGTCGCAGGCCTGGAGCAGGGGGTCAGGCAGTGCTCCGTCCTTCCTCCTCTTCACGACGGGCGAGGCTGCCTGGAGCCCCCCAGGCATCCACTGTCTGCATTACCAGACCCCCGCCTTTGTACTTGCGCTAACCTGCTCCAGATGAACGGCTGGGGAGGAATAATGATAAGCCTCTTACAGTTGTATATTACAGTTCTCAGAGGCCATTTCCAATTCTTCATCATATTTGTTCTTTTATAAAGACCTGGGAGGCTGACAGGGGAGGCATGATTAACCCCATTCTATAGATGTAGGTGCTGAGCCTCAGAGGATGAAGGGCCTCGTTCAAGGTCACGCAGCTGTTAAGGTGGGAATCCGGAGGCAGCCTTTTCTTCTTCCTCCTCTGCCGCCGCCGCAGCTACTGCTTCTTCTTCTTCTCCTCCTTCTTCTTCTTCTTCTTTATTTTGTTCTGGAAAGTTTGCCAAGGCGCTGCCCTGTTCTAGGAGCCGATGCGAGCAGCTGCCCCTCCAGGGAGAACGGAGCCAGTGATGCTGGGAGGTGCGGGAGGGGTGGGGGCATGGCCTTTCTGACCTGGCAGGGCCTGTGCCCGGGTTGAACTAATTGCCATGCTCCCTCACACTCACACTGAGCCCTGCCTTCCACAGAGGCCCTAAAGTGCTTCTGAGCTCCTCGTACATATTTATATGCCTGCTTGCGTGATAAAAATAAAACCACTTCACCCACCGCTGAAATGCAGCCACTCGGGGTGTGAAATATGGGGCTTATCAAACAGCCGAGAGGAGCAGCTCCCAGGGAGAGGCCCCGTCCCTCCTGACATTGCAAAGGGGCAGCTGGAGGCAGGTGGAATTTAATTATCTTGCTAAGTGAGCGTTGGACTTGGAAGCAGGAACCGGGAAGACACCTGGTGCCCAGGCTCCTGGGACACTGTCAAGCGTCCCTGTCCCCAGGATGGAGAGCTGGTCCTGCCCAGGAGAGATGATGTTGTCTCCAGGGGAGTGTGGGTCCGTCAACACAGACCCCTTCACGTGCATCCTGAACCTTGCTCCCTGAGAACCAGCCTCCGGCCTTCTGTTCTCCTACACCCAATGTTCACCAGGTACCACGTTTTCCTTTCAAAGAAGCCGTCAGGAGGCTTCAGTGATCTAAATATCTTGGAGTGAGGACGAGCATCTTTGCCAGCGGGCCACTCAAGGCCGTCCTGGTTAAGAAAGGTATCGTTCTGAAGCATCTTTTATGGCCATTCTGACCTTCCAAGGGTACCTGACTCTTCTGATTGCTGATGCTGAGCCTCGCTCTGGAGTCAGACTTCTGGCCCCCTCCCTCCTTGCTCCCTTCCCTCCCCCTGTACTTTGCACCTCTCACCACCATAGTCTGAATTCTCTGGGCGGAGCACAGAGAAGGCACCTAACACAGACTTCCTGAGCTAGTGGCCACCGAAGCTGAGCCTTGGGGCATTTCTGGGAGTTGGCCCGCCCACAGGGTGTGTAAGGGGGATGAGGGCAGGGGCTGGGGAGGGAAAGGGGGGAAGGGTGTTTCGGGCTGAGAGAATGGCCTATAGAAAGGCTGAGAGTTAAGAGTATCATGAGCACTAAGAATTGTAGAGTCGGGCGCAGAGTGGGGATGCAGACCCCGTAAGCTGTTACAGGGGTGCTGGCTTTGCTCTGCGGCCGTGAGGAGCCAGTGACGGATTTTACAGGGGCCGTCCCCACCCGCCAGTAGCCCTTGCTGTGCCCAGGTGAGCTGGGGCGCGGAGAGATGGGGGTCCTGCTTTACGTGCTGGATAAAGATCGGGCAACCATGGAGGTCCGTTCTGAGGAGACTCCGCTGTCTTTTCTTTAGTGGAACCTGCGTGGGGCGAGGCCTGGGGGGACGGCAGGAGACAGGGGCCTGGGAGCCATCTGGGAAGGATGGAGCTGGGGAGGAGGAGCTGACCAATGGGTGCAGGACTCTGAGGCAAAGAGGTCTGGTGAGCAGATACGGGGTGGGCGGCGGTGACTTTGGCTTTCAGGTGTCTTGGCCCCACACCGGCCCCTGCCTGCTGGGAGCTCCTCAGGAGCACAGACTATGTCCTTGTGTATCTGTGTCCTTGGCCCAGAGGAAAAGACCAATGCGCACGCATGACCATACTGCCCTTAGTGGAGGTGGAGACCCACCAGGACCACTTATTTAGGGGCACTGGATTAACACCATAAGGATTTGAGGCCCCCGTTCCTGTGCCACTCTGGGGGTCATGCCCCCAGGGCCTGGGCACCTTCCCTTAGAATCCTACAAAGCTTTAACAGTGCCCATGTTTCCCACAGCCCGTTAGCTGTTAGTGTCCCTTTTGAGGGACAGATAGCTTTGAGGGTTGAAGGGGGCTCTCTGTTTGCGCTTCCCAGTATTCTCCAATTCTGGGGAAGCACTCCAGCCTGATTTACCAGATGCCTCTTTGTAGTGTCATCCTCTTGCCAGGGTGAATGGAAAGGGGAGGACAGGAGGCTGGGCACAGGCAGAAGACAGGAAGGCAGGGAGGGGAGACCGAGTCAGGTGACTGGCGGGAGGGCTGGGGGGCTCGTGGGATTGTTTCCTTAGTCAGGAGATGGGGCGAGAAGCAGGGAGGAAGGAGAAGGGTACCTCTGCAGAGATGCAGATGAGATGATGAGAAAGTCCCCTCTGGGGGTCAGGAAGGGACTGGTCAGTGGAAAGAGATCCACTGTCAAGAGTCGCAGAATCTCAGGATACCTGCGTGGCTCCGTCAGTTAAGCGGCTGCCTTTGGCTCAGGTCATGATCCCAGGGTCCTGGGATCGAGTACTGCATTGAGCTCCCTGCCAATGGAGAGCCTGCTTCTCCCTCTCCCTCTGCCTACTTACGCCTCTCTCTATCTCTCTGTCAAATAAATAAATAAAATCTTTAAAAAAATTTAAAAAAAGAGTCACAAAATCTCAAAATGGACAGAGGTGTTCAGGTCATTTTGTTCAATGTAGGTTTTCAGAACAGGTTTCATGGTTCCTTTGCTGTCCCTTGGCACCCGTGGGCTTCTGTGATCTGCAAAGACCCTGCCTAACCTCACAGCTCCTCCTCTCCACACCCCCCTGGTTCCAGTCTTCTTAGATCACCTGCTTCTCCCGTGGGAGGCAAGCTCTACCACGTGTCTGGATGGCTATGGGCACATGGCTCTGCCTCAGATGTTTTTCTCTGACTCTTAGGCATCCTTCAAAGCTTCAGGTTTCACCTCCTCCAGGAGGCCAGTCTCCCATGTCCTAGCTCAATGCCCGGTCTCTGCTCCATCGAAGGCACAGGAAGGGGGAAGTGAAGAAGGAAGAGGTTGGTTTGCGTCCAGGTAAGACAGCCTCTGTCAGGAGCCTGGGGAAGCAAGCTTGGCTTACAAATGGGGGCTCTGAAGCCCAGAGAAATGAAGTCAGCTTCCTATACTATGCACCAAGTTGGGATTTTCTCAAAGGTTTGGGGACCTAGAAACTCAAAACAGAAAGCAGGCTGATGGGGAGAGGCGGAAAGCCATCGGTTTTTATCAGATGGCTTTGTAATTCACCAGAGCACTTAAGTCCTCCCAGCCCCTTTAGAACCATGTGACCTGAGCAGGGTGGCACTATAAGTGCCAGGGGGTAAAGAGAAATTCTTCTGTTATGACCTGGGAAGACAAGACACTGGTGAATCACCTGGAGAGACACTACTTCATTGTGTAGTACAGACAACAGGCGGGAAAATGCAGGGAGCTGACAATCTTGCTTTTGGTCTCAATTTCCTCATCTGTAGTACTATGGACCCATCACACAGTTATGACTAACTGGAGCGTTTAAATGTGCATGCTGTCTGACAGTGTCCCTCACTGTGATTACACTAAAGCTTAGCAAATTGGTGAAATGAAAAGCTGATGCGTTTTACAGAATATAGGCCCTTAAACTAAAAGGTTGTAAAAATGGAACAAATCACATATTAGATGGCTCCACCTGTTGTCTATGAGTGGTACTGCAGCTTGGCCATGAAAAGAGCAAAGGGGCCGCTCTCCGGGTGACCTCAGAAGATCCCACGTCCAACTTGACAGCGTGGAGTCAAGAGTCCAAAGGCAGGAATAGACTGACTGATGCTGTAGAATGTCATAGAAGAGAAGTTCATTGTGGATCCAGATCTCACTGACCTTTTCCTTTGGCTCCTGGTCACTGCAACCGTAGGCTGAGTCCCTTGAGATCTTGACCCTGGAGACTTCATCCACCCCTCTCTGATGCAGAGTGCAGGAAGCTAAGGATGAAAAGAAGGAACAGCAGTGTGGGCGTAATTATAGCATTGTGCGGCTGCCTCTGTGGGTAATCATTGCTATGGCTAATATTTATTGAGTGCTTACACCATTTAAATCATTGCTTTATTTAATCAGTGTAACGGAATGAGGTTGATACTCATCCCCATCCCCATTTTGTAGAGACAGAAGTCAAGGCATAGGGAGGTTAAATAATGTGTTCAAGTTCTTACAGCAATTCCTCCCTTCTTCCATCTTTCCTTCTATCCCTTCCTCCTTCCTTCCCTCTCTCCCTCCTTCCTTTCCCCCTTCCCTGCATCCTTCTTTCCTCCTTCTTTCCTTCCCTTCTTCTTCCTCCCTTCTATCCATTCAACACTTTCTTGAGTGTCAAAGCTGAGATTTGGGTCTAGGCAGGCCAATTCTAGAGCCCATGCTTTTAGCCACTGTGCCTGACTACCTTTGTTGACACCTTCTAACTATTACTAATACCTGTTAGTTCGGGTCTCTCATACTTAGCAAATTCAGTGATACAGGAAAAAGTCAAATCTTACTGATGCTTTCTAACCTTGATTCATCTATCCACTCCTCCATTCATGTGCACATCCGCCTATCAATCCTTTCTCTAATTCCTCTGTCTACACACGCACCCACCATCATTCATCCATCCATCCATCCATCCAACCATCTACCCATCCACCCACCCATCCAACTATCCACTCAATAATTCTCACATCCATCCATCATCCATCCATCCATCCATCCATCCATCCATCCCATCCACCCATCCATTCTCTCACCCATCCAACTTTCCATTCATCCATTCCTCCTCCCTTCCATTTAACTATCCAACACCTTCTTGAGTGTAATGCAGAGATGAATCAGCTGTGGTCCTCATCCTCATGTTGGTCACAGTCTCAGAAACAGGTAAAAGCAACGTGACTTCGGGCAAGGAGCTTCACTTCCGTGCCTCTGTTTCTTTGTTTTATTCTATCGGGACTCAAAACAGAACCTGCCTGCTAGGGTTATGGACAAAGGTCGATAAATTAGTTCAGGCAAAACACTTTGAACAGAGCCTGGCACATAGTAAGCCCTCAACGAATGCTATCAGTTGACTGTGGTTGGTGTTCTTCGTATGATCATCATTATGATTGATTATGATTATGATCTCTGCAACTACTACTAGGGTAATCCAGGAGGCTTGTCCAGGGCCAGAGCAGCATCCCCCATTCATTCCATGATCTCCACCACGCTTGCTTATGAGATGTTAATAGGTATTTACGCAAGGAGAGTTCTCAGGCCAAATAGTTTGGGTTTCAAGGAAATAAAACTGAAAAGCTCTGCAGGATTTCTCATAGCCTTTAAAACGCTCATGTGAATTGTAAATCTCCAAGAAAGGGGGGGGTGACCTAATATGCAGCATTTCAAGAAATATTTATTGCAAACTTGCATAACCGACGGTTGGGGGACCCAGTGTTGGCCTGCTTCTCTCTGCCTGAGCTGGTCCCTGGGGCTGCATTTCCTGTCCTTGCTCCTTCACGTGGCCCAGCTCCAGCCTCTGGGCTTGCATTGCCGCAGCCCATTCAGCAACCCATAGCGTCAGATTCCCCCCACCCCCATCCCCCACCCCCTGCCCTGGAAACGCACTGGGGTCCTCCTGTGGGAAGGCCCGCTGCGGCAGGAGCTTGAGAGTTCAGGTGAAGCTGAGGTCCATTAAGGACGCAGCGGTGGACTTAATTCCGAGCGGCCGACTCCCTATCGATTTGGGTCACCGGTGTCAAGGTGTCACTTTCAGTCGCGTTTAATTTAAACAAACAATAAAAAAAACTCAGTCCTGTCTGGGATGCAGCCGGATGGATGTTTAATTCCCAGCACGGAGTGGCAGAGGGCAAGGTAGGAAGGGGTCGGAGGACTGCGTGAGTGTGTGGCGGGGAGAGGCAAGGGGTGGGCAGGGGAAGAGAGAGAATGTGCGAACCTGGGGAAGGCCCCCACCAGCCCCCGGGCCCTGGAATCCAGCATCCCTCTACCTTGGTCACTTCGGGTCCTTCTTTTCACTTCTGAGACTCAGTTTAGTTATCTGTACAATGGGCATAAACAAAGCTGCCACAGAGGACTCTCATAAGGGACGAGGAAGGTGGAATATGCTGGGCTTGTGCGAGTTTCTTTTTTGTGTATCATTTCCCAATCAAATCCTGGCTCCTGGGGTGTTTGTGCACACGCGCCTGCACGGGTCCAATGCGCATGCGTGCACCTTGGCCCAGAAGGGCTTTGCAGAACTCTGGCTTCTGTCTGGGTTCCGGTCTGGCTCTATGACCAGCTGTGTCGTAGGGGGCAAGTTCCTTAGCCTGGCTGTGCCTCAGGTTCCTCATCTGTGAACTACAGACAAGGACAGTATCCACCTTGTATATTATTGTGAAGATTCTTATTCTCATTGACTGTTTTAACGGTGACTAAGAGAAGCCCTCACAAAAGTGCTTACTGCTCTATTAGCATCTCAGGCCATAAGGTGTCCTTCCCCAAACCAGCGGAGCCCATCCCCTCGGAAGCCGGGCTGGGGGAGGTAATGATAGGCCACAGTCCTCCCCCCTCCTGGAAATAAACATGACAGAGGTCACAGCGTGGTCTCTTTGACCTCTGGGGGTGTTCCCCAGGGTCCGGAGAAGAGGAATTTGCTTTGTGCTGTGGTGCCCTCTGTTGGGAAAGCCTAGCTCAGGAACCATGGACCGAGGGAGGTGGGGGCAGACGGCCACAACTCCTGCTGCCAGGAGGGCCAGGTCCCCTCCTCCGCCCCGCGCCCAAGGAGGAGGTATATCCCATGGGTCTGAGTGCCGGGACCACAAAGTGGAGGGCCCCCCCACCCCTGGCCCCAGCAGCCAATCCACCAGATGTCAGGAGCAGAGGAACCAATGGGAAGCAAGTTAAAAACCTATGGCTGCCCAGGGTGACCTTTCCTATGGCTAAGTCACCCTGTGCCCTCTGCCTACCGTGCTTCCCAGTGCTTCGGATATGCCTTTCTCTGGGGCAAAAGGACAGGTACCAAAGCTCTGTTTATGAAACAGGAGCTGGAAGAGTGGGCTTCCCCAGGAGACAGCGCCCAGAGGTAGTGGTATTAGGACGAACAATCACCATATGGTAATAAACACACACTTCACCGCCCGCCCCTTTGGGAAAACCAACTGTGGTCCTGGGCAGGATACCCTCTCTCTGAACACACCATCCAGGGGGCTGTTGGTTCTTTAAAAAGATTCACTGACACGGGATGCCTGCTAGTCATTGCCAAGTGCCAGCCTCGTGCCCAAGGAGCTGAGGGATAGAGTGGATAGGACAAAGTACCGGGTCTCCATCCATCCCTCCAACCAGCAAATATTTATTCTGGCCTTACTATGTGCCAGGCACTGGCCAGGAAGACTTACGATTATAATACAGGGTGATGTTACAAGCGAGGGGATGATTTGGAAGTCTGGTGCTGAAGGAGGGGTCATGGAGATTTCCCCCACCCTGCCCCGGCCCAATCCGTGGCCCTAGGATGCAACCCTCCCTGGCTATTGGGCTCATTTCCTCCTTGCTAGCCTCTCGCTGGGTATCATTCATAGCTATCATTCATAACTCATGGAGGCGACTCTGGAGCCCCTCTCTGCTGCTCCCTGGGGATTTCTCTCCCAGCTGGTATAGACCAAGGCTGGAAGGAGGCATCACGGAGGTGGGGGGTAGAGGAGCTGCAATCTCACCGATGTCTGGGTTTCCTCTCTAATGCCTGGGCTACGGTAGCGTCGCCAGGAAGCCTCGCCCATGCAGGTGCTCACCTGGTGAACTGTTTCCTGTCCACCTGCCTGGCAGCTCCCTGCTTTGCCCCTGGGCCAGCAGAGTAGGAATGTCCACACAGTGATGCCTGACATTTGCTGGCAGAACACAGACCAGTGAGCCAATGTGAGGATCCTCCTAGCTGGCCGCTGCTCCCCAGCCGGGAAGGTTCTTCCAGGGCAGGCTTAGCCCCTGGGACGGACTGGGTTCTGCTGGCTCTTTTCTCGGCCAGAGGTGGGAAGGTGGAGGGGTAGGGAGAAAGCGGTCGGGGACTGTGCCCCCTGATGTGGCTGGGTCGGCCCAAAGAGAGGGTGTGGGGGAGAGGTGACCCCAAGCTGACCCTCAGCAATTTGGAGAAGGGGAGACCTGGGTGGGTGGGGGCGAAGTGGAGCAAAGAACAGCCAGCCAAAGGGAGAAGGGCCTAAGACTTCAACGCTAGAGCCACATCCAGCCCAATCAGCCTGGCAGCCAATTAGTCTGATTCAAAAAAGAAAAAAAAAAAAACCACGTAGGGACAAACTGTAATCAAACACCTATTTATAAGGGTTTATTACGATCATTATTATTATTTTACTGAGAGGATCATTCTAAAGCCTGTCAGGTGAATGTATGCTTTCAGATCTTCATAAATGCAAATCGCTCCTTCCCCTAGGCGGGTAGGCGTGAGCTGCAGCAAAGCAGCCTTGGGGAGCCCGGGTGTGAGGCTTCCAGAGGGCAGATGGAGGGAGTAGCTCCCGCCACGGGGCGTCTCTGCACAAGGCTGTGGCCGAGAGACAGTTTCGCAACCACCCACTGCCCAGCTCACTGCCTGCACCCCCTCACAGGGCTGCTGGAGAGGCCACTGGCTACATACCCATTGCCCCTCGAGGTAAACAGAGCAAAAGCCCTTAGGCAGCAAACCCGACAGAGCTAAGGGGATTCTCCGCAGAGGAGGAAGTTGGGATTTCTCCATTGAATGCTCTAGAAAGAACACTGGGTCAGGAGCCCAGAAGCTTGGATTCTGAGGCCTGAGCTGCCCCTGGCTGTGATGGTCCTTCTGGGCCTCAGCTTACCAGGGGGGAAATTCCCCGCCTGGGGTGAATTTCCATGGCCCGAACCCCAGCTAACCTCCTCCCACCCACAGCCCACCCCAAGCGCTGGAGTACCTCCCCCTCCCAGGGGACCTCAAGGCTCACAGCGGAACCGGAGGCTCAGTCTGTGTGTGTGTGTGTGTGTGTGTGTGTGTGTGTGTGTGTGTGTGTAATGAGATACAAGTCCCAAACCTCACTCCTCAGACCTGGGGAAAAAGTGTCAGGCCTGCCAAAAAGGCGAAAATGTGGTCTCTGCCAGGAGGAAACGACCGGTTCCTTAACCATTCTTGGCTGGATTCAAGAATGTGGCTATTCTTGGAAGAAAGGACAAAACATAACATTTTTGTCGGTACCTGGGGGAAGCCATCCATAATTTGGGAAGTTTCAGAAGACTGATGCCCCTAATCCTTCCCACTAAGAGCATTAGGAGGTGCAAGGCCAGTCCCGGGGAGCCACACCCTGCCTGCTCCGCTCCGTGGAAGGTACAGCTCGCTCTCAAGGGAGGCTGCCTCCCTCCATCAGGCTGGGGGTGGGGGGTGTGACCCCAGGGAAGGGATTAGGTGGAGGAGGGATCAGACGCAGCTGGCTTCTGGGGGGCAGGGCTGCTCGGTCAGCTGGGGGTGGGTGGCAGAGCGAAGGACAGGGAGGGTTGTGAGGGGGGAACCTGGGGGACGGAGAGGGGGTGGGAGACGG
>LNAC01000030.1:3005837-3152940 GCA_002007465.1 Ailurus styani
ACGCCCAGGGCGCGGGGCGGGGGCTCGGGCTCCTCTGGGTTCCTTCTCAGCGCCCCCCACCCGCCCCCAGCGCCGCGCTGCGTTGGGCCGAGCCCTGAGCCGGCTGCTCCGCCCCTGCTCCCCCCGCCGCCCCGCCCCCGCCTGGCCACACCCCCAGCCACAAACCCCACCCCTTTCCGCAAACTCGAGTTTTTTCCTGAGAGATTGAACTAGTTTTTGCTTTTTAGCGCAGAGAATGTTCGAGCTGGACGCGACCTCCGCGATCACTTATTTTCAGTGGTCCCGAAACTCCTCTATTTTTTAGCAGGAGGACCCTTTGAGAGTAGGAACTGATGATTTCCACCCTCCCCCCCCCAAATCCTAATGCCTCGGGCAAGACGGCAGGCACAACAGGAGAGCTGCGTGGGTTCCTGCGGGTGATGAGACTCCACTACGAGCGATCCTTACACACAAGTCTTCTGGAACAGTCTGGGATGGCTTCTTTCCTAATATCTGGCAGGGAGTCCAGTGTTTCAATAGCCCCGATTGTGTGGCTCAGCGGCAGTGTGCCATGCACGTGCTGGCCTCTTCCCAGGCCGCAGGCAGCTGCAAGATGGGCTTAAGCTCCTTTTTTCACAGACTAGGAAACTGAGGCTCAGAGTTTTGCGATGGGGTAGTGACAGGAGTACTGGCACCTTCCAGCTCCCTCCCTGGCCCAGCCCCAAGCGCTTTCTTTCCTTCCAGGGTTCCCTCTAGATGGGGCTCAGAGAATCCCTTGGGCAGGGCAGGCAGGCTACCAGTGATGTCTTAGATTGGCCTGGCCACCCCTGGCTTTCCAGAACATCTGTCTCACGCACAATCGGGGCCATGGAAGTGACTTCCTTAGGTTTCTGGATTATAGCAGTCCCGACTTGGAAGGCGGAAACCAAATAAAGAGCCGAACAAAGAAGAGACTAGTTAGTTGTGTTAACTGGGTTTCCTGGGCTTCCATGTAGGTGTCTAACCTGGCTTACCACCCTACCCACCTCTGCAACATCTCCAGACCCAGCACAATGCTAAGTGCTGGGAACATGACCTTGAACATGGTAGGGGAGTCCCTGCCTTTATGGTGTTTACTGCTTCGTGGAAAATTGATTCTTCACTGAGCGGGAGGAAGGGGCTGCATCTCGGACCCTTATTGAACTCTCACTGCTTCGTCGTTCTTGTCTTGTTTAATCCTGACAACCACACTGAAAGGCAAAACTAGGCCTTTTGCGCTGATGAGGGAACTGAGGCTCGCAGAGGTTAAGTGACTTGTCCAAGGCCACCCGGTCAGTAAGCAGTGAGCAGAGATGCAGACACAGGGCTGACTCTCGCGCTCTGTGCCCGGGTGTCTCCCAGTGGGCTTGGTGCTCGGGCACTTCCTCGGTTCCAGCCGCGTGGACCGTTCAGAGTGTAGTTCCTGTCTCGATACTTTACTCCTTACAAACCCTCACAGAGATGGAATTATCCAGTACGTGCTTCTGCACAGATGGAAGAAGGGGTCGTCTCTGAAAGCCATCCTCATTGTCAAGACAGTGAATGGGCATCCCTTGTGGGCGGAGCACATCAGAAAAGAAAGAGACTTCGATCCTCATCCCAGTGGGGTGAGAGGTGGGGCATGTTCCCGAGAAGATGAATGACAGTCCAGGTGGAAACGTGTTGACCCTTGCTAGATGCCAAGTGATTGACATCCCTTACAGGAAGTTCTTGGAGAAGAGGGATTCCTTGAGGGATCAAGGGGATGCTTCACAGGGGAGGGAAGACTTGAGCTGGAACTTGAAGTAAAAAGGGGCATTAATAAGCTGAGAGCGCAGGAGGAGAATGTGCCCGGAGGGAAAGCGGCACGAGCAAGGAGCTGGAGGTGGGGCTGTGCATGGTGGGACCAGCTCAACTCAACCCCAGAGTGTGGTTGAGAACTGGGTGAGACAAGAATCATAGTGTGGCTGGCTACTATTTATTGCATACCTATTAGATGTTCTTTATGCATTAAATGCCCTCAGTCATCTGTGAGGCCTTGTCATTAGCCATTTTTGCAGATGAAGATGAGAGGCCTGGGATCTTTCTCTCTCTCTCTCTCTCTCTCTCTGCCTTCTTTTCTTTTCTTCCTTAAATAATGAATGAGGCTCAGGATCTCTTTTTAACTGCAACAGCTGGGAGTTTCAAACCCAGGTCTGAAGCGATCCAGAGACACTGCTGCTCCCAGAGGAGAGGAGAAACAATTTTGTCACCACTGGAAGGAGGAATCCAACAGTCTCCCTCCACTTGCTAGAGGATGCGAAGCCTTCTGTTTTAAAAAGACAAACATCCGTGGTGGCAAAACACACAGCATCACTTCCTAAGGGCTGTCTGCCTTCAGGATGAAGGTCCCAGGAAGGAGCAGGGGGATGAGGTCCCGGAGCCCACCTTTACACTTTCAGTGGGGTCTGGTAGCAGAGGGGGCCCATGATCACCAAGACCTCCTGGCCAGGATTTCGTGGATGGAGCAAATAAATCCAACCTGCCTGGCGCTGGAGGTGCACGGAATTGCAGCCCCAAGAAGCAGGAAAGGACGCTGCAGCCCCCAGGCAAGGAATCTGATTGACAGCCATTCCTACGTCTACCGGCCACATACTAGATTTGCGTTGGAGATCATGCACGCACGCCTCCTTACTGCCTGCCGTCTTGGTAAGCCACCCCAGGAGGAGCCCATCGGACACTCTCCCTGAGATCTGGATCCAGAGCAGAGGAAGACGGAGAGCCCCTGGAAAGGACCCCTTGTCAGTGGGGTCCCGAAGAAACTGTACTTCTCTGGTTCCCGGAGGCTAATGACGGGACCTACCCCCCAGGGTGTTCACAGGATGGAACGAGCCATTATATGCAAAGCTCTTGGCTCGGTCCTTCGAGCTGTGCCGATGACCAGTATTAACCGTGGTTATGCCAGAGTTGCTGCACCTCAAACCACATGGGTCTTCCCAGTGCCTGGGATTCCCACTTGTCCTCATGTTCCAGAAACTTCCATGTTCCACCAGTTACTTTTTGGAGGTTTGAGCTGTCCAGAGTTGGTTTCTGCTGCTTGTAAAACAAGGAGCCCGTCGATCCCCTCCTGAGGCATGATGAGTCTCAGAGTTGCCAGTAACGCCTGGGGTGGCTCCTGGTCCGCTCGCTGGGGGTGATCGATCCCACCACCTGCTCCCTGACTTCCCTGGGAGGTCCAAGGCATTGGCGCTGCCCCTCCCCCATAACCGCCGTTGGAGATGCGGGGAGATGCGGGGAGGGAGCCAGTCTCACGGTGAACCTCCTGTCCCCTGCCCTGGGAAGCCCCATGAAGGCAGGGGGCCCTGAGCGGGTCTGCGCCCTAGTGAGTCTTCCCCATAAAAAGCATAGTGGATACTCAGTGTAGCTTGGTTGTTTAGGCACCTAAACCGTCTTTGGCCTTCAGACATGGGTGTCCTGGTTTAGCAGAGACTTTCTACAGAAACATGCCTGGAAAGGTTAACGGCACGTGGAATTTGGGCTGGATTCACAGGTGATCTTCCCTCTGGCAAAGTTCTGCTCCTGGAACTACAGTCTTGTTCTCTCAGATCATCAAAATGGCGGAGACGCTGGCTCCAGGCCTCGTCCCTACCTGCTGGTAGGCCCCGAGAGCTGACCGCGTGCTTCCACCCCTGGCATGTCATCGAGCCCTCGCAGAACGCACGGAGGCAGCCACTCTCCTGCCCATGGAGCAGGGAAACTGAGGCAGGCGGAGGTGCAGAGACGGGGGTGGGAAGTGGCTAGAGTGGAATCTGGGTTTGGTGGCTGCGTGCCCAGCCTTCCCTCCCTCCCCCACCGACGGTGTCATGGAGCCCACAGGGGCCTGGAATGGGACAGGCCAGCTCCCAGGAGCTTACAGGCCCGTAAACTAGCCAAAAAGCGTGCTCTGTGGGCTGGATGCTGTTGTAGGCACTTGGCTGACGTGAGCCCCTCCTTCCTCACTGCCGTCCAGAGGGGTGTCCCATCCCCAGTCCATCGGTGAGGAAGCTGGTGTGTCCGGGTCACCCAGTGGGGAGACCAGAGCCCACTGTCTCTCTGCTCCACAACCTTGGCCTGCTCAGAGGTTCCTGGCCTTAAATTTCACCTTGCCTGCCCCTGCCCCAACTTGCACCCTTTCTTGGCTCAGAGAGGAGACCTCTGCCCTTAGCCAGCACAGCCCCTGAGCACGTAAACCTCCTCCCACTTCCCTGCCCCCCATAACTGCTCCTCTTCCCTCTGCTGGCTCAGGGGTCCCCTAAGAGTGTTGACAGCAGCTCTTGGGGCAATACTGTGTCAGAAGAACACTCCTCTAGGGCTGGAGGTGCTTGAGGGCTGGTCTCCCTGCTGGACCAAGAGCTCTCGAGGCAGGCATCCCTGCACCCCAGCCTTGGCACAAGGCCTGGTTCCGGGTGGATCCTCAGGATATGTTCGATGAATGAACGGATGACCCCCCTCCCCCACTGAGGCTGAGTTTCAGACACCAGACCTGGGCCTGTTTCCCGGCCCTGACCAGTCACCTCTGGAAGCACTTTCTGGTGTGAGAATGTGCCCATTGTCCAGCACGGCTCACCATCACTCACATTGGCATCACGGCTGGCATCTGGGGGATGAGCCAGCAGGGGAATGTGGTAGGAAGACCAAAGGGCTTCCTGTTCCCTCTGGCTTCTCCTTGTGGAGGGGGGCTGTCCTTTGCCTGGGGATGAGTGTGGGCTTGGGGAAGAAAGGACGGAAGGAACCAAGGAAGGAAGGAAGGAAACATGTTTGAAGCAGCTTCTGTGTGTCCAGGCCTTTGCTAACCTCATTCACGAGTGCTATCCTATTAAATCATCCCGGAAACTTTGGGAGGTCATATGCCCCCCATCTGACAGATGGGGAACAAGGCTTGGAGAGACTGTGTGATTTGCTTAAGGTCCCACCGCTCGTCATGGGCAGGGGCTGGATTCACACCCAGGCATTGATTGGCACATCACTTTCCAAACTCTGAGTCGATCCCATTGGTGGCCTGAAATCGACCGAGGTGGGAATATTTACACCGTGGAAATTGGCAAACACTCCAGATCAGAGCTCCCCCCACCCCAGAGCTCGTTGTTAGCCTTTGCTGGCACAACCCCGGGCACGCTCCTCCTTCCTCGATCACTGTCTCTCTGGGCAGCCAGCTGGGGTTAATGGACTCGGGTTTCCATCTGAACCGGGTTCAAGTCCCAGCACGGCCACTTCCTAACAGACTATACGGGAGCCAGTCGCTCCCTTTCTGAGTCACACTTTCCTTCTCTTTTGAAAGTGGGGGGTGTCGTGAGACATAGGAGATTCTACCAGGGGGGCCCTTGGCAGGTAACCTGCCCTCAGTCCGGGGCCCTTCCCTTCCTCCTGACCCTCGGGGCAGAGTCTCCCTCGTAGGCCAGGTGGACTCACACTTTCTTCTCCCCAGAGGTGGACTCCGTAGCCAAGTCAGGGATTCCATGAACTGAGCAGCTGGCCTAGCCTCCTGCTGGGCTGGCAATGACCTCCCTCAAGGAATTTTGGGTTGTTGGCAACCCTACCCGGCACGGACTCATTTGAGAACAAGAAACGATCGTGTGTCATAAATGGCCAATACAGGGGTACCGTGGGTGACTCTTTGGGGACTAAAGGAGTGGCCCAGCAAGGTTCTGAGGGATTGAGAGCATCTTGACGGGCAAGGAGGGCGCCCCGGGCAAGGGAACAGTTGGCACAAAGGCTTGGAGGAGGGAGTCAGAGGGCCGTCTAGGTGCGTGAGGGGTTGGGAGGCAGCGAGGCGGCTGACCTCACTTGAGCATACGGCGCCCATGGAGAGGCTGGGGATGAGGCTGGAGTTGTTGGCGGAGGCCTGTGTGCTGGGGGCCAGGGCTCTGGGTTCGAGCCCGGGGACTGCGGGGAGCGGTTGAGGAGAGCAGAGTGACATTCCCAGAGCGGTGTTCTAGGAAGATGAATTGGTTTTTCTGGGCCACCTGAAGCTGGAAACTGTTTGGAGCCTCCGTTGGGTTATAAATGGTTGTTCTGGAGTGCTCAAAGAGACAATGGCCTAAAGGAAGACATGCCGTCCGTGGGGGCCGTTCATCTTACCCGGTGGGTCCAGACCTGGCGGGGAAGAAAACCAGGCCCCGCCAAGATCACACGGCCCAGAACAGGGCTGCTCCAGCCAGAGCACGTACCTTGGGCCTGAACCGAGAGTGATGGGAATAGCTTTTCCCGGGGAGAAGCTTCTAAATCTCCAGGGAGCATGGGCCCTGGGGTCTGACCAAGGTTCAGGCTCTCTCTCCATCATTCATCCAGCATGGGACTCAGGGAACTCTTTACTGCCCTTAGCTTTGACTTCTCCCACTGTACACACAGCTCGTCGTGGTGACCTGGTGGGCTGGGGACACCTGGGTGGGGTAAGTGACATACCGTGAGGGGACCACGTGCTCGGCGTCCAGCACCCAGGAGGCATGTGAGAAATGGCTGCTGCCCTTATGATGACGTCTGCCTCCCGACCTTGTCACCGAGTGCAATGGGGAAGAAGTGTTGGCGAGCCTCGGTGCCCGGCCGAGGGCGTACGTCATAGGTGTCCCCACATGGAGCCCCTAATGAGTCCTCACTGGAATTACAGAGGCTTGGAATTACAGAGCAAAAAGGGAGCCGAGAAATTAACGGCACTATCTCCTTGCTCCCATTTTAAGTTGGGAAAACCGAGGCCAGGGAGAAATGCCTCTCTGTCATTACGCACGCCGTGCGTGATGTGGGCACGGGCCTTCTCCCTCCACGTTCTGGGGGCCACCCCAGGGCTCGGTCAGGTGGCCCCACCACCCTCAGAGCCTTCCACGGGGGAGGCCTCGGGGGTCCCCCAGACTTGGGTGGGGATCTCGGCGGCCCTCCGGAGGCAGCGACCCCCCAGCCTCATAAATCACAGGAGCAGCTTGGGAGTCGCCAGGGAGAGAAGCAGCTGAGCCATTCGTTTTTTTTGTTCCTTTGCCAAGCTGTTCACTTTGCCCTTTTGTTTCTCTTTCTGCAGAGGCTCTCCTGCCCCTCTGATGGGGTTGTTTGTCACTCGTCGTCGGCGCCTCCATTATGTCCCCAGCGCCGTCTCTTCCTCCCCGCTCCCTCACGCTGCCCCAGAGGAAGGCGTCCATCACGGGCTGCCCTGGCACCGGGCTGGGCTGGCGGGGAGGGGCCGCGCGGGGGCTCGGGGGCACCTGCAGAGTGAAGACTGACCCTCGGTACCCGGGGGTGGACGTTATCCTTATCTGGAGCGGGCACTCGCTGCCCGGGCGCGCAGGGTGCTGTCAGGAGGGCGTGCGGGCCGTGCAGATAGCTCCAGGCCAGGTGCCGGGTTCTGCAGACTCAGGTGATAAGCGGCACGGCATCACCAGCCCCTAATGTTGCAGGCAGGGGCAGCGGGAGGAAGGTGGGGGGCGGGGAGCCCCCAAAGCCACCAATCACAAAGACTTCCTTGTTCACTGGGGCAGCAGAGGAGTGGGCTGGGGTCCAGCTCAGAGGAGGAGAGGCTGGGGAAGGCGAATTCCTGAAGCCCCGTTGCCCGCCCGAGGAGCTCGGTGGGAGGAGAAGACAAGTCCCCCCACCCCGGGAAGGGTGCCAGGTGCCCAGCGGGGAAAAGTTAGTGGTTCCCGGGACAGTCTGAGTTGCCGAGAGAGTAAGTTCTTGGTGCCGGAAGTAGAGGAGTTTGTGCATTCATTCATTCATTCATTCACTGACTCCATCACTGGTGTAGCCAGTGTTAATTGAATGCTGCTCTAGAAGTCCAGAGCAGAATGAATAGGCCAGGCCCTGCCCTCCTGGGGTTTACGGTCCACGTAGCTGTGGCCGTGGCCCAGGAATTACAACTGCACAAAGTACCTCAGCTTTTATTTAATGGTTTTAAACAAAATTCAGTTCTGCGGTCACCCCAGCCACAGGCCAAGTTCTCAAGAGCCACATGGGCCTCCCTTTTTGGACAGCACACACGTAAGCAGGACATTTGCATCATGATAGAAAGTTCTGGACAGGGCGGTTCAGGGTGGGCAGTGTCCCTCTTTGGGTGGGGCCAAGGACTGGTCACAGGTAGCAGGTAGCAAGACATCGGGGAGGGAGGGTCTTTCCCTGTTTCTTTCTCACCCCGTCCTTCCAGTGGTGCCAAGGAGAAAGCCTCAGGCTCATGATAGTCACGTGCTGATCCGCCTTTCCAACAAAAACGGGTGTGGGGCAGCCAGCGAGCCCAAGGGAGTGAGAGTTGTAGTAAACAGCGTTCTGTTTTCATTGTAATTCTTTTAGTTACCCTCCGTTTAAGGCAAGGGAGGCTGGTTTGCCATTTGGGGCAGTGATTTAAATTCTCTCTCTCTTTTTAAAATGGCTTATTTAAGTAAAAAATGAGCCGAGTTAAAGAAAAATGTTAAGTACGCCGCGGAGCAGGTGGCACAGGGATATGGCCAATCTGTGAAGGTGGCGGGTGTGAATGCGTGTCTCGGAGAAGCCCCAGTTCAGATGGAACGACGCAGGCTTTGGAGGCACATAGAGTAGGGTTCAAGTTTCAGTGCCCCTGCGTGTGAGCTCGATGGCTTTGGGATGGGTGACTTCCCTCTGTAGTGTTCAGGTGCCAGCAGGAGCCACCGAGCCCAACCGGGGAGTCTCAGAGGGGGGTTTCTTAAGAGGACAGTTTGCAAGGGGTTTAGGGTAAGCAGCAGCGGATGGCAGCACCCTGGGCTCAGAGCAGCGCCTGGCTGCTGCCACCCATAGACCACAGAGGGCCATGCAGAGAGAGCCTCAGGGACCTGACGGGGAGTGTGGGGGGGCAACCCGATTTTACCCTCCTCTTTGAGTGTTTTGCTGGTGCTGACCATTGACCAAACTCAGGGGGAAGCCCATCCAGGGCGGTCTCCCAGGTATAGAGTGGGAGGAGAGTGAAGTGGAGGACAAACTGCTAGCAGAGATCTAGCACCATCTCGCTAAGCCTCAGTTTCCCCATCTATAAAATGGGGTTGGCGCTATCTGCCCAACAGAGTTGCTGTAAGGAGGGAAGGGACCACGTGGGTTGCTATTTATATTCACGGCAACAGCAGTAATACAATGCCTACCCTTGCGCCGGATCCTGGGCTGATGCTAGATTTTTCTGAACTGAAAAGTAACCTATGAACATAGGTCCTTGGGAAGGTGGAACTGGCTTTTCAGGAGCACATGAACTTGAAGCAGCAGGAAACTTTGGGATCTTGGGATCGCGTGGCAGTTTGCAAAGGGGACCTGCCTGCACTCTCCACTCACCGCTCGTGTTGACCTTTGCGATGTGTCATCTGCGCTCTAGACTGCTCGGTGTCCCTCCACCTCCCTGTCCCCTGGTCCATCTCGCTGATTGATTACCCCACCCCTGGGCACATGGATTCGTCATCCTCCAGTCTATTTTCCACCCGATTTCCCACGGAGAGGTTCTTTCTCCTTAGATCCATTTAGGTCATCTTTCCTGCCATGCCCACTGGCTCCTGCCACGTACAGCCTGGGCCACATCAGTCATGAGCGGGCTCCACGTGCTAGTCTCTCTCCGTGGAGCTGCTTCCACCCTCGCAGGTGGGGGAGAAGCGGGGGGACTGGCAAGTAAGTTACCCCTTTGGACCTCCAGCTCTTTATCCCTCACCCAAAAGCTGAGAATGCCACAGCCATTTTTAGTGGTGTCTTCTTGGCGGGGGCTGTGGGGGCTGGGGGTAGTTTGCTGGAAGTCAAGGAGTAGCCGGCTTCCAAGATGATAACTATTTCTTGGAAAAACGTTCCCCAACAGCCCCGTCAGCTCACAGCTTCTCGGTTGGCTGAGGTGACTTTCCTTATGCCCCTCGATTTTCCTTTGCCTGGTTTTTTTTTCCCCATCTACCTTGACTGTTCAAAATGACTTTGATGGGGACTAATTCCACCTGTTGAAATTCATGAGACACTTGACACATTCAGTGCTTTGCTGAAATTGCTGTGACAAATACCAGCGGCAGTTTCTTCCCTGGCTCATTCTCTAATGTGCTCCGGGCAAGACGGAGTGCCCTGTCCCTCGCCGACATGCCATCTGGCGACACCGCCATCCTCCACCAGCTCTGTGCCGTGCCCTGCCCTGGTGCAGGTGGTTCTCAGCCCCGCCTGCTGGCTCCGTGGCTGCGTCACCTCCCGGAGGGGGACCGGTTGCTCCCTGGGGATGAACATCCATCGGGAAGAACTTCACCAACGGCCCCGTTAGGTCTCAGTTCCCAAGTTGGCCGAAGTGACGTTCTTTGGTTACGCCCCCTTCCCATCTACCTGCCTGTCCCAACGGGCTTTGATGAGGACTCGTTGCCCAGCCGAATAGGGGCTGGGTCCTGCAGGCTGGGTCTCCCTCCGTGCTGGCTGTGGGGTCTCTATCTCAGCACCAGGATGTCACTTCTGGGGGTAGGATTCCGGGTCCCCGAGGTAGCTTTTGTCACCCGTGAGCCTTATCTCCCTGGATGCTGGCGTCTTCCGGCCGGTCCGGCCCGAGCCGCTCCTTGAGGAGCTTGCCAGGTGTTGGCTACCCCTCATGGCATGTGTGCTCCGTAGCTATGTCCCACCCCTACTATTGTGCACATCACCTTTTTCTTAAAATCAAATCTGAATTAATTTCCTCTTTGTTGACTCATCTTGTGTAAAGACATCTGTCTTTAGGTGTGTTATACTGACTCTATTTTTTTCTCAATTCGAAGTAAGATAACGTGTAACTATTTGAGTTTTTAAAAAAGCTTCCTCCTACCCCCTAGCATCATCAAGAGCCACGATAGAAAACACCAGTTTGGTAGAAAAGGCACCAGCCTCAGGCTTATGAGCCCCAGGATCTGATTTCAACTCCTCGGTTAACTTGCTGCCTAACTGGCTTACCACCCCGCTCCTCCGAGTCTTAGGGCCATAATACAAAGGGGTCAGTCTGGACGATTCCAGTCCTAAGATTCTGTGATGGTTAATAGGATTGGGAAGGAGAATCTCATCTACATCCAAAGTGTCTCCTTTAAGACATGTTTGAATTACCCTGCAATTCCCACCTGTGGGAACTGGGCGGCATCCCGCCTCCCATGGACCCCTCCAGTGGCTCATTTCCTCGTTGCCACACATATGGCCTCAGCTCAGTTCCATCCATCGGTTGTCACTCTGGGTGGGACCCTGTGCTAGGGCCGACAGGGCAGGGATAGATAAGACCCAGTGCCTGTCTTCAAGGAGTTTGCAATCTCTTGGGGCGGGTAGGCAGGCGGACAGATAAACTGTGGTATGATATTGGAAATTCTAAAATTTAAATAGCTACCAGGTCCTTGGAGGAATGCAGATGAGGAAATAACTAATCTACCTGAGGTTTAGGGGAAAGTTACATATCACTGGAAGGGGTGACACATGACTGGGTCTTGAAGGATGCATAGGAGTTCGACAAGCTAAGAAGGAGTTGGAGAGATTTTTAGGAGGATGTAACTGTAGGGACAAAGACTCATAGGCTGGAAAGGGCCTGGGTCATCTGAGAGTGTCTGGGAGACAGTGTTGAAGCGTACGTGTTGCAGGAAAGAAGTGAGGCTGGAGGTGACACGGGGGACAGACAGATCAAGTGCATTTGGTGGAGGCGGGTTGGTCTTACAGCGAGGTAGATTTTCCAGGTCTGGACCCACAGGCCCGCTGACACTCACAGAGGCCCCAGGGAGCCTGCTGGCCCCATGCTGGGAAGCGAGAGTCCCTCCTTTCCCACTGAAAAAGACCCCCCGGGGCCATTTGCCACGTACAGACAGGGGAAACGACTGTGTGGACAGGGCTTCAGGGCTGGAAGCAGAGAGGCACTTTTATCCAGATTGGTCTCTTTAAAAGATGCCCCCTCCCGTGAACTTGGGCTCAGCCCCCTGGGACAGCACCTGATGACAAAGCGGCCTCTCTCAGCTCTGTGGATCCAGGGAAAGACTCCTGGGCTTGAAGTCAGCAGAGATGTAGGTCCAAGCTCTCTGCCTGGGCCTTCTGGATGTCACCTACAAAGTGGCAGTAGTGGGAACCACATGGTGAACACTGGCTCCGTGTGTGCGGGCGCTGTGGAAGCTCCTGCTGTATTACCACTCCCTGCACCAGCTTCCTAATAACCCCCTGGGAGGCGTGCGCCACTGGGATTCCCATTTTACTGTAGAATAAACCGAAACACAGAAAGGTTAAGTCACTCACTCAGGGTCACACAGCTATGAAGTGGCTGTGCTGTTTTGAATCCAGAATGTCTCACATTTTAACTGCTTTCTACGCTCTCTGCCAGACTTCCCTTCCTTCTGTGATTCCGGGACTCTCCAGACCTCCCATCTTGATCCTACACAGCTCTCGGGGGTGTAGGGACTCCAGCCGCGGCCGGAGCTGGAACTGGGCCCCAAGGCTGCTCCACAGTGGAAGGCCACAGGTCTGGCCCCTCCCGACGTCAGTAGTCATGGGGTAGCAGCCCGGCTCTGCTCTGTTGTTTCTGGCCTCGTTATTATTATTATTTCGTTCCGGCATGCTACTAAAAGCTTCCCGCAGAGAGCATGCCTCCCAGCTCTTTAAAATTTTAAGGGCTTTACTTAAACAATGTTATTTCCCTCGGAAAGGAGACAGAAGAGGCATATGTGATGGTTATATTTAGTGCAGCGTGTGGGTCTGAGCACACGAGAGTTAGAGTTCAGTGGGCCTGGAGGTGACTCGGGAGGCGTGTGTGTGTGTGTGTGTGTGTGTGTGTGTGTGTGGGTGGGAGGGTCTGCAGCTGGCCTCCCCTCCCTCCTGTCTCCCAGAAACCACAGCCTCACAGAGAGCCTACCGTGCAGTGCTCAGGGAAGAGGAGGATGGATGCCACCTGCAGGGAGCTGGGGAGACATAAAGCTGGACAGAGAGCTGCATCCTCTTGCCATCCTCCTCAGCACGGAAGAAGACCTAGCTGCCCCGGGACATTTGCACATGCTTTGCACCCCCTCTGCTGAAACCCACCTCCTCCTCTGGACTGAGGCCCGTTCATTATTCAGATCTCACCTTGGACATCACTTGACCCACTCATTTCACAAATATTTTCTGTGCCCCTACTATGTTCCCAGCACTCTGGGACACAGGCACCTTTGTGACTCGTGTTCATGCCCCCTGCGCCCGGCATGGGTCCTGGGGCCGAGCAGGCTTCAGCACGTGTTTCTGGAACTGATGAAAGCCCTCACAGATGCTGTGGGATCTGGAGAGAGGATACGGTTGCCCTCCAGGAGCTGATAGCCTTGTTGGAATTCATACCAGAAACACCGTGAAATGTGAGTGAGCCTGTTAGGCCCGCCGGAGCTGTACTCGTTCGGGACAGGAGGGAAGAACTCATTCCTTCCTTCTTATCTGACAGCTTGGGTCCTTAGTCTGTTCCAGGCAGGGTGCGAGGCACCGGGGGTAGAGGGGAGGCCAGAGAAAGACAGAGCCCAACCCCGCCCTCCTGGCACTTAGCTTCTGCAGTGCATGACTGGCACATGCGTGAGTGGGAATCTTCACAGACAGGCAGGGAGTGATAACCACGGTGAGGAAGGTCGAGACTTGGACACGGTGATGACCACGAGCAGAGGTGCAGGGGTCAAGGCGAGCCAGCGGATGTATGGCAGTGACTAGGGGAGGTCCATGCTCTGTGGGGGCCACGAGGGCCACGGGGGCCCACACCCAGGTTATGGGAGAGGAGCTGGGCCTTGGGTGGCAGTGGCGGGGTTGTTAGGTGGGATTTGGCAGAGTCATGGTCTTCAAACTGGGTTCCTTAGAACCCCAGTGTCCCACAGAGGTACCCCTGGCACCACTTTGGGAGGCCAGAATGTGGGTCCCAGTGAGAGTCGAGGGGGCCCTTGTCCCCAGATCAAGCCAGGAGCCCTGCTTTGCCAGTTTTACAGACTGGGTTCTCTTTCTGCTTACGCTTCCCTTTGAATGGAGGGATGTGAAAATGAGTGTTTTGGATGATGGAGGGGATCATCGGGGCTGGAGGATGTTCTGGAACTTTCCTGTTTAGGTGCAGCCCTCTTTTCACTCTACATGTGGGAAAACTGAGGCCAAATGTGCAAATGACTGGCCCCAGGTCACCAGCAGGAGGCGGCCGTCCCTGGGAGAAAAGCCTCATGCCTTGCGCCTGTCCAACCTTGGACGGGAGGCGTGGGGCAAGGCCACCCTACCCTGGACAGGAGGCCGGGGGCTACTGTCCCCAGCGGGGTGCCTGCCCGTCCCCCGGCCCAGCCGCAGAAAGCACCCCTGTGAACCGTTCTCCTTCGCCAGCCCAACTCGTCTGCCGCACCCTCGCCGGGGCCTGGAATGAGATGAAATATTTTATGATCCCACACTTCGTTATGTTTTATTAAAAGTGCCCGTGCTGGCTTCCGCTGGTGCATCTGCCAGGCCCGGTCCTGGGGCTTCCTCTCCCTCCCCGCCCCCACCCCTTGCTGCCAAGAGGAGGCAGACAGCTGCCGCCCCATCCCCCACCCCCTTCCCACACAGAGCAGGGCCCCAGCCGGGCCGTCAGGTGTCGGGGCCGTCAGGTGTCGTCAGGTGTCCGGGAGATAAAGGGGAATCCTGCAGGTGAGGACAGATTGGGGGATTTAGAGCCGTAATCCTGTGTGTTCACACATCCCTAACCCCATCTGGTCTTGCTGCTACCCCTGGAGGGGACTGGCTCAGAGAGGTGGAGGGGCAAGTCCAAAGTCACGCAGCACGTTCAGTGCACCTGGGCCTGCATTCCTGACCCTCCCCATGTGCCCTGTGCGAATCCAAGATCACGCTGATGTCCCTCCCCAGGCTGGTCATGTCATATTCGCCCGTGACCACTGGAAATGGCTTGCTTTCAGCAGGCTGCTGGTTTTGACCCGGGTGCAGGCAGGAAAACCCTGGCATCTGGGTACTTTTGGCGGAGATGCAGCACCCTGTCCCTCCTGGTGGGAGGTGCTCTGCCATATCAGGGGGCAGGTGGCATGTGAGAGCATGGACCGCCTGGATCTGAATGGCAGCGGAGTCACCCGCTAGATGTGTCATCTGGGGCAAGGTGTGTGACAGCTCCGAGCCTCAGTTTCTCATTTGTAGAATGGGAGTGACGATATCTACGTTGTTGGGGACATCTGCCACCTAATAGACATTTCATACACGGTGGCAGTGGTTTTGAATGGGCTCCCTACAGTTGAGAAGGTATTAATCAGCTTTTCATTCAAGGGAAGTAGGAGGTGATCATCTTGCTTATTATTATTAGCTAATACTAGTGGAGAACGTGTTATTCATTTATTAAGGACTTACTGATCACCTACTGTGTGCCTAAGAACAGGTACAGCTCAAGACAGTCAGAGCCTTGGGTTCATGGGGCTGACATCCTGGTGGGCGAGGCAGACGTGAACAGACGGACAAATCACCTAACAGACAAATATGGTGCCGTACTGAGAAGAAGGCCACAGGGCGGTGGGAGAGGGCAGGGTTGGGGGCAGAGTGGCATCTCTAGACTGAGTGGTCAAGGACGGCTTCTTGGAGGAGGTGCCTTTGGAGCTGAAAAGGAAGAAGAGAAGCAGGATAAGTTGTGTCTCCTGGCCAGGTCCTACAAGTGTGTGTTTGACTCCTCCTGACGGGGTCTTCTCTGGGCCCTGCTGGGCACCAGCCACCTGCATGTCCAGACGCCAGCGCTGTAAATGCGGCTGGCCCACGGCCGCACCCACTTCTGCCCGGGGCCGAGGCCGACTGAAGCAGGAGGCAGGGCACTGCATTAGGCCCTTGCTGACCGGTTCTCATTGAATTCTCGCCCATGTAGCAGGTGGATCTGTGGCTCGTTCCCTTTCACGGGTGAGGATCCCGAGAGCCCAGGAAACTCTCAGAGCTGGTTCGACAAGGAGCTGTCGGGGTCTGTCCCTCCTGAGTTAGCCTCCCCCTTGCACTCGCTGGCTGTGTGCCCCTGTGAGTCTGGTGGAAGCCCAGTCCCCTCCTCCTACTCCCCCGGGGCCCCCTGGGGCCTCCGGGCTGGGGCTGGACCCCAAGCCAGGGGGCTCGAGTGGGCTGGGAGGGCAGGGAGCCTGGAGTATTGATGGCCCTCAAAGCTGGCAGGTGTCAGGAGGCAAAAAGGTATTAATTAGCAGTTATTCCCTGGCAGTGAGGAGATGGATAGAGATTAAGGTGGCGGCCCTCGCATCCGTTTTGTAGCAGCCGAAAAGCAACAGTAAATCAGGGCTATGAATCGATACTGTAAGAGGGAGATATGTTTTAATCTTATTAGCAAGGCGCAAGAATTCCTCACTTGTGAGGCTGAGTCAGAAGTAGGGAGTCAAGTGACAGGGGCTTGGACCTTCTGGGGGGTGGGGACGGGGCACCAGGATGAGAACCGTGACCCCTATTGGGAAAAGGCAGGGGGTACGAGTGGGAAGGCAGTTCTGAGTCAGCAGAGGGGGTGGCCTGCCATCTTCCCGAGGGTCTGCTGCAGCCCTGCGCCCTTCCCGCCCCTCCCCATGAACGCAGGGCTCGGGGTTGGGCATCGGCTCAACTGCTGGGCGCGGATGGGACCCTGACTCTGGCGCTTGGCCCAGCCACATCTGCACGGTGGGCAAGGCTCTGAGGCCTCCAGAGCAGGGAAGGACAGCCTGGGACGGTGATCAGGGGTGCCGTCTGGGGAGCAGCCCCCACGGCGGGCACGGAATGCATGGCCCTCATTCCGCCCGGTGACAGCCATCAGGTGGGCGCTCTGCCCCCGTGCACCGAGGGAAACGGGTGCAGGTGAAGACTCAGCTCAGGCATGGCTGAGTTGGGATTTAACCCCATCTCTGGGCGGCCAGAGCCTGTGTCCTTTCCACCGGAGCACCAGACCGCCCCCAGCAAAAGCAGGGGGAAGACCCATCAAGTCCAGCCTCTCAGTGGGATGAGGGGCTTTGATTCAGGACACTTTCTTTCTCCACCTCTCCCAGGGTCAGTTCCACTCTGCACACTGGGACAAGAAGTGCCTGTGGGAGGGAGCCTGGGATGCAGAGGACAGGGTAGAAAAAACCAGAACAGTCAGGATAACTCCTAGCACCTGCCTTTCTGTTCCACCCAAGACAAACAGCAATTACTGTCTCTGGGCCTCGTTTTCCCCATGAGATCTTGGAGCGCCTTGCTAGCCAGAACATTCTCAGACCGTATTTTTCTCTCCTTAAATGATGAGTTGCCTGCTATGTGATGTAATTCCCTTCAGAGTCCCTGTGATGCAAGCATTATTAGCCCCATTTTACAGTTAGGTGAACAGAGGGGCTCAGAGAGGGTTAGTTACTTGCCCAAGGTTGCCCAGCTAGTGTGTGTGTGTGTGTGTGTGTGTGTGTGTGTGTGTGTGTGTGTGTGTATGGCTTGTGTGTATGGCTTTTGGGTAGCCAGCTGCTGTCTCTGCTTCAGTAAATGTCCCGTTTACTTACCTTCCACACTTACTGATTTCATGGAGTAAGTGAGGTGGGTAAGTAAATGGGACATTTTTGTTTGTCTTATTTACCCTGTCTTATTAATTTCTGTAACACAGAATTCTGTGAGCACAGAGTATGCTTTTATTAAATATTTGGATTGATGGATGGATGAAAGATGGGTGGGTTGGTGGATGGATGGATGGGTGGGGGGGAGGGGAGGTGGGTGGATACTTGGATGGATAAAGTGATAATTAGTGAATCAAACCACACTGACCTGTGACTAGGGAACCCAAATGTTTTTGGTTAGTTCTGTGGGCATTCCTGTCTTGTCCACTGTTAGATTCCCATTTCTTAGCATGGTAGGTGGCAAATGTTTTCAGTTGAATGGAATTCTTAGAAATCGCCTGGAAATGTCAGTATTTGAACGTCGACCGAGCCTTGGAAAGCCCCAGCAGGCAGGCAGAGGGATGGCCAAGAAGAACTGGGTGTGTGCTAACTCCCCACATTGGGAAATGACTGCAGAATTTCCCCCATCCCTGGGTTCTGGGCCCCGGCTGCCTCTTGGGGCTGCAGGAAAGGAGATTTTGCAGATTTCCCCAGAGCATTGTTAAAAAGGGCCCTGCCCTCTCCTCGGTGGCCGGGGAGGCCCGTGGCCTTCCCCGTTCTCGTCCCTGGCGGAGTCTGGGCCTATGAAGCAGAGAGGCTGTGAGCAGGCCGGGGAAGGGCGACGGGGAGTCCACTGAGACGTGGTAAAGCGCATCCCTCTCTTCTTGCCAGGCCAGTGAGAATTTGGCTTTAAATTTTTAACCTAAATAGAGTTATATTCATTCTCTCTCCCACTAGATGCAAAGCACTTTTTTGGAGCAATTAAGCAAAAGCATAAATCAGTCCGTTTTTAAAAGCTCAGGCTGACTTTGTGGCTGGCTAAAATTAGTGTCTCCATAAAGGAGGAGGAGGCGGGGGAGGCTGGATTTGGCTTCAAGACGTTCATTCACTGAGGCTGGGGGTGAAGCCAGGCGTCTGCCCTGCCGATCCCGGGGAGCCGCGGTCCAGCCCCACCTGGCTTCTGCCGACCAGCACACCCTCTCTGCTCCAACCCCCGTCTCAGGCCTTCCCCGATCCCCTGATATGGTGGAAGGAGGGTGGGTTTGCAGGGTGACTGGGCTCGAACCCCAGTTTCACCGCACACCTGCTGTGTGGCCCTGGGCAGTCACCTCACCTCTCTGAGCCCCCAGTTTCTGTGTCAGACAAATGCCACCTTCTCACCTTCAGGCCTTCCCTCTTCCACCTGACTTTGGATCCACACAGCTCAGAATACGAAGTATTCTCATCCCACGACCCCCGCCTGGCTCTATGATCATACTTGGTCAGCGTATTGGCTGTCTGACCACAGTCTGCTCCTTCACTGGGCTGGAAGCCCTCGGGAGGTCTTGTCCGCCTGCTCATCGCTGGCACATCGTAGGTGTGCAGCCAGTATTTTGTCTTGACTGAAGGAATCCATAAGGACCCCATGCACCCATCGCCTTACCTCTCGGGGCTTCGCTGCCTAACTGTAAAATGAGAATAAGAAATGTATTCTTTGCAAGTGAGTGTTAAGTGCGATAAATCCTGTGTCTGGGAGATCTTATCAAGCTCTTATTACATCCTGGGCTTTGGGGAGGCAGCAGTGAGCAGGACAGGGGCAGTCCATCCCTTCAGGGACCTACAAACCTGGCGGGAGAGAATGTGGTGTTCTAGCACCTCGGAGAGCGCCCCCTGCCACTTGCTTCTAGTTGCATAATGAACAGAAGAGTGTGAATGAGTGAACAAATGAATGAGAATCCTTTCCTTTTGTGGCTCCCCTAACTCCCCCCACCCCCCGTGGCGCCGTTTCCCCTACACATTATCTGGGGACTTGCCTTTTGCGGTAACAGTTTAGACTTGATTGCACTCTGGTTGTGTTGCCCTGCTGGGTGTCTCACCCTCTCTGGGCCTCATTTCCCACCTGCAAGGTGGAGGGGTGGGGCGGTCATCTCATACTCCCTTCGACTTGGGAAGGGTGTTCTGGTCCCTTGTAGACAGGGCCTCAGAAGCTTCCAGGAGAGAAATCCTGTCACCTCCCGCCTCGCTGCTAGTCTGGTTCTTCTGTAGGTCTGGCCTGGATGCAGGCTCATCTCCCAGGGGAGGGTTAATTACTCACAGGCACTATCTGCTCATCTCCCAGGCCTCTTATCGGGGACATAAGAGTTTAGGCAAACACATTAGGCCAAAGCAGGCCAGACACGTGGGAACCAGAGCCTTTGGACAAACATCTCTGGGCTTCTGTCAGCCATCGAGGTTGGACACGGATGCCGGCCTGTGCTCCTCTCTGGCCCCCAGCCCCAAAGTCCTGTCCAGCCCACACCTGCAGGATTGACCCACAGGTCCTGAAAATTCCAGGCACCCGAATTGAGTCCTCCCACCCGAATTGAGTCAGCAAGACTGAGCTCTGGGCCGGCGCTCTCCCCACCAGCCCGCTCAGCGAGACAGATTCTCTCCGACAGGGCCTTAGTCAATCACAGCGAGGCAGGGAAATCCTACATAGAGTTCCACGGCCATGCCTGGGAGATTAGGGGATTCTCTGCGATTTAGATTGATCAACAGATTTTTCTGGAAGAAAATGGGGCTGTCGCTGAGCATATGCTGTCCCCACGGCCTGGGCTCTAACTCTCACGTGCATCAGCCCACCCACCGGCCAGTGAACGGACGTGCCACACTCCCTTCACAGGTGACAACCCGAGCCCCAAGAAGCCAAGTGACTTCCTTCGGGGATCTGGGGAAGGAGGCTCACACTGTCTGGGCTCCTGGTGCGGGGCGGGGGGCGGGGGGAGCGGAGCCTGAGCCAGCTGCCTCCCTTACGTGCCTTCCCCCAGTTCTCACCTCCCCCTGAGAGACCCTTATCCTTCCCCCTGAGGCTGGGGAGGGGGTTTGAAGCCACACCCTCCAGGTCCCACTGCAGGGGAGGGGCAGCTCCGTATAGTCCACCTGCCGCCCGGGGGCCTTCTGTACCGAACTACAAAGCCCACGGACAGGAGCCCCTCTGGGGAAACGGAGAAAGAATTCATAACCATGATCTATTTGCATGGATTTCTACCACATCCCAGGGATTTTCGTATCCTTATCATCTGGTGATTCCGCCACAACCCTTTGAGGTAAGCAGTATAGGTATTTATTTAACAAATATTTATGTTGTGCTTACTGTGTGCCAGGCATTCTTCTAAGCACGTTATAAATATTCATGTGTTGGACCTGCATTAAAAGCTCCACGAATTAAACTCTGTAATATTCCCCACTTTATAAATGAGGGAGCCGAGGCACAGAGAGGGGAAGGAACTGACTCGAAGCCACACAGCTAGTGAGTGACAGAGCTGGGATTCCGTCTCCAGCAGTTCTGGTTCCTGGCTCTTCCTCCTCGAGCTGAGGCCTTCTTGTCCTCAGATTTTGGGGTTGGGAAGGAGCTCAGAGCAGGACGGGCATCAGGGAAAGTGGCAGGGCCCAGCCCTGAATGATGCCGACCTGGGGATGGGAGCCACGGGCCACCCCTCTGCCCCTGCCCCGGGTCCCTCGCCTCCCCAGCGCGGAGGGTGCTCTTTGTCTCACAGCAAAGTCGATGAGCTTGGATCCATTTCAGGGAAGCATTGTTCAGCCCCAGGGTTGAGGCTGAAGGGAACGGGGCCCTAAATGACAGGCACTGCCGAGCGGGGATTAGCAGAGCTGCAGGCTGTGCCTGAGTCCCACACAAGGGCTATGGAATTGGCGAGCTTTAAGACCCTTATCTCACCACAGAAATCTAATAATCCCTCGAGGGACATGTGGCCTCTCTTTCGTCTGTTCCTCATCTTTGTCCTGCTGTTTATCTCACTCAGTCCCTGGACGGCCTGAGAAGGAAGCAGGAACAAGGGCGGGTATGCACGTCTCTGGTATTCAGTACTGGGAGCTGTATGTAGCATTTGCTTTGGGTGTTCCCATCAACGCAGAGCCTGAGACAAGCATTCGGATGCAGGTAGTTTATTTGGGAGCGACCCCAGGAAACAGCAGCAGGGAGGAAAGGAGTGAGGCAGAAGAAGGAAGGAAAACAGTACAAGGTGTAGCTGGACCGCCTAGGAGGCAGTGCAGGACGTCCCTCAGGATCGCCCTCCCCAGGACGCGCCAGCTGGGCATTTATCCAGCAGTCCCCTTCCCTCACTGAATGAACGTCTCTTTGGAGGCGTTGCCGCCCTGGTCTACCCATGTGGGCCCGGCACGCCCACGGTGGGGTCCATCTGCGGGGCGGGGATGCTCAGGATGCCAGCCCCGCATCCGTTTTCTCACCCCATGATTGTGTTCCTGCCACTGCCACCCCTGTGAGCTGAGCGCCTGCTCTGACCCAGGCTCCTGCTAAAGGCTTTCCCTGAATTATGCCACCTAAATCCCCTTTCTGTGGACTTGGCTGACCTTCTGCAAGTCAGGAAACTGAGGCACAGCATCTGTGGGAGGGTAGTATTCATTCCCAGACACGCCCTCATCAAGCCCTTGATAAGCACCCGCTCGCTCACTCGCTGTGTGCACGGTCCTGGCAAGGACTACAAAACCCACATCCATCACCATGTCTTCGGTACCTCTCCAGGGCACGGAGACTGTTTTTTCCAGATTCTCCAGGATGGTCCCTGTTGCAAGTATTTTTTTTTTTTTTGTCCTTTTCAATACGGACAGTTTGTAACATACATAATCAAATGCATACAAATGTTTAAACCTTTGTGAGACTTTTTGCATGAATAAATACGCTCTTCCCTTCCCACCGGGGAAGCCACGTCTAACAGGAAATTCAAGTTGCGGCTGGGAAAGTGTGGTCGCTGAACCAAAGGGAAGGGAAGCTGATGCAGCCCAGAACCTCGGCCTCCCAGGAAGCCCTGCCTGGACCTCACTGATTGAGGTCCTTGGGGTTCTCCAGCACCTCCCCTAGGGCCCGAAACATCTTGAGGCTCCCTAGGTAATGTACCTCACCCTCTCTCCTTCTAGCAAGTCTTGGCCTTCTGTGCTTCTTGGCCTCCTTCTTGTCCGTCTTCATCATTCACATACTCCCCTGCCCTCCTGCCAGGAGTAGACCATGGTTGGGTAGCGTGGCTCTGTGGTTAGGATCACAGGCTCTGAGTTTGACCCCATAGTGTGCTGGCTTGTGACCTGGCCCTCATCACTGGCATGCTCTGGGCCTCAGTTTCCTCCTCTGTGATGTGGGGCTAATATGGTAGCAGACACTGTCAGAGCCCAGCCGCGCCCCCTCCCAGAGACCCAGTGTCTGCTCACTGTGACCCCCTGCCTCCCCCCTCCCCCCTGTCTGGGCACAGGGCAGGCCGGATGTGCAGAGAGCTGGTGTCCCTGAAAGCAGCCCTCAAGCCAGCTTGGACAGGAGGTGGGAGGATGCTTGCTCTGGGTTGGGTACTCCGGGCACACCTTCTATGCTGGCTCCCAGATGGGATGGAGCCCCAGCTGCACACAGTGGCTGGGGGCTGGCGTGATGACACATGCACTGTTGGCTGCCTTCTCTCGCTCACGTTTCCTGGGTCACCTCCCAAAGAAGCCACCTGCACCAGAACTATTTTCTGAGTCTTTGTCTGGGGGACCCCAAGCCAAGCCATCACTGTACCTGCCTGCCTGTGGGGCAACTGTGGGGATTTCGTGAGTCTTCATAAAGCACAGAACAGAGCCTGTGTGTGCACGTGCCCTCGGGCAAACACTTCTGTAATTAGGACCCCGGTTCTTCAAACGCATCGCACACTGCACAGTCTCTACGCCTTTGCTCCTGCTGTTCAATCTGCCTGCCCTGTCTTTCCCTTCCTATTCCCCTGGCTCATGCCAAGATGTCCTTCGGGACTCAGTTCAGAAGTCACCTCTTCTTGGAAACCTTCCTTGACTACCCTTTGTACTTGGCTGGTGAGGGGTTCCCTACTCCGGACGCCCACAGGCTTCCTTCTTCCTGGCATTTACACTCAAGATTATAATCCTCTCCCTGTCTGTTCCCCGAGGCTGGAGACCATGTGTCCTTGCCCTCTGGTTCTTTGGGGAAGGACCGAGCATGTGTGTATGCCTTGCACGTCCCTCTGCTCCTCGCAGCCCTGGGCACGTGTCTGCACACACGAGGCAGCCAGCAGGTGTGGAGTGATGACGGCTTACAGCCCACACGGGAAGGATCGGGACCCTCAGCTCCTTTTCCCCACTTCCTCCCTCCTCACCGCCTCCTCGGGGCACCACGTGGGGCAGGATCCTGGGGCAACGGGAGCTCGAAGAAAGATGAGCACCCAAGATGACGAGACTTGGCTTTGGAGAGGAAGGGTTGAAGGACCTTAAGGTCAAGGTCTCCTCTGGTGAGGAGGCCAGGAAGAGAGACAGAGGTAGAGACAGAGAGAGGGAGATGGGAGCTGAGAGCCTTGAGGCCTGCTTTGTTTCCGTTCTATTTATTATGATGATAATAATGGTTATTTAATGAGGAGGATGCTGAGCCAAAGTTTTCCCCATCTGCCAATGATTTAAAAAAAAAGAAAAGGAGGATACAAGTTAGTTTTAAAGCAAGAGAAATTGCAGTTAGACACCAGGAGGAACTTCTCACTCTCTGATTGAGCAGGATCGGCTCTCATCAGATTCTCAGCAGGCAGGCAGCAGAATAGCGGCCTCAGCCAAAAGAGAGCCTGGAACAGGGACCCTGGGGCAGAATGACGTCATGAGGGCTGAAAGAGAGGAGGGAGGGAGGCTGGTACCCAGATGTGCGGGGTGCTGTGGCTTTCCACCAGCTGCCGTGGCCAGAAGGAGCTCAAGAGCGAGGGCCCTGGAGACCGAGTGCCTTGATCTACTGCCAGCCTGCTGGAGGACTTTATGCAAGTGGCTTCCCCTCTCTGGGCCTCAGTTTCTTTATCTGTAAAATGGGGACACGTCCCCAGCCAACTTCACCAGCAGTGTCCTAAGTGACTGGATGGAAATAGGCTTTACACAATTTAAAACATTGTCAAGATTAAAAAACAAAAACAAAAACAAAACAGCAAATCAAACACCAACAGAGCGAGGAGAGGGGACGCAGAAGAGAAGCGAGTATATGCTTCTCATTCTGTCCCAGTGACTGGTGGCAAGGGGATGCCCTTGCATACACAGCTGCTCCATGCCTCGCATTTCACGTATAAGGACTTTGTGAACCCTCACAATAGCCTGGTGGGAGGCAATGTCTCCATTTCACCAATGAGAATGTTGAGGCCCAGAGAAGTCAGTTCACTTACCCAAAGTCACACAGCAGCAAGTGATAGTGTAAGAATTAGCTCTCAGGCTTCTCTAAGTCAAAGCCTGAGCCTGTTCCCCTTTGCCGTATTATCAGAGCTGGGATGGTCACATGTCCCATGCTCATCTGATGACCTCATGGCCCCCTCCCTATGCCCAAAATAAAAGATAAGAGGACAAGGCCAAGAGATCTTCCCAGAACTTTAGGCCCTCCCTGGCCCTCCTGGGAAAGCCCTGCACAGGCGCTTTGCTCCCTGGAAGGGAACCTCAGGACCAACCCGGGACTTCATCCTCCACGTACCCAGGCCTCTGGCCCAGGAAAAGCAAGGCTCTGAGCCTGACTGCTGAGATCCCGGGCACCGCAGCCAATCCCGGCCTCCTGGCCAGGCAGTAGAGTATGCTAATTGCTCTGTCGGCAGTGGAGCCTTGTTTGCATATATGCAAATCGGGGGCTTATTAGCTGTTCTCCCAGATGGGTCAGTTCAGGCCTCGGCCTGACCCCTGCACGGCCTGGTTTGAAGGCTTCACTAGCCAGTGGGACAAATGCCCAGCCAGATGGAGGACTCGGCAGGCAGGGGTGGCCGTGGCCTTGGCAGCTGAAGGATCCAGTCAGGACCCGAGTGTTTTGATGGGGGAACTGGAGGCTGTGATCTAGTGTTTCTCCGGCTATCCCAATCCGGGGGACCCCAGAATACCCCAGGGCTTTCTGCTCCCAGGCACGGGACTCATGAAGCTGACCTCGGCCCCGCACGTGCCTGGTTGGGGCAGGTGCCTGGCGTCTAGCTTCGAGGGCTCTCGAGCCCAGCAGGCCTCCGCAGAGGACCCGGGCCTGCGTCCTTGAGCCCAGCTGCTCAGATGCAGAGTCGTGGAACCTCATCACCCCTCTAGCCGGTGGGCCTCAGGATGCAAATCTTCAGAACTGCTCCAGGCCCTCACGCAGGGTCCCTCATCGCCTGCCTGGATGACCACAACAACCTCAGCCCTGGTCTCCTGCCTCCCCTCCTCCCCCCTGCTGCCTCTTCCTTCCGGCAACCCAGCTGATCTTTTCAAATCACAAATCAGATCACTCTCCTCACTGCTTAAAAC
Source organism: Ailurus styani (assembly GCA_002007465.1). Lineage (NCBI taxonomy): Eukaryota > Metazoa > Chordata > Mammalia > Carnivora > Ailuridae > Ailurus > Ailurus styani. The sequence continues at coordinate 3,031,508 of LNAC01000030.1, forward strand.
TTTCCATGGCTCCCCAGTGCCCGGGCGTCAAGTGTAAACCCCTGATCTCGCCTGTACCCCTTCGATGGGCATCCAGTCCCTGCTTTCCTGCTCAGCGTCCAGCACCCTCTTCTTCCACACCCTGAATTCCTGTGGGGTGGGGGGGTTCAGGGAGCCGGTCTTGGTAGCCGCCCTAACCTGAGAGCCTGGCAGAGCTGGAGTGGATTTCTAGGGGCCAGAAAAATCACCTTCTCAGGGAGGTCTTCCTAGAATGTTCTCTGTGCCTTTCCCTCTTTCCGGATTTTGAGTCCCTCCAAAGTCCAGCCAATGCAGATAACCCCGTGGGGCGTGTGCCTTCATTTCTGTGTCACTAGTCAAGATCTCTTTTCTGAGCCCCAAAACCAGGTTCCTTTTTTCTCACACAATTATTTTTTTTTCTAGTAAATCCTGCTGTTTGGTAATAAAGTATTTGTATTGGTTAAAAAAAGAAAGATCTCTTTTCTGGGTGAGAGTCCTCTCTGTTAAGGATTGGGAGTTTTCAAATGTGGGACCTCTCCAGGGAGGACTGTGTCTCCCCCATCAGACTAAGGCCTGTGATGGCAGGGGCTCTGTCTCCCCACATCGGAGGGGGCCCCCCTGAAGGCAGAGTCAGCCCTCGTGCAGCTAAAGCCCACTTCAGTCTAAGAACAATGTGAGCATCCATTCTGTTTCAGGCCACAGCTGTCTCTGGGAAGACCCATGCAGAGGAAGAAGGGCTGGATTTGAGGGGGGTCTCTGTCCCCCATCCCAGGGCCAGGGCAGCCTCTCAGGAAATCTGAATCGAGTGGGGACGACCAGGGCCCCCAGGTCCTTCGCAAGCCCCCCCCCTCCTATGCTCAATGCAGGGAGTCCAGGGCCCTCGCACCTCCTGTACCCCCTCCAGCCAGGCCCTGCCCGGATGTGGGGCTCTTCCCCGTTTCCTCCCTGCTCAAGCTGCCTGTGACTGCGGCGGCTGATTTGACTTCACTCCCCATCCCTGGGGCCATGGGACACCCCCCTTTCTCTCCACACCCAGCCTCTGCTTCTGTTCAACCCTGACCTAGCCTAGCCCGGGTCTGGAACCTTCTGGAAGCATCTAGGCCCAGTCCCCCATACCCCTGAAGACAGCACCAGGTAGTTCTAGGTGATCAGAGTTACAAGTCTGACCAGAGAGGACTTCACTAAACACAGCCTCTCAGACCACCCAAAAAGAATGCCCGGGACCCTCTGAAGTGTACGCCCCTCCCCCCATCTGAGGATTACCTGTTGTAACCTCCCCCACCCCGGGGCAGCAGGGAACCCGGATGGAGAGGGGCGACGGTCATGCTGGGAGGGGAAGGGGTGCTGGCTCCTGTTGGAGCTTTTTCTGCGTGAGCTTGAGTAACACATGTCGACGCTCTGTGCCTCAGTTTCCCCCTTTTTCGAGCGGGAGAATCATGTTCAGAACAAAACGAGATGCTCGCATCGGGGCCCCGGGGATGGGTTATTGCCGTGGGTAAATCATGGATGCCTCAGAAAACAGTCCTTCCTGCTGTTTCGGATTATCTGACTTTTAAAAATCACTTTTTTTTTTTTTCCAATTACAAACGTAATACCCAAAAGCTGGAAATAATTTGGAGCATTTAGAAAGGCACAGAAAAGAAAATCCCAGTACTCAGGGATGACCGCTGTTAACTCCGAGGTGATTATCCTGCCAGCCGTTTCTGTGCACGGAGACGAAGAATTTGGGGGGCCAAACAGAAAGGACTTTATGTGAATTTTTCTTTTAAGTTATCCCTGGAATGGTTTTTGTGGCTAGACGGCACCTCTCAGCCTTTGTTCCCTGACCCTCGTGTGAGTGTCTGAAAGCCACCCATTACCCTGTTTTTGCCACCAGTTTCCTCGATTCATACTCCCTATAAACCACCGGGGGGAACTTTATAGACGCACAAAGGCATTCAAAGTTAATGGCAAAACCAACCATGTGAAAACTCTGCCATAAACCGCGCCTCCCTCCCTCCCCAGCGCCTGAGTGCCCCCGCCCCTCCCGGGCCCCTCAAGGCCGCCCGTTCCAGGATGCCCCCGCTGGCCCCGGGCCCCGGGACAGGGACAGACACAGGGAGATGGCCCTGCGGGTGACCTTCCCTCCACCAGGACACGGCGTGCACACACGCTCTTGCCAGCATAACACAGAAGCAATAAATATTGGGGCTGTAATATATGTAGATGTTTTGGAGTCCAAACAGAGGGGTGGGGAGGACTAATGAAATGACATCTCTCATGTCGGCCTCTCAGGGCAGGAGTGGAGCAGGTTCATCATGTGCGGGGGCACTGCTAGCCTGAGGACGGAGGTTAGATAAATCCAAGTGCGGGCTGCCCTTGGGCTCCTCTGCTGAGGTCAAGGCTCTGTCGGGATGGAGCCAGAATGGGGAAGGACGCCAGCCACTCCTTTATTCGTCCCTTCAATAAATAGCCGTGGGCTGTGTTCGATCTCTGGCCCGAGCCCACCCGGGGAGCAGAGGGGCAGAAGCCCAGCTTAGTCTTTGAGTGGAGGTCCCTGTGGCTTCTGCTAGGGCAGTGGACAAAGCATGGACTTGGCACCGAACCTGGCTTTGCCGTATGACGGCGGGCCATTACTCACCTTCTCTGATCCCGTTTAGACACCCATCTAACAGAGAAAACAAAAATATTGAAGGAGTGAGTGCCCTACTGTGAGGTATTGGGTGGAGGGGGGCGTGTATGATAAATGCCAGGTCCGCCCCACCCTCCATCCTTGCCCGATTGCGGGGAAACTGTGAGGGAGGACAGATCCCTGGCCACAGATGTCTCAGATCACCTGCTTTGGAAGCCCTGGGCTTAGCAGGCTTCCATCAGTTTGAGGACTGTCCCTTCCTCTTTTCAGACAGAGGCAGGTGGGGCAGCTCAGACCTACTTTGCACCTCTGAGTGACTCAGCCAGTGACCTTGGCTGGGCCCTCCCTGGAGCTTGGCTGCAAGTCAAGGGAGGGTTGTGACAAGAAAGGACAAGGCTGTTTCACCCACCAGCCCAGCCACACCCCTGCCACACCCCCACAGCTGCAGGGTAGAAGTCCTGCTTTGGGGTCAGGTGGGGGTGGATCTCTAAGCTGGAGGACCATTGCGTTCAACCTCATTTGATGCTCAAGGGAGCTGGAACTGGTTTCTGGCCAAGGTCAGAGCCACTGAGGGTCCCAAGTAGAACCAGAATCTGGCCCAACATTCCTGCTGGCCACCCCCAAGCCCCCTTCCCAAACCCTTGGCTGTTCAGAGCTCTTAAATCTCTGTGTCTTATCTTGATGGATCCTCACAGCAAACCCTGTAAGGTGCCAGATAACATCCCTAATTCATAAACGAGGAAAGCGAGGCTCAGAGAGGTTAGGTAACATACTCAAGGTCACACAGTAAATTACTGTCAGGGTCAGAAAAAAAACGTGTCTCCTAACGGGTGCCCAAAACAACAGCAACAAAAAAGGAGTCACCCTCTCTTCCTCTTATTTTCCAAGTCCAGCCTAAGAACAAGTTCAGGCGGCTCTTTCTTTCCCTGACACATTCCGAGTCTGTCTGCTTTTGTGCCCCGTCCCTGGAACCCCTGGTCCAGCCTCCGTGAGCCTGAGCCTGCCTGCCACGGGCTCCCGGCTGGTCTCTGTGGCCGCCACCCCTCACCCTCCCAAGCTCAGCTCCTCTCGGTGTCCAGAGAGATGTTATTAAAATGTAAATCAGATCCGATTGCTTCCAGGCTTAAAACCCTCCAAGGTTCCTCATTGTACTTGAAGCCAAATCCCACTCCTTACCCTGCGTCCTCCGTCGGTGGCCGCCCTCGCCGCCCTCGCCTTGTCTTGCTCTCCTGCACGTTGACTCTGTTCCGGTCACTCTGGCCTCCCGCTCTCTTCTCCGCGATACAGGAGCTGTCCAGCCTACAGGCCTTTGAACTTGGGACTTTTCCTCTGCTAGGATCACTCTTGGCAGGATATTCCCACCACTGCTGGCTTCCCTTTCTGCAATTTAAGTAAAAAGGCCTAGGAGATGCCCTCCCCGGCCACCCCCATCAAAATGCTGTCTCTCTCTCCTACCTTCTCCCTCTGTGAACACATCTGAGCCATCCTTTAGGACACTTTTTGCTATCATTCATATTTTTGCCTGGTCATGTGTTGGCTTGTCCATCATTTGATGCCCTGCTTGAATTTATTCCTCTTGAAGATTTTCTCCCTCCTACATACCGACACTGTTCTAGGAATTTATACACATGACTCATTTAAATTCACAACTCTGAGAAAGAGGTACTATTATTTTTTTTAAAGATTTTATTTATTTATTTGACACAGAGAGAGAGAGAGATTACAAGTAGGCAGACAGTCAGGCAGAGAGACAAGGAGAGGAGGAAGCAGGCTCCCTGCCGAGCAGAGAGCCCGATGCGGGCCTCGATCCCAGGACCCTGAGATCATGACCTGAGCCGAAAGCAGAGGCTTTAACCCACTGAGCCACCCAGGCGCCCGAAAGAGGTACTATTTTAAATCCATTTTACAGATGAGGACACTGAAGCCCAGAGAGGTTAAGTAATTTGACCAAGGCCACACAGCTGGTCGGTGGTCAGTGTGGCATTTGAACCCAGCCCTTCTAGCTCTAGAGTCCAGGCTCTGGCCACACAGCAGAGTATAAGCTGTGCCAGGGCAAGAGGCCAGGTCCTTCTTGTTGCTCTGTGCCCCAGGGCTTGGTGCAAGGTTGGTCTGGCACAGAGAAGGCACACGGTAGAGATTTGTGTTAGGAAGAAGTGCAGGACCAGTGAGCGAGAGGTCTCCCATTGCAGCTTAGTGCATTGCTTAGAAGAAAGGGGGAAATGAAAAGTGGAAAAAACAAGCCTGTATAATTTTAGAGAATGAATGTTTTATCCTTGAGCGAATGAGGTTGTTTCTAGTCAAGTACAACGTCGCCCGTCTGCCCCCGCACAAACAAGTTAATGTTTCATACCCATTAAAAGAAGCCAGAGCATAAACCCAATCCTTGAACTAAGTGTCCGTGACCTCTGACAGTATCAACAAGACATGCTCACCATCCAGGGACCCGTCATGGGCTGAGCACATGGAAAGGGTTCAGGGCTCCGTGTTCTGGGAAGGACCCCTGCAGCTCACCTCCCCTGAACCGACAGCCTGGCCAGGTGTGTGACACGCAGATGTGCGTGCATCCATGCACCCGGCCTCCGACCCCAGCTCCTGCCGGTCCGTGGTGAGAGACAGGACCAACAAGCCCGTGGTGTGTGGCCACAGTGGGGAGACTTCAGGGGAGGCCACTGGGGCTGGGACAGTCCCTAAAGGCTCCGGGCAAGGGACAGACTTGAGTGGGCCTTGCAAGGTGGGGATGGCATGCTCAGAGGGAGGGGGCGGGCGTTCCGGCACGGTCCAGAGCTCAGACTCATTGCTGTGCTAATCATTAGTGTCAATACCGGGAACGCTTGCGAATCATGGAGCTAATGTTGCTAATAATAAGGGGTGATATATCCTGACTCCCCCATCCTGGCTCGATGCCCAGAGATGGACCTGCTTCCCCAGGATCACTGAGCTAAATAACTGGTCCACACACCATGGGCTCTTGGTGGAGGCCAGCCACCGCCCCCCTCCACCCCCACAGCCAGCCGTGATGATGTGGGCAGGTCATGCAAATCATGGGTACCTTTCTAAGGGTTCTGCCAAGTAGGACCCTGGCTTCATTTACCCATCTCTCCGTCCTGACTCTGTTGTCTTCTAGCTGTGTGACCTTGGGTAAGTCATTCCCCCCTCTATTCCTCATGTGTAAAATGGGGAATACAATGCCCATAGCAATTCACATGTTCATGTACTCAGTAGCAAGAAGGGAGACTCTGGAACCAGGTTGATCTGGGGAAGAACCCCCTATTGCCACTCACTCTGAACATGGGTCTCTCTGAGCCTCAGTTTCTTCACCTGGAAAATGGGGATAATAACTATCTTGGACGAGGTGGGGAAAATTAGAGATAGTGCATATATGACACCTGGTACTGGGTAGGAGGGGAATCTCAAGATACTTAGGGTGGCTTAAAGCCAGGTTCCGGCTGGACACCGTCCCTGTGCCCAGCCCTGGAGTCACCTGTCACAGGACGCTGTATTAGCTCCAGGTGCTGGAGACAGTGTGGCCAGGCACAGGAATGCTGGCCTCCTTGAAGAGTTGCTTGTGGGGCTGGGTGGGGGGACAGGTGCATAAGTACCTACTTGGGAACCAGGCCGTCCAGAAACATCTGGGTCTTCCCTCCTCCCTGGATTCCACAGGGGTCTAAATTGATTTCTTAGCACTTTCCTGGAGGGTGTGTGGGGGCGGCTAAAATTCCTGAATTCAGAGCAGTATCGGCCAGGTAATCTAGTTACTCCATCCAGGCCCCCAGCACCTTCCCTGGGGCACATGCCACCTCGTCATGGTCCCACCAAGTGGGGTCACGATGCCAGTGCATTCTGGACTGTTTGAAATGGAGAGTCTGCTGGCCAGGGCAGGAGAGGCCTGCCCTCAAAGGTCCCCAGTGTCTACTACCACATCAGCCTCCCCACCTCATGCCTTCAGGGGACAAAGCCGGGGAAGTGCCTGTCCCAGTTCACACCAGAGAAGACCAAGGTTCGGGCTGGGTAGGTGACCTGAGCAACAGGGCCAGGTGGGGAAGGATGGCACTCAGTGCCCTGTGTCACTGGAACTTCTGGGTCCTTGGGTCCTTTGCCCGCTCTGTGTAATTCTCTCCCTTCCCTGAGATCTCTGTTTGCTGTGTTCTGTCCTTCACTGACTGCTCGTAATTGTCAGGTTAATTAACGCAAGCTGCTGTAATAAATAATCCCAAATGCTCCGTGACCTAACTCAATGAAAGTGTATTTCTTGCTCAGGCAGAGTCCAAGAATATTTATGCCTACATTTACTCAGAGGCTTCCCTGCGTGACTCACCCCTCCACAGTGGTTCAGGGGTCCCAGGCTCCTCCTTTGTGTGTCTCTGTCACCCCTCAGGCCACCGGGGCCCCCCACCTGCTGCGGAGCGAGGAGAAAGAGTACAGAAGGGTTTCAGCTGGTCTTTCAGGAGGCCAGTCCAGAGCCGCAAGCATCACTTACCGCCACCCCCCAGCGGTCAAAGCAGGTCACATGCTCCAGCCCCATGTCCGCGGGGAGGGGCAGTCACTTTAAGCCAGGTCGGGGAGGGGAGTGAATAACTGCTGACCAGTAACTCACACTGGTGAGTGGCAGAGCATTTCACGGGATGTCTGGGCCCAGGCCTGGATGTGACTGGTGACACAGGACCTCCTTCCAGCGACCATAACTGAGTCATGGGCTCTCCTTAACTTTTGGGCAGTGGGGAAATACTTCCATCTGGATATTGGTGAAACCGACGGTTTCTGTCCCACAACCTAATCAGAGATAGCCTGATAGTGTTTCCTATCACAAGGGTGGCCATGGAATTTGTCATCCAAATGGGATAGTTTTAAGGCAAAGAGGATCACTCATGGTTATCCACTGGACACAGGTCTAAACCAGATTGGCCCAGCCACCCCGGGACGTGGGATCACCCTCCTCATCTCTGTCCATCCCCACGACCCGCTTTGTCATTCTTGTTTCTGCATGACGTTTACCACTCAGGCACCCGTTCGCTGCTCTGTTACCTGTCTTCCCCACGAGGATGTTGGGTCGGTGGGGGCAAGGATTCTTCTCTGTACCCTACCATCTCCTCGGCGCCCAGGACTGGCCTGGCACGTGACAGTGCTCACGACATGCTTGTTGAATGAATGAACGAATGAGGACCAGCCACGATGTGCCTGCCCTCCCAGAGCTCAACTCTGGTGGGCCAGGCAGACTTTGCATCAGGAAGGGGGGAGGCGTGGGGGGAGTCAAATTCAGAGGCTCCAGGTGGCGTCAGAGCACCCCTGCTGCGGAGGCAATGTTTGAGCAGAGGGGGTCAAGAAAGCAGACCCCACACACCCCAGTTCTAAACGGTCTTGAGCTCACAGTCCAGTGTGGCCTTTCAGGTGCTGTGGGAGCCCGAGTGAGCTGCTTGGCCTCTCTGATTCAGTTCCAGCTTTGGGGAGCGAGGCCAAGCCTCCGTGCCCTCGCAGGGCGGAGGTGAGGTCTGAGTGGCGTCCGGCTAGAAGGAGCCCGGCAGGCAGGCGGCCGCCCAGCAGACAGCGTTGCTGGTCAGCACTGCTATTCCTCTTAAGGCAGATTTCAGACTTGGCTTCCATCACCATGTATTTTGGCCTTTGGCCAGTAGCGGACCTGAAGGTCCTGTTCTGCTCCTGAGGCCGCCCCTCAAAGCCCACCAAGGACAGCTCCCAAGGCCCTGGTGCTGGAGGCGGGAACCCTCAAGGGGGCAGCTTGCTGTGGCTGGCTCCCTGTGCCTCGGCCAGGCAGGGGCTGCACGCACCTGCACAGCCTTCTACAGTGGTGCAGCAGGGATGGTGAGGGGGTGGTGGCCGGTGGAGGGGGCTAGGGCTCGAGTTCTGGCTCCCACCACCCCCCATGGTGTCTGCAGGACACACCACCATTTACCCTGAGCCAGGTCTTTAGCCCATTTCATCGACTGCGGAGGGGTCGGGAGCCCCCATATGGCATCAGGCCTGCGTGTTCATTTAGCAGATGGGGACCCGGAGGCCCAGAGCAGGGAAGGGCCTGCCATGGCAGTGTGCCGAATTAACTATAGGTTCATTGTCACTTCCTAGGTCCAGCACCTTCCACCCACTGTTCCCACCCTCTGTTTGTGTGTGTTAGTTATTTTCATACCTTGAGGCAGAGCACACATTCCCCATTTCACCGCAGTCCCCACCACTCCCCAATGCCTCCACCCAGACTGATTCGTATCTCCATCCATTCGTATCTCCAGCCTGAAACCGTCTGTGTTTGCCTGCCTATCTGGGCTCTCCTTCCAGGGGACTCTGATAGCATCTGACCTGCTCTTCTCCCTTTTTCTGAGCACAGCATTGCCCCTTCGAGCCTGGCAGCCCCAGCTTCCACTTTACACCTTTGCTCAAACCTCCCTTCCATGTGAAAATCTTCCCATTCAAAGCTGCGCACCCTCAGCTGCCTCAGGTTCTGCTCAGTGGCGGAGGAAAGCACAGGAGAGGAGCTAGCGGCCATACAGGCTTCTCTTCTCTGACCTTAATGCCTGGACTGGGGAGGTGAGGGTCGGCCCTGTCACCTCCCTGACTCTGTGCTGGGTCCTGCCCTGAGACAGTGCACATGCTTTTCTGGCCATGATGCAGCTAGTGCTGAGAATGCTTCCCTTCTAGGGATGCCAAAGTCAGAGCTGAGAGAGGGATGCTGTCCCCCGGGAGGGCCAGCCACGAGGGGCTGGTGGTGGCAGGGGCTGGGCACCTGTGGATCTCACTTGCAGGTCCCCGCTGAGACTGATAGAGCCAAGAGAGCAGGACTGCTAGATTCTCTCCTCCTCCAGGCAGCCCTCCAGGACCTTTGCAGATTCTAACCAGCCTCAGGGGTCTCCAGGAGTTCCTCTTCTAGGGAAGGGGAAAAAAAAAGAAAAAAGGAGAGACGAAAGATGGTACAGGAGAGGAGGGAGAGAAGAGAGGGCAGGGGAGGGAAGAGGATGAACTTGGGCTACACAAGGCAACCCCATTTTCTTTGGGCCTAAATGGCTTAGCTCATGCTGTTCCTGCCTGGAAGGCATCCCACCCTAACCCCTCCTTATGTTCTAGCTCAGAGACTGCTCCACCTTCCTGTTCCCCTTCCCTCTGCTCCCTGGTTCCATGGCACTTTGCATGTGCCTGGGTTTCATTCCTTACCTTTGTCATCTGTGCTCTTTCCCGCACCGCCCCCCCCAACTGTGACCCCCTGGAGGACAGAGCTGACCCCTTTCCCCAGCACCCAGCACAGTGTACAGCACAGAGCGACCCTCACCCGTGCCTGGGAGTTGCCCCAGGAGTGACCCTCATTTCAGGCCCGACTCTGCCACGTTGGGGTCCTGTGACCTTGGACGGGCCATTAGCCTCTCAAGCCCTCTGTTCCCTTGTCTGCAAAATGGAAATAACAATACCAGTCTGCTCTCTAGGGTTGCCATGGGAATAAGAATCTGGCATCTGTGCACAGTGAGCTGGGTACGTCTTAAGGACTCATCCCGAAGTAGCTCCAGCACAGAGAGAGAAAGGGGGCCCGACCCGGGCCGGCTCGCCCACGTGCTTCAAGGGCAATGCTGCCGAGGCCCCAGAGGGGGAGGGCACAGGGCTTGTGGGGTCCAGGGTTTCCAAAGAACCGGGGCACCTAGTGGAAGGACTGATCTCCTGCCGAAAACCAGGGCCTACGGAGGTCGAGGCTGGGGGCTAATGGTGAGCCCGTGTGGTGCCTCCCGCGTGGGGCAGGGGCAGGGGGAGGTGGGCCAGCCAGTGCCGCGCTCTAACCTTGGGGGAGCCCTGCTCCCAGCCCCTTCGGGGAGGACAGGGGAAGCTAATAACTGCAGTTGGTCAGGGAGGCTGGAAGCTTAATTGATTAATGTTGGTTCATGTTTTGACGGGTCCAGATGCAGTGCTGGTGAAAGGTGAAGTATTAATACATATAATATATAATTATGATGTACCACCGGCCTGGCAGCCTGTGTAAATAGTTACCCAGCTGGGAACTAATCCGGGTAAGTGGGCCGCCGCTGCTGGCAGGCCCCTCTCGGACACAGCAGCCCAGCTGCCACCCTGTCGGGAGGAGTGGGGCTCTGCCTGGCCTCATGCACCCCCGGGGACCATTCTGCCTGGGTGCAAAAAAAGGTCATTTCTTTCTCATCGACCTTTGAGAGGCAGCAGCAGGATGGGAGGAAGCCTGGGGTGGGCTGGACGCTCACTGCCAGCTAAGCGCTGCTCACACATGATCCCACTTCGTGCTCCTTCTAAAGTCAGGCTCCTCCTCTCCCGTCTGCAGTTATGGAAACAAATTCAGAGAGTGTGAGTAACTTGCTTAAGGATGCACAGCTAAGGGGAGGCAGAGCTGGGATTTAAGTCCAGGCTCACTTGGCTTCCAACCCAGGGGCTACTCCTTGGGGAAAGGCAAGAGCAAGGCCACCAGCCGCTCCCATCCCTCCCCCCATCCCCTATAAGAAGATGCTAGGGCATTCTGGGTCTTTCTCCCTAATGTAATGTAATCCTTGAGAAACTAGGGCTCCTAAGGAGAGCTGAAGAAGACCCCATGCAGTCATAGCCTCCCCTGCCAGCAAGCAGTGTGGTTTTCCTCTCGGAGTCTGCATAGCCTCAGAAGTCCGAGACTTCTTCTCGGAGTCTCACAGTGAGGTGAGGGGCAGTGCGTGTGCGGCCAGGAGGGGTGAGTGGGACTGAGGCCTTGGCGTCAGGGGCCCCTGGGAATGACATGCACGTTCAGAAAGACTTGCCTGGCTACCCGCTGTGACTTCCAGACCAGAGCGCCTCAGCGTCCCGGCCTTCTCTGCCCCCCAAGGACATTCAGGGGCGAGGACGGTGCTAGCCTGGTCTTGGGAGCTCCAGCACTGTCTGTCTGTCTGTCTGTCTGCCGGACTGGGCGGAGCAGAACCCTGGTCGTGGTGCCCCTGCCGCGTGGTGAGCTCAGGCAAGTCCTACTTCTCGAAGTCCTTCGGTGCTCCCCGAGCTGGGCACTCCCCAGACAGGGGATCCGTGGGCCTCCAAGGTCTCTTCCCTCGGTGTGAGTGTGTGTGTGAGAGAGAGTGTGTGTGTGTGTGTGTGTGTGTGTGTGTGTGTGTGTGTGTGTGTGTGTGCGCTCTCGCGCGCGTGCCCTGGCTTCCTGCCTCTCTGGGCCAGGCCTGCTGCGCACTCACCTTCAGTGACGCTCTGAGCCCGTAGAGCCCTGCTTCCTCCCAGCCTCGGCCGCTAATGGGAAGTTAAGTGCCTGTTTCGCAGATGAGGAAAATGCAATTAAGAGAGGCTAAGTAAAAAAAAAAAAAAAAAAAAAAAANAAAAAAAAAAAAAAAAGAGAGGCTAAGTAACTTTGCTGGGGTCCCGTCTTCGGTTTGCCTGCCTCCAAACACAGATTTTTTCCACTTTATCTGATTGCCCCTGGGATGGACGGATCCCCCAGGGTACAGCTGTTTCCCCTCTCAGACTGCGGGCCCCCTAGGCAGAGGGCTGGGTCTCCGCCAGAGAGTAGGCCTTTGCTCAGAGTGGGAACTAGATGGCGAGCTTCCTGGGGGCAGACACTGCACAGGCTCCATCGGCCGGGGACGCTCCAAAGGTAGGACCTTGTCTTCCCCGCCAAACCAGGAAGATGGTGATGTGGGGTGTTTCTTTCCTCCTCAGACTGGGATCTTACTCGGGCCAAGCTCGCGGCCCTCCCCCACCTGCCCCAGTGCTCCCAGATGACTGAGGGAAGTCAGAAGTCCCTCAGTGTCCCCGCCCCTGACGTCCCCCCCACCCCCCCCCCACCCCNCCCCTGCCCGTGGCACCCCGACCCTGCCCGTGGCCTGCGCGTGACTCTCCCTTGGCCCAAGCAGAGGCTGCCAGCAGGCCACCAAAGCCACGGAGCACCCCAGGCATTAATTAGTGTTGCCACTGGTTAAGTGTTTCTTCCCATTTATGCAGATCAGCGAGGTAAGAGGCATATAATGAAGTGTTTGTGGTTTAATACTGTGCGGTAGGAAGGAAGATGAATTTTAATTACTGGCTCCTAATTGGATGGACGGCTTGTTAATATCCTTCTGATGGATGTCAGAGCCCGTGCTGCTCAGCCGCCTGGGCCCAGAGGTCTGCCGCCCCATTCCAGGGCGACACGGCCAGCCGGCGCCTCTGGGAGCCTTCCTGCCTGTCCTTGCTCAGGGGTCATGCAGGAAATCCCTCTGTCTCTGCCTTTGGAATTCTCTCGGAAGCTTGTGATCTCTCCCTCTCTCTCCCTCTCTGCCTTTTGCAGGGCCCTGGGGCTTGAGCTCAGATCCCCACTGTGCACTTACTTACGGGGTGACCCTGGGCAAGTCACCTCCCCTCTCTGAGCCTCGGCTAAGAGCTGAAGTGCGTGGATGAGGGGCAGTGGGAGATCTGCAGGTGTGTGTGGTTAGAAGAGATTTCTCAGGAAAGTGGAGATCCTGAGGACACAGAGATGGAGAGATGTGGAGAAGGCAGCGAGGGGCGGTCTGGAAGAGAGGGAAAAGTAGGACGTTTGGGTGCATTGGGATGTGGGTGCCACCCAGGGGCAGGGGGTGCTGGGACCTGGTTGAGGGTTCCTGCCTGGGTTTCTTGTAGAACTCTTGGGTTTGATGGCCTCTCTGTCTTCCCCCTGCCACCTGCGTCATAGCGTCTGTCACATGGGGCCGTCCCTGAATGTTTAGCATGCGCCACCCCCACCCCCACCCCCACCCCATCCAACTGTATGCTCCATGGGGTACAGGCCACTCTGTTTGTTCAGTTGGCAGCCTGGTGTCTGGCATGGCTCTGGGACCTTCTGTCCGAGGCAAATTTGTCCGATGAAAGAATGATCAGCAAGTGGGTCCAAGTTGAGGCTGGATCTCTCTGCGGAAGGTGCTCCAAGTCAGGGTACCTTTTGGAATCTGGAGAAGGCAGGCACTAGGGAGCCATGGAGGACTCTAAACAGGGAGCTGATGAAATACTGTGATGTGGTGTCTTTGTGGGTTCCCTTTGCCTCCTCTCCCACTTCCCTTCCCTTTGAACAGCTGAATCCTGGTCTGAATCCATGATTCCAGGTCTTCAGAATACAAGTCCTCTAGAATGGACTAAGTGTGAGATTTGAGAAGGGCAGGGCTTGGGGGAGAAGAAAGCTCTTCTCCCTGGGAATTCCACTGAACTAGCTTGAGACCTGTTATCAACCAGTAGAAAAGTTGCAGCCTAAGACAAGGAGCAGTCTCCTTGGAAGAACACACGGGAGTTTGAACCTAGCTGTGAGACTTAACCAGCTCTGTAGTCTTTCTGAGCCTCAATAGACTGATCTGTAAAATGGGCTAAACCTACTTTACAGGGTGTGTTGAAAGAATAAGTGACATGAAGTATTTCAAACACTCAGCACATAGTATGTGATCAACAAATGATAGGTGTCGTTCTTAGGTTTTGCACGAGAGAGAGAGAGAGAGAGAGAGAGAGAGAGAGAGAGAATACTTAATTCCCAGGAGTCGAGGCTTGCTTTCCTGGGTGCAGCTTCCTGGGGAGAAGCAAGGTGTTCAACTTAGGGCACACATACCTGGCTCTACCCTGTGCTAGCCGGTGACCTTGCCTGTTTCCCTCCCCCAGGCATGATCTCTTTATTGATGAGATGGGAATCCTGTGGCCCCGACCTTGAAGGGTCTGGGGAGGTTTAAATAAGGAACTACGTGGAAAGTGCCTGGTGCTCAGAACGTGCTCCTGATGCATTGGTTGTAACCCACTTCTGGGGAACTGAGTAAGCCACTTTCCCATCCTGAACTCCAGCTTCCTCTCGGTGTCCAGCCGCACCGCTCCGAATAGCTGCTCGCTCAGAATCATTGCAAGGATGGCAGTAGGGATCAGTGCACAGTGTTCTTTTTTTTTCTTCAATCAAGCACTTTATTTATTTATTTTTTAAATTATTATTATTTGCCCCAGAGGTACAGGTCTGTGAATCATTAGGCTTACATCTTTCACAGCACTCACCAAAGCACAGACCCTCCCCAATGTCCATCACCCAACCACCCTGTCCCTGCCCTCCCACCCCCCAGTAACCCTCAGTTTGTTTCATGAGATTAGGAGTCTCTTATGGTTTGTCTCCTTCCCCATCCCATCTTGTTTCTTATTTTTCCCTCCCTACTCCCCACGACCCTCTGCCCTGCCCCTCAAGTTCCTCATATCAGAGAGATCATATGATAATTGTCTTTCTCTGATTGACTTATTTCGCTCAGCATAAGACCCTCTAGTTCCATCCACGTTGTTGCAAATGGCAAGATTTCGTTTCTTTTGATAGCTGCATAGTATTCCATTGTATATATATANATCTTCTTTATCCATTCATCTGTTGATGGACATCTAGGTTCTTTCCATAGTTTGGCTATTGTGGACATTGCTGCTACAAACATTCTGGTGCATGTGCCCCTGAGGATCACTTCATTTGTATCTCTAGGGTAAATACCCAGTAGTGCGATTGCTGGGTCGTAGGGTAGCTTTATTTTCAACTTTTTGAGGAATCTCCATACTGTTTTCCAGAGTGGCTGCACCAGCTTGCATTCCCACCAACAGTGTAGGAGGGTTCCCCTTTCTCCGCATCCTCACCAACATCTGTTATTTACTGACTTGTTGATTTTAGCCATTCTGACTGGTGTGAGGTGGTATCTCACTGTGGTTTTGATTTGTATTTCCCTGATGCCGAGCGATGCTGAGCACTTTCTCATGAGTGCACAGTGTTCTAAACTGTAAAGCGCCGGGTGAGGTGGCTGTTCCTGGCAGCTGACCGGGCTGGCCAGCTGGGAGGTGGCCGTGACCTCCTGCGCTCCCGGCACCCAGGTGGACCCCAGGAAGGGATCATGGGCACAAGGCCTTGGGCTCTGGTTCTGCTCCTGCCGCTGCCCTTCTTTCTCCACCCACAATCCCTGGGGCCCTCCCCAGCCCCAAGAGGGAGAGACAGCCAGCATTTACTGCCCACCTTCTGTATGCAGCAGGCCGTCCCGTGGGCACCGCCATCAGCCCCACGCCACAGGTGAGGAGACAGGCATTGCGTCTGAGATCATGGCGCTGTGGTGCCCGCCGAGGCCTGCCGACTCCAGCCCCGTGCTCTCTCCGCAGGGCCTGCGGACACCTACCTGATTGCCAGGCGAGTACCCCAGGCATCACCTCCCGCCTTCCTGGGGCTTATCGGGCAGACGCCAAGGCCACTGCTCACATTGCAAACACTCATTCCAGATGCCCCGCCAGTGACAGGAGGACAAACGAGGCTGAGCCTTCAGGAATCCCCTGGCTGAGAGGCCTGCCAGGGTTTTTAAAGGATAGGAAAGCCATGAAACGGGCATTAAAAAAAAAAAAAAAAACAACAAAAACCATTTGTTTGAAAGGAAAGCAGATGCCAGACAGATGTGCTCCCTATTCACATGGCTGCCGTCTAATGTAGTGGTGAGAACAGGCTCTGTCCTTGTGAAAAGGGGCCAAATATTGATCAAGCATTTACTGCCAGAGGCACAGGGATAGGACCAAAGGCACAGATACTTCAGGACCAAGCAGGTGAAGCAGGCCTGGGTTTCAATCCCAGCTTCCCCTCTAAGTGCTGTGTGACCTTGGGTATGTCACTTAACCTCTCTAAACCTCAATTTTCTCAGCTGCGGAAGAGAGTCATCATACCCATCTTATAGGATTTATTAATATATGACAGGGCATAGCATCAGTCCTGACATATTGTAGTGCTCAGTAACTATTTGCTCCCTTCCCCGTATGATAGAAGCTTTAGCAGTCTAAGGATATGGAACTCACCGGTGTTGCCCTACAGATCAGACTGATGGAAGAAACGATGACACAAAGTGAGGTCCTGAGGCAGGAGGGCTACATCCCAGAGGAGGCTTCGCACTCAGGGTAGCCAAGACAGGGAAGGTGGGGGCTTGGAAAGACCCCAGATGGTGTCACCCTGGAGGAGGGCCCTGGTCGGGGGAGTAACTGGGAGGCCGGTGGAAGGGGGTCATGCAGGAAGTGGACATGGGGCGGTTAATGGAGATCCACGGTCACTCTGGGGTGACTCCGGAACTGAAGAGGTCTGTCTCCATGGGGCTTGGGGGCATCACAGCAGGGGCCGGGTGCTGCCACAGTCTGGGGCCAAAAGGCCTGAGCTCTGAGCTTGGTTCTGCTGACCTTGGACAAGACTGCTTTACTTCTCCAAGGCTGTTTCCTAAACTGTAAAATGAGGATCATACTACTATTTACCTTGTAGGGTTATTGCAAAAAAATAAATACATAAAGGAGAAAAGAAAAGTGCCAGACAGGTGGTAAATGCTGTCAAAGAAGTGGTTTTTTAGTGTGTTGCTGGTGTTGATGGCCCCCAGGGGGTGGGAGGAGGTCTGGAGGAGGAGTTTCAAAGGGAATGAATGAGGATGAGGGCAGGGGGAGGAGCCGGTGCCTGTGCAGTGTGGGAGGGTAGCTGGGTCTCAGAACCTTCATTTCCTTGGCACTGGGGAGGTGATCCTTCCATGGCAACCATGGCTGTGGACAAGCCTGTCCAGGTCATGCACACTGGCCTCAGTTTCCCCAGAAGGAGACAAGGCTCGTGAAACGAGCCTGTACTTTGCATCCACCTGCATTTGTGTTGAAGGCTGCATGTTGCTACCTTCCCTGCAGCCCCATTGGTGCAGATGGGTGGGGCACCGCGCCCTCCCCACCCACCATCCCTTTGCGGGGTATGGAGAGGGAACGGAACCCAAGCATTCACCAAGGTCTTATTTCACTTCGTCCCCTGAGGACAGTGGAGGGGGGGGGCGCTTCCTGAGGTTAAGTGGGGAGATCATAACTTCTGAACCCCAAATCAGGACTTAATAGAGGAAGTTTTCTAATTCCTGAAAATTCATTCATATGGAGAGGGAAATACAGTGATAGCCCTTAGTTATATCAAATCCAGTTTACTTACTGACTTGATAAATCGCTTTACTGAAAAAAGGTAAAGAAGGGGAGAAGTGTGGAGTCCACCGATATGAAGACCCAGTGATGTCCCTTCTTTCTTCCTTTCTTTTTCTTTGTCCTTTCGCAGTCCTTTGGCAGTCGGATACTGCCAAATCGCCATCTACAAGCTTGCACACTTCACACTCCCACCAGCCATGTGGTAGAGTCCCTCCCTGTTCTCTCACAGTCTTACCAAAAGTGGTGTTAGCAGATCTTTAAAATCTGGTCCCTTCGATAAGTGAAAGATGGTATCCTGGTGCAGTTTGGATTGGTTATGAAGGGCTTAATTTAAGCACATTTTCATAGGTTTATGAGCCATCGATATTTCTTTTTCTTGTGAATACCTGTCATATTCTTTACCCATTTTTAATATCGATTTGCTGGTCTTTTTCTTATTGATTTCTAGGAACTCTTTATATATTAAGGATACTGTTTGTCATAAGAGGCTGTATTGGTTTGCTCAGGCTTCCATGACAAAATACCATAGATGAGGTGGCCTCAACATCAGAAATCTCTTTTCTTATGGTTCTGGAGGCCAGAAGTCCAAGATCAAGGTGCCTTCAGTTTTGATTAACTCCTGGGGTCTCTGACCTTGGCTTATAGATGGCCCCCTTCTCCCTGTGGGGAGGTCTTTCCTCTGTGCACACACATCGCCAGTATTCCTTGTGTTTCCCGATTTCCTTTTCTTACAAGGACAGCAGTCAGATTGGACGAGGGCTCACCCTAACGACCCTACTGGAACTTAATCATCTCCTTAAAGGTCCCGTCTCCAACTATAGCCACAGTCTAGGACCCTGGGGGTAAGGGTTTCCCAAATATGAATTTTAGGGGGAACACAATTCGGCCCATAGCAGAGTCCTCCATATTTTTTCTCAGTTTGCCTTTTATTTATTTCTTTAACCTTGTGTATTTTCTCTTACTGTATCATCAAGCCTCCTCAATGCCTGAATTTGAGGATCTGAAATCAGGACTGATCCAGAAAAATGAGTATTCTCTTTGCCTCATTCCTTCAGTTTGTCCTCTGAGTGAGCTTGATCCAGGGGGAAGGGTGTGGCAGGTTTGGGGGTCACTTTGACCTGGCCTGAAGTCCTGGTGCTTTACAGGCAGTAGGACAACCTTGGACAAGTCACTCTTTCTGTGTCTCAGGACCTCACTTCTTATAAATGACCGCTGTTAATAGCTCACTAGCAGGGCTGCCCTGTGGGTAAAATGAGATGATGTCTATAAAACGTGGAGCTCTGTGTCTGGCCCACAACAGAAGCTTAATGTGCTGCAGCTATTGTGATTTTCTTTATGGAGAACAGGCCTTGTTTACCAAGCATCCAGGATGTACAGGGCATGGGGGCAGGGGGTGTCTGCATGTCCACTCTCGGGGCCCCCCTGGCCTGGAGGGGCAGCTGGAACACATGTGCTGGGCCCCCGCTGTTCTCCAACACTGACAAGGGGAAGGGAGGCAGGCAGGGATATGCTGGCTCAGATCTGAGTCTCTGGGTGGGGGAGGGTTTCTGCAGGTGGGTGGGAGGTGCAAGGGGAGGGCCCCCAACACACAAGGACAGGAGCAGGAAGGTGGAGACCGCCCTCACTGGATGGGGTCTCTTTCCACTTCGGAATGAAGGGAAGTGGCTGGGAGTGGGGGAGTCTGTAGGGGACCCGGGCCCCCCTTCTCCTGAAGCAAGCCGAGCACATGAGTGTTTGATGGAGTTTGCTGAGTGAGTAGCCCCACGAGCAAGCAAATGTCCAACTTGTGCCTCAGCGCTCAGCGCGTGGGCCAGACGTTCTGGCTGCGGCTGGGCTCCCGCGGGAGCGCAGGTCCTGGCACGGACCCCTGAGCACCCCTGAGAAGGGTGTGCCAGAGCAGGAGTAAGGATGACCAAAGTCATCAGCAGGATGGTGGGGATTGGTCCACGGGACCACAGTGGGTTGAGGTGGGTAGAGTCAAGACAGTGAGAAGGAAGGGACCCCTGTGCCTAATGCTTCGTCTCATCTGATGTTTCCTTCCACCCTGCAGAGTGGGTCCCCGTTGTGCCCAGGAGGAAATTTGACACCAACATAGCTGAAAGTCAAATTAGGGAACAGGTAGGGCAGCCGGTCTTAGAACCAGGGTGCCTGTGTTCTCTCCCTGCACCCCGCTGCTAGTTGGGGAAAGGGTCTCAGACAGGGGGTGATGGAAGGGACAGGAATTCCATGTCAGGGTTTAGTGCTCCTGAACCATAACCATCTGCCGTGGCGAACCCTCTCCTTTCCCATGGAGGGCGGATTTGGCTAAGCCAGTGTGGGGTTATGATACGCCCTCTACTGTTCCCTTCTTACGGGAAAAGGACCCCTTCCTGTCTGCCTGGAAGCTCACTTTGTACCTTCCCCCTCAAGACCTGATGGGGGAGCACATGCCGGGGCTCACCTTTGCCCCCCAGCCCTGCGGACGCAGAGGAGTGGAAGAGCCCGGCTTTCTCCATTCCCGCGGCAGGAGGGACTGGCTGGGCAGGGAACCCTTACCGACTGTGGGGTCCGGGTGCCACTCCGAATTATTCTGTTTGGCTGCGGATCCCCAGGCTGGGTCTTCTCCCACATTGCCTTGTTCTCCCACGCCAGGTTGGCCAAACACCTCCATCGCTTCCGTTATAGGAGCATCTGCTCTCTATTTAAAGATCACATTCTTGGGCGGAGAGCCACCAGCTCAGCACCGTGGACCAGAAGGTCTCCCTGGGCTGGTGGAGACCTCGAGAGTCCAGACGGTCCACCCTGCTGCCTTCGGGATGGGGGCGGGGCGAAGAGGCAAGAAACCCTCTGAACTCCAAGGAGGGTCTCCGCTGCTCCTGCCAGAGCCCCCTCCACGTCCCTCTGCCCGCCGCGGAAGAGCATCTGGCCGTTAACTTATATATAATAACCCTTAAACACTGCCATTAAGTCACCTCTCATTCTTTTAAACTACCCAGGAAGGGAATTCAGGGTGATATATGGAGGCTTTTATGGCTGGTACTGGGCGGCTTAAGGACTTAGCAGCACACTGAACACACACATTGTTGCATAAATAAGAATCGCTGTGATATCAAAGCATCACTCACCTCGGCGTCTGGGCTTCTTAGCGCCACTGAACCCTTCCCTGTGCCCCGAGTCACAGCCACGTGGAGGAGCGACACTGAAGACAGGGATCAGCCCAGAACTGGACCACTGGGTCTCCATGGTGCCACCCCAGCTGGACGCACCAGGAGACCCTGTTCCTCTGTCTCCCCCTCCTTGTCCTCAGTTACCCTTCATGTCGCGTGAGGGACAGGGGATGGAAGAGAAAAGGCATTGGCTCTCTTGGAATTAACCTAGTGCGCCGTATGCATGTTATCACAGCAGAGCAGAGCCTTTACCCAGTAGGAGAGGTGTCCAGAGCCCGTTCCAGGTCACCCAGCTCATCGGTGGCAAAGCTGGGATTTGAACCCCGCTTCTGTGCCTTGCCTGGAGGTGGTCTGTAAGAAACACGAGGCTCTCGGGCTGGAGCTGGGGTGGGGGCAGGTTCCGGTGGACAGCTCGGGCTCCAGGAACTCCATACGGGTTATAATAAAGGCAGGACGGGAGGCGGGAAGGGAGAGCTCAGAGCTTGTCCATGGGTTGGCCGCCGAGGGAACTGCTTACCCAGCAGGTGCACTCACATACGAGCAAATGGACGGTGTTAATATTTAATGAGCGATGCTGGCCGTGGGAGAGTTGCTGTTTACTCAGCCATTCTGTCTGACCTCCCTCTGCAGGCAGGGCCCGCATGAAGGTATGGCCGCGGGCACGGCGAGCCCTGGGGGCACCTGGCCCGGGGTGAGGTGCTGGATGGAGGGGGAGCAGAGAGCTGAGGTCCAGTGCCCATGCTCGGGGACTTCCGTATCTGCCCGGGAGCAGCTGAGGAACAGAGCCCTAGTATTTCCTCCTTCTTGCTTTCCTATAACCCCCCTGCAGCCCTTCCTCCAACACCGTCTGAGATGCCGGGGTCCCCTTGTTATGCCGGGGTCCCCTGCTCTTCCCCATTCACAAAGGCATCCCACGGGTTCAAGAGTTGATTCCATTTTCATCGGAAGACCTCAGGGAAATCATCTGCCTCCTCTGCTATTGCCACCATCCTGGGGACGGTGGCACAGGTGGCCACGTTGGCGAGTGCCTTTGCTTATGGCTGGAACACCCCTGCCCCGCACGGCGGCCCCCAGCCCGGGGCAGGGAGTTCTCACAGAGCTGGTTACGTCCGATTGGCAAGTGGGGAAGAGGCGCTTGTTGCCAGGGAGTACGCGTTGCTGCTTGTCTGGCGGGGAGAGTGGGCTTTGCCAACCCCGGGGTACCGCGGAGAGAGGAAAAGGCTCCAAATGGGCTTCCTGGTGCTGAAGAGTTTGGGGTCCGCAGTGTGGGTGTTGCTGCTTATCTCTACAAGCCGTCTGCAGGGGGCTGGGAGCGCGTGGGCTCTAAGGCAGGAGTGGAGTAGGGTCTTTATGCCTGGGGGCTGGGGGGTACTCTTGTCTGCACGTGGGGCGGGGAGAGGTTCAGCAGAGCAGCTGCCCCAGGAAGGCATCGCGGCTAAGGGCATGGCCTTGGGGGCACAGAGCTCCATGCTCAGACCCAGGCTCCGTGCTGAGCGCCAGCACTCAGCAGCACCCCTGCCCCCCGCCCCCCATCGCCATCGCCGGGAAGAGGTGGTGCTGATGCCATCACAGGGAGACCGCAGTTGGAGGACCCAGTGTGGGCAAAGGCACAGCGGAACCGCCACGCTGCATCCGGGGACTCCTGCTCCTGCCTGAATGGGTGCAAGCAGAGGCCGGGGAGGGGGGCAAGTTGGAGAGGGAGGTTGGGGACCAAATGTCCAGCTGAGGAATGGGGTCTTAGGGGCAAAAGGGAGCTTGTACCATTTCTGGGTAGGGATTCTAAGAAGAAGACAGACTGGCGACTCGCTAATGGCCAACCTTGAATCCTTGCTGGCTGGCCACAAAAGACCCATTTGGGACAAGACAGAAAAACACAGGGTTCAGGGTTCACAGAGTCTGATTCAGTCAGTCCAAATACCTATTAGGTATCGAATCTCTTCTTGTTGCTTGATTTCATGCTAGGTGCTTTACTTTTTTTTTTTTTTAACCTCACAACCATCCTATGGGTGTAGTAAATACTATTAGTGTCTCCGTTTTACCAGGAAAGGGGGCGGGGATGGGGGAAGGTGTTGAAGCACAGAGAGGTCAAGTAATTTGCTCAAGGTTGCACAGCAGCATTTGTCAGAACAGTTTGAACCCAGGCTGCCTGATTCCAGAGTTCATGCTTTTCATCACACACAATCATGCTTTTTCATCCTGGCCATTACGCAGGTTGGGGAAATTTTACTTTACACATCCCCCTTCCATGATGCTAACAGGCTGTGGATTTGGGACCCACTGGCATTGTCTATAAAGTGCCCTTGCATTCAGAGAGGGGAGAGGTTAGAGCAGGTGGTGTCATAAGAAAGGGCTTCCTGGAGGAGGTGGGCTTAAGGGGGACAGGCTGGGGTGAGGGCAGGGAGGAGGGCATTCTGGGTGAGAGGCACAGCTTGAGCAAAGCCAGCAGCAAGCAGACATGCAGGGTAGTGGGAGGGGCTGGAAGCACATGGAAGCGCCTGGGAAAGTGAGGCTGGGTGCAGAGTAGACTTTGAAGGCTCTGAAGAAACTTCTACGTGTAGCGTGCGGAGAAATGAGTGGGTCGTGGGATTTCAAGACCCCCTCTTTTTCAGAATCTCCTCAGACTCCATGAGAATGTGTCCATGGTACAAAGACCAGCCCAGAATGGGCTCACCTGTGGCTTCACTTAGAAACGATTCTCTCCACAAAGTCCCCTGGCCTCCCTCCTGTCAGAGGCTGTGGAGACAGAGAGGGGAGGAACAGGGCTCTCCCAGCAGCGTAGAGGGGAAATCGCTCTCCTCTCTGCCCTGGGCCAGGAAGCACCCGGTGGTCTGAGACATCCTGGCGAGGGTAAAAATACTCAACCGGAAAGTAATAGCCATGCCAAGGAAGTGGCTAGCGGAGTTGTTAAGAGCCCGTCCTCAGAGATGGAAAGTTCTAGTTCTGGTTGTGCCACATGCTAGCCATGTGGCCCTTTCCACTGACTCTTCCTCTCTGAGCCTCCCTTTCCTCTGCTGTAAAGTGGGAACTCACATCACCTGCTAGGGTGAGCTGATGCCCAGGGCTCTTCACGGGCACTCAGTAAACAAAAGCCATTCCTATTATTTCTTGCCACCAACTCTCTTGATCACTTGCCAAACAACCATTCTCACTCTTTACTCTTTTTAAACATGACTTTAATTTTGTTCAGGAATTCACCTTTCTCCATGGGGACCTGGGCTTCACCGAGGTGCACCACCTCTAGCCCCAAGGGCCGAGTCCTGATTGGTCTCAGGCTAAGCCAATCTCGGCTGTCTCTTCCCTCTGCCAGGGGTGGGTGGAGTCACAGGCACCTGATAGGTTTCTGGCCAATGAGAGGAAATCTGCAAGGGGGCTTCTGGGAAAAACTTATGTCCATGCACTAACAAAAGGGGGCACATGGAAAGAAATGGTCCCTCTTCCACCTGGGATAGCAGTTGATGGCTGGAATGGTTGCAGCCATCCTGTTACCATGAGGGGAGTTAGGCTAATGGGCTGAGGGGGATGGGGAAGAAACGTAATGAGACCTGGGACCTCGATGAGGGCCTGGACCACTGAGCTAGTGAGCCCTGGGAGTCCCCTCACTTAGGACTTCTTATGTGGGGTCAAATGTTTGCAACATTATTTCAGCCTAGTCGAGTTGTGGTTTCCTGTTACCAAAGGAGCTGGAAGTATCCACCTAACACCTTGTATTAAGTAATTAAAGCTTATTAAGCACATGGGTGTCCTGGAGGAAGGCACTTTCGTACATATAATCTCATGTTATCCTCACAATAATACAACAGAATTGGTGTCCCCCTTTGCCTTAGTTAGCTTGGGCTGCTGTGGAAAAACCCTGGTTTTTCTTAGTCTCCAGTTTCTGGGGAGGCTCTCTCCGGGCCTTCTAAGGCTGCCTTCTCTCTGCACCCACACGCCCTTGCTTCTGCAGGCTCACGGGGGAGAGATCTCCCCACGTTCTCATGAGGCCACCTCTCCTCTTGGTTAGGACCCAACCCTATGGCCTCACTTAACCTCAATTTTTTAATTCCCTGCTAACAGGTGCATGTCCAAATATGCCACACTAGGGATCAGGGCTTCCTTTGTATTAGTTTTGGGGGAGCACAATTCAGTCCATACTGGTATTGAACACACAAGAACATTTAGGCACATAGAGGTGACATGACTTATTCAAAGCCACACAGTTTACGAGGGGATGGACCTGGGATTTGAACATAGATCTGTCTGAATTCCAAGGTGTATGCCTTCTATACTAGTCAGGTGGCTCTGGGGCGTGTGTGTGTGTGTGTGTGTGTGTGTGTTGTGTGTTATATTTGTGTATTGTGCATATGTTGTGTGTACCTTGATTCCCAAGCCATCCCACTCTGAGATACATTGGGTTTATTAATTTTTCTTATTTTTAAAATCAGCTTCAGCTGAGGTATAATTTACCTACAAAAATCACTAGTTTTAACTGTCCAATTACAGGACTTTTGACAAATGTGTGCATTCGTGCAAACACCGCCACAATCAAGATACATTAGCCCCCAAAGTCCCTCCGTGCCCCTGTCCCCACCCTGGGTCAGGCAACCATTATCGGCTCCCAGTCCCTGTTCCAGAATTGTCCTCAAATAGAATCATGCAGTTTGTGTCTTGCGGGTCTGGCTTCTTTTCACTCAGCATAATGCTAAGATTTACTCAGATGGTGGCAAGTATCAGTCGTTCGTTACTATTTATTGCTAAGTAGTATTCTGTGATAAGGATAGACCGGCTCTCGGTTTATCTGAATATAAAAATAATGCCTCACCCACGTGGGTGCTCCGGGAAGCTCAGCCCCTTTGCTCTGTGGCTTTGCGTGTCCCTCTGAGCAGCACGTGCCTGCAGGGGATGCATGCGGAGGGCAGAAACGCCCGGGGCTGTGGGGTCTGTGCTGTTTTCCACCCCTGCTGCTGATGCCCCCCCCCACCAGAGAGCCCCTGAGGCGCTGCAGGGAAGGAATTCCACACATTCCCCAATGCTCCTAGCCAGTGTTTAAGCATCTTCACAGATGGGCAGTTCTTCTTTTATCTGGTCCCAATCCTTCATGCTTCATTACCACCCTTCCTGCCGCGGACAGAATGGGAGCTTTGAAGTGAGGGGAGCGCCTGGGTCTGAAGGCACAAGGGGAAGAGCTGATAAGACGACCCAGGAGTCCCTCCTCCCATCCCTGGTTGTACAGAAGCTGTTTAGCGGCGGAACAGACGCTGGGGGTACCTGCACCCCCCTCTCCGCACTTCAGGGCGTGCCGCCCATCTCAGCTGCCGGCTCCTGCCTTGCTTGCTGCGGGGCTTCCCCACCTGGCAAAGCCCATCATGGCCACCTGGTACCCCGCCACCTTGTCCCCTGGGGCGTGCTGACTCTGGCTCCCAGTGTTTGCCAGGGGACGGAGCCCCGGTCACCCCCAGCAGGAGCTGCCTGGAAACACACTCTGTCTGGCTTCCGCTGGACCCGGACGGTGTTGCCAGGAAGAACCTCCCAGAGAAACAGGCACTCAAATCCTTGTCTCGGTCTGCTTCTGGGGACCCCCCCTGAACCAAATGGTGCCACTTAGTGAGCCCTTCCGCTCTGTTAGGCTTGGGGCTAGACGCTTTCTGCATACTTTTTAAAAAATTATTTAAATTCAATTAATTAACATAGAGTATGTTATTAGTTTCAGAGGTAGAGGTCAGTGATTCATCAAGGTTATGTAACACCCAGTGCTCATTCTCTCCCGTGTGCTGCTTAATGCCTATCCCTCAGCTACCCCATCCTCGCCTCCAGCAGCCCTCAGTGTGTTTCCTATGATTAAGAGTCTCTTATGGTTTGTCTCCCTCTCTGATTGTGTCTTGTTTTATTTTTCCTTCCCTTCCCCTGTGCTCCCTTGTTTTATTCCTTAAATTGCACATGAGTAAGATCATATGATATTGGTCTTTCCCTGATTCACTCATTTCACTCAGCCTAATACCTTCTGGTTCCAGCCATGTTGTTGCAAATGGGAAGATTTCATTTTTTTTTAAGATTTTTATTTATTTATTTGACAGAGAGAGAGATCACAAGTAGGCAGAGAGGCAGGCAGAGAGAGAGGAGGAAGCGAGCTCCCCTCTGAACAGGGAGCCCGATACGGGGCTCGATCCCAGGACCCTGAGATCACGACCTGAGCCGAAGGCTGAGGCTTTAACCCCTGAGCTACCCAGGGGCCCCAAGATTTCATTTTTTGATGCCTGAGTAGTATTCCGGTGTGTGTGTGTGTGTGTGTGTGTGTGTGTGTGTGTGTGTGTGTGTACACCTCATCTTTACCCATTCAACTGTTGATGGACATCTGGTCTCTTTCCGTGGTTTGGCTATTGTGGACATTGCTGCTGTAAACATTGGGGTGCAGGTGCCCCTTCGGATCACTACATTTGTATCTTTGGGTTAAATACCCAGTAGTGCGGTTGCTGGGTCATAGGGTAGCTCTATTTTCAACTTTTTGAAAGACCTCCATACTGTTTTCCAGAGTGGCTGCACCAGCTTGCATTCCCACCAACAGTGTAAGAAGGCTCCCCTTTCTCTGTATCCTCGCCAACATCTGTTGTTTCCTGACATGCTTGTCACCCAAGGATAAGTCCCTGGAGGTAGTCCCATCCTAAATGACTATCATTTTGCAGATGACGAGGCCCAGAGAGGTTGAATAGCCTGTCCAAAGTCACACAACAGTGGTCAAGCCAGGTTTTCACCTCCCAGCACTTACCCCACCCCTAAAACACACACTCACACATCTGTGTGACCCTCATAGGGAGTCTGGGTAAGTCCAGAAGTCTTGGGAGTTCAAAAGTCCAAAAGTCGGAGTTCTGTCCTGGCTCTGCCACCCATGTACTGCGTAGTAGCCTTGAGCAAGTCACTTGCCTTTCTGGGCTTTATTTCCCCATTACAGTCTGGAGGGATTGGATTGCTTAATGTAAATATACCCTTCTACCTCTGGCATTTGGTAAAACCTAAGGTCAAAGAAGGTGATTTTAGGACAAATAGCAGGCCCCCCATTTCACCCAGTGGGAAGTAACTATGTACAGTTACCTCCAGTACATGGTACGGAGGGCAAAGAGAAAGAGCCTTGAAGGATTAGGGGAGGTTGACCATGGAGTAAAAAAGCAGTCCTGGGAGAGATAGCGGGGGTGGGGGTGGGGGGTAGAAGTCCAAGGTTAACGCGGGAGGGTCAGCCTGGACCCTGTCCGCATCCCTGTCCTGGCTGGATGTGTCCTGGAGAGAACCCGGGGAAGAGGTGTCTCTTTTCCATCCCTTATGTGGGGTCCCTGAAACAGAGGCTGCTCTAAATCCTCTGTCCCAAGGTGGCCCCCTCACTTGGCGGGGGGGTCACCTCCCCCAGCAAGAAGGAGTGGCAGATGAGGTGGAGGGAGGGCTAATGAGCCAGTGCCGTGTGCCCGCCACCTCTGAAAGCAAAGAGCAAGGCGGAGGGGAGAGTGGCTGAATTATGCATGTGACTGTTAATCACGGCCTGATTAAAATGATTGTGCTAATATTAATTCTCCCAGCCCTCTCAGAGGAGAGGTGCTGGGGCCCCTGGTGGAGGCCAGTGCCCACTCCCTGACCAGTGAATCTGTAAGATGCTGGCTCTCTATCAGGCCCTGAGCAGCCCCTGGGTGTGGGCTCACCCCCCAGGGGTGTGCCCCCCGCCTTGTGGAGGAGGAAGGATCTGGTGATTGACCTGGTCCAAGGAACCTGCAGAACAAGGATCAAAGGCCTAAATGATGGACACACAGCAAGGGGTCCAGGTAGGAATCCGGCTTCTGCTCCCCAGGCCAGGAGTTGTGTTGGCTTGGGGGCGGGGGGAGGCACAAGGAGGATTTTCAAGGCAGTGTCTGTGGGGCAGCTACTTTGGAAAAGACAGAATTCTTCATCTGGTCAGATACCTGCAGGAGGGCTGCTGGGGAGCATCCCCAGCTTACAAATTCCTGAGTTACGAGCACCCAGACACATGGGGCTCCCATTTTTTAGATGCCTGGAGGCATCATGGCAATATTAACAAAGAGCCTGAACTCTGGAGCTAAGCAGACCCGAATCCTCGCCCGGCCTCCCCCAGGCTCTAATGGGTGATCCTGACGCTAACTGGCCCCGCTTCTCTGAGCCTTAGCAGTCCCATCTGAAAAATGGGGTAATAATGCCCACCTCCCAGATACGCCATCAGGATTGAAGGATACGGCATGAGCAGGGCACCTCCTGGTGCCTGGCAGATGGACTGTGAGGATGAATTTCCCAAGAAGAAATCCTGTTCTCCAACCATATGGTGGGTTTACGCAGAACTAGTGTTTGGGAATTTCTACCCATCGCCCCACCTCCCTCCCGCCCCAAGGTTCTAGAGGGCTTGCCTCCGTTTTCCTGGGTCAGGTGGGAAGAGTCCCTGCACAATTCCCCCAGGACGCTGTTTTCAATCACCGGTGACCACAAGTACAAACAGAACATCTTCGTCAGCTACCCTCGGCTGGGGGAGGGGGGCCATCCTGGGACTCCGAGAGCCGACAGTAATGAGAGCAGGGAGCTACAGCATTAGCAGTGATTCCAGTGGCCCCACCCACGGTTTTTAAAGTACTTGTTGGGTGCCAGGCCCTTGACATGCATTATGTCCTGTTTTTTCCAACCCATTTGAGGTTGGTGGCTATTTTTATGGCACCGCACCCCCTTTATAGATGAGGAAGCAGAGTGGTTCAGTTATTTGCTGAAGTGTGCCATTCTCCAAGTCTGTGCTTTTCATCATGACCTTGTTTATTGCGTCTACTGATACTGTTTCTCTGGGAGGATGTATTGCTTGATCCAAGAAGCTGACTTGTAAGTGAACTTTGGGAACAGACCCTCCAATAAACTTAAGGATTGCGTGCACTGGAGGATCAAGAGCCAGAGTAATCCAATCCGTGGGTGCTCTCTGAAGGGCGCAGGCCCCAGGCCTGGAGGTCCAGGGCTGGAGGTTTTGCCTCTGCCCAGAAAAGTCCAGCAGAGCTCTGAGCACGTGCCCAGAAATGGCTGGTAAGAACCATGGGCATGTGTGTGTGTGTGCACACATATTGGTGCATACACACCAAGCTGTCTGTGCTCACCTCACGCGTGCCTAAAACTTGCAAGCTTCCCCGGGATGAAATGTTTTTCCCCAGCTGATTACCGCCTTGCTCTGTCCCCCCATCTTTCGTTTATAAACACACTTATCCGGTGTGGTCTGCATTCTATTAATTTGCATGGGTTTGCATAATACCCAAGGAATGAGTGCAATATCTTGCTCTCCTCCCCTCGCTCCTGCTGGCAATTCCCTCCACTTAGAGCAATGACCCTGTGCAAGGGAGGAAGCCTGTGTCTTAGGGATGGGACTGGGGGAGGTGGCACATGGACTTTGGAAAGCCATCTTCAGTATGCCCGTTGTCTTCAGAACATAGCGTACAGCAAATTAAGCTTCTTGGTGGGTGCAGAAGACAATGAAAGTCTGAATTTGGACCTGGTGGGGTGTGTGTGTGTGTGTGTGTGTGTGTAAAGGGGCCCTGAGGTTGGTGAATTTAGCTGAATGGGAAGGGATGCTCGTTGAGGAGCCTCACAGAGAGTCACAGGCCAGGAACTGCAGCCCGGAGGGATGTGACCGGAGCCACCGAGCCACCACCCAGGCACAAGCCTCCTTTGTGTGGCGAGCTCTCCTTGGCCAGGTTCGAAGAGATCGTTCAGGTTTCAGTCAGCTGTAACAGATGTAACCTTGAAGTGTGAGGTTGGGGGGGGGGGCGGTGGAGAGGAAGGCAGTGGGAAGGGAGGGGGGTGCTGGCTGGAAAGAGAGAGCTCAAGGCTGTCTCTGGAACACCTACTGTGTGTCCAGCCATTTCCCAGAGGCCTGCTGAGTCCTGCTGATGCATCGATCAGGCTTTCAACCCTCCTAGTGATGCTCTGCACTTTCGCAGCAAAGAAGTAGTACCTTAGAGAGGCCTCTTGGCCTCCCAGAGGGAGACTCACGTTTGAGCCCCACATCTGTCTTCCTGGGTTCAAATCCCTGATCCACCTCTTACTGGCGTGTGTTGCCTGGTGAGTTATCTAACCGCTCAGTTGCTGCCTCGACTTCCTCCCCTGTGAAATGGGGTAATACCTCGGACCCCACTGGGGTTGCGTAAGCATTAAATGAGTTAATATATGTGACCTGTGTGGAGTGGTGCCAGATGCACAGTAAATTCTGTACAAGGATTAGCTATTAGTCTATGATTGTTATTCTTTGTGCGTAGATTTTTCGACACAGCCCCGAAAGCCCTTTTCGTCTTTCTCCTCAACCCCCCTTCCTGCCAGCGCCCCCTCCCCTATAGAGTCCAGCCCTGGCGTCAGCTTCTCCAGCCAGACCGAGCTGCGGTCGCCCCCGACTCCCACCGGGGGCTTGGCCTCCCACAAAGGACTTCTCTGTCCATGGTGCTGAGACCCCTCACGGCGGGCAGAGCCCTGTGGGTGGTGGGTGGTGGGTGCTGGGACTCAGGTCCCCCACCCCTTCTTTTTGAGAATCCGAGGGCATAAGTTAGATAACCGTGACACCTGTTTTAAATTAGCCTTCAGAAGTCTCCGACAGCTGAGAAATTATTTAACAGGGAAAGAATTGAGTACATGAATAAATATTAATATTAAATCACTGCTTCCCTAGATTTAAGGGGAAGGAAGGGGGACTCACCAAGAAATGGAAGCAGCAGCTCTCCCAGAGACACCACTGCCTGTGGCTCGGAGAACAGAAGCCTGGGAGCGCGGGAATGGGGGCAGCAGGCCTTCGGTCTCCACTTCCTGTCGCTGGGTGGGGCGCTCCATCGGTTGGGGGCGCCGGGCCAGTGGCAGAGGCTCATGGCAGCTCAGTAGGCAGCTCGTTGGGGCTCCAGCCTTCTTGGACCAAGGTCCGGGAGGGGTAGAGGAGCAGCCTGGGGGCAGCCAAGTGTGGAGCAGATGTCCACCCCCACCCTGCAGAGGGGAGCCACACGGTGACTCTAACAGGCCTCCCCGTGTTGCAGGCATGGGCACCTTCTTCATATAAAATATTTTATGGGCGCCGGGTGGCTCAGTTGGTTAACCATCCAACTCTTGGTTTCGGCTCAGGTTGTGATCTCGGGGTCGTGAGATCGAGTCCCGTGTCCATGAGGCTCCGTGCTCAGTGGGGAGTCTGCCTGAGGTTCTCTCCTTCTTCCTCTGCCCCTCCCACCCTTGTGCTCGCTTGCTCTCTAAAATAAATAAGATATGTCTTTTAAAAAGTTTTAAAATGTGTATTTTATGGCCACATTGGTATAAAGGCAGAGCTATTCCAGACTGGGTTCATGATTATATATTTGTTATGGCCACATTGGTATAAAGGCAGAGCTATTCCAGACTGGGTTCATGATTATATATTTGTTGTTATTATACCCTCCCCCCTGTTGTAAAAGAAATAAAAACAAGGGTGTTTTCCTGAGCCCTGGGCACTGTGCCTGCTGGTCCTGGCCAGGATGGGGCTGCTGCTGGGCCCCCAGAAGGACCAATGAGGAGGGGATGGCCTATGGGTGGCGGTCCTCCAGGAAGGCAGAACCATGTGACGGTTGCAAGGATGGGGAAGCCCAGGCCATATCATCAGGCCCAGGTCAAATTATATTAAGGGATAGTAATAAATTATCATTAATAACAAAAGTAATAATAATGATGGTCGGCTGTGCATCAGCTTCCCCAACTTCTTTGGTTTCCCCTCCTACTCCGGGGTTAGCATTTCAGTTCCTCTCTGCTTCGGAGCCTTCTGGCTCCGTTTGGAGGTTGGAGAGGCTGTGAAGTTCCTGCCCCAGGAAACCTGTGCACATCCCTGGCCTCTGGGCCTCACTCCTCACCTGTGCCTCCTGCACGGGCCATGGGCTCCGTGCTCCCCTCTCACCAGGGAAGGAAAGGTGCCTTCCTCGTTCCTCCTCCCCTCCTCCTGGTCTGCCCTATGCCCAGGCAGCCCCGTTTGCTGTCCTTTAAAACCCTCTGGTTTTTGGAGGGGACAGAGCCCTGAGCGTGGCTTGGCAGGCCATGTTTCCTTTTTACCAGAAAGTGTCTCTTGAGGGCAACTCACTCCTCCTTTCCCTGCACTGGTGGCCTGGGTCCGGTCCACCTGCTGCAGGCTGTCACAGGACACCTGTTTGCTCCCTCCAGCAGCTGCCAGAGCTATGATTAGGTAATTCGTGAGTCTCATGAGAAAGAAGACTCTGTATGTCTGTCTTCGTCATCACTGTTGAGTGAATGAATGCGTGCATGCATGAATGAAACATGCCACTCATTCCTGAATTCCTTCCTCTCACCTCCCCCCACCAAGTGTCCCCCTTCAGTGGCTGCCTGGAAGGGGGTCCTCAGTACAGACAGGAGGGACTGGGGCCAGTGTGCCGATGGGGTCAGAGGCCTTTCCCTCTGGCAACGTTGCCTGTGGATTTCACCACTGTGTCCATCTACTTGACCTGAGCTCCTGGCCCCTGTTCTCATCTCTGGTTCTTCTGATGAATCACATGAGTGCTCGTGATCTTATCCAGCAGACACGACATCACCCCTCTTCACCCGCTGCACCCTGGGCGCAGGGCATTGTGGGAGGCTGCCCGCCCCCTCCCCAGCCAGGCAGGGGTCCCCCAGCTAATATCCTTTTTCTAATAGAGTGACCTGAACCCTGCATGCTCTTCTAAAAGCAGCTCGGAAGCCCCTGAGACAGACAGCCGGGGAATTCCCCGTCTGAGGCGTAATCTTATTTGGTGCCCTGAGTAGAGGACCCTGCTGGCCGGCTGAACAGGCTTCCTCCTAGCAGTCTGATGGACGCTGTGGGGGCAGTGCAGGGAGCACTGAGCTAGGAGTCAAACCACCCAGGACTCCTGTGTCTCCCCGTCTGAGACTCAGTGTCCCCACGGATTACAAAATAAAGGGGCTTCATTTTGCAAACTGAAGCACTAACCATCATGGAGATTTGGGGCTCTCTTTTTCCCCATTAAATCGTAAACTCCGTGAGAACAGAATATCTCTGTGAACTGGCGAATTTTATTTTGTGTAAATTATGCCTCAGTGTAGCTGGGGAAAAATGAAGGCTAGCGAGCGAGATATATGGCAGTCAAAAGAATGTTCTAGGAACCACGAGAATCTTGTGTCTAGGGTACCAGTGGGCACGAGGTCAGAGATGAGCCTGGAAAGCTGGCATTAGTCCTGGTCATGGGAGGCCTTGGGCAGCATTCTAATGCCATGAGATCCGTAACTGTGTGATAATCAGCCCCAAACTCGGCCGCTTAATGCAGTCAGTCATTCATCCCAATGACCAAGGATCTATGGCTGGAGTGGGGGAGGGGCAGCTCAGCTGGGCGGCCTCCACTGGGCAGTTCTCTTGAAGCTGTGGGTGCAGCGGGGCTGGGCTCCATGTTGCAAGTTGACCTGCCCCACATGTGTTCATTCCGGGGTCTCAGCTTCTCGGGCGGGGAAGGCGGAAGTGCAAAAGGTTTTGCTGGCATCCAACACCCCCTGGGTCTAAACAAGTCATGTGACCGTCCCCTAGATTAGTGAGTGGGGAAGTAAGTTCTGCCCATAAAGAATGGGAGAAGAAGGCATTTGCTGAATAATGGTCTGGGTGATTCCAAGTTAACTCGGAAATAGAGTCAGCTTGGTTCTGGTACTCATCAGCTAAGTGACTTTGGGCTGTGCCTCAGTTTCCCGATCTGAAAAGCTGATACCAGGCATTGCCCATTAAATTACATAATGTCCAGCAAGCTTCCCAGCCTCGGGCTTCACATGCAGCGAGCCCCTATGCCAGCCATTGTTTCAAAGATGACGAGAGATTTTCCCAATTTCATCTCGGTCATCATTTACGGTGCCACTTCCCCTCATTTCCTTCCTCTCCTCTGCCCTCCCCAGGGTCTCCACTCTCTTCAAATGTTTGGAAATGTTCCCAAAGTCCCCAATCTCGGTCATGGTTAAGCCAAGCTACACAGATTTAGTTCCTTTAATCTTTCCTTGTAAATTAATCCCGCTAAACCTTTAATCATTTTCCTCGAATGAGATTCAAATGAGACACATCTCTGGGCCCCCACTGTACACAGGCTGCAATCTGGTGACGGGCTGTCAGGTTCCTGGTTCTGCAGGGAGGCTGCCCCGAGATAAGAAGATTGGGGCCTCCGGAGCCTTAGCCTGGACCACGAGCCAGCCCCAGGTTTCGTTGGGGTCCTGCTCCCGGTGGAAGGACCATCTGGCCCTGTGCGTTCTCTGTCTTGGGGGTGGGTGGGTGGACACCCGCGTGCCCCCTCCCCCAGCCCTGGTGGCAGTCGGCCCCCAATGTGCATCCTGTCTTGTATGCAACATGTCTAACCCTCCATTTGAATTCAGAAATGATGAGAACCCATCCCTTTGGACGGCTCCAAAGCTTGGGGAGGCCCCAGCTCCCTGGTTACCCTTGCGGAAAGGGAGCAAGGTGTCCCCACAGACTGGACGGTGGCTGGGACCGACAGACCCATCTGGGCGCCGCACCCAGGACTGGGGACCAGCAAGCATGCCAGGGACACGCCCCATCCACTCTTCTGCTTTTCTCTGGGATGTGGATTTGGAAGCTGGCTGCCGTGTCTGTGACCTTCTAGGAAACATGCCCTTGACTGAACTTCAGCATGGTTTCCAAATATAAAAATCAGTGAACGAGGAGACACCAAAATGTAGCATGTGTCTGGCCAGTTTCTCCAGGCAGCGAGATCCACACGGGTTTGTGATTCCTAATGGCCTTTCTCAGGCGCTTAATTCATGGGCTGTGTAGCCCGCAAGTAGCTGACACGGCGTGACTCGGGCGCTGGGCAGATCAAGCTGAATTCCTCCCCCTGGTTGTGAGGATGTGTAAGCTGGTGACGAAAGATAGATCTCGGGGTGACCCTTCCTGAGTCAGGATCCCAGCTGTGCCACTTACTGGCTGTGTGACCTTGGGTGAGCACCTTTGCCTCTCTGTGCCTCGGTTCCCCCTCTGAAAATGGGGATTGTAGTAAAACCTGTCTCATGCAGTTGTTGTCAAGTGACTAAATGAAATGTCTAGAAGTGCCTGCAGGGTGCCAGGGCTCAGGACGCACTTGCTGCTGTTACAGCTGTGGCCGTTCCACTGTGCCTCCCCACAGCCTGGCGGGTCGTTTTCCTCCTCTGAGCCTCAGTTTCTCCATCTATAAAATAGGCATGCTGCCACCTGGCTCCCTGGTGAGATTCAGGCAAAATAAAGCATTTGCAAAATGGCGAAGCATTATGCATTTGGAAAGATTATTGCAGCGCTGGTGGCGAAAATGTGCCGGCAATGAGGTGGGGGATGAGCCGCGATATTTAATGAGAATTTCTGGGCTCCCCAGAAGCCTTTATTCCCTGTCCCCAAACACGACTTGTGTTGGAACATCTCATAGCTTTCTGTCTTCTACCTGGGGGACTGATTTGCTCAAAGTGGTTGGGGAGGCAGAGCTGTCGGGGCAGGGCACGAGGGCGGGGTTGTGAGTCCGTCCGCGGGGACTTGCCGGGCCATGAGGAGCTGGGCTGCAGGATCCCAGGCCCTCTCTCTCTGTGCCCTTCCCTCCTCCCCTGGGACGGCAGAGGAGTGAGATGGATGCCCTCAGTCTCAAAGTCAGGTACTTGGAGCTCACTCTCCACACACTTCCTGTGGCCTATAAAGAACCCTCCAGAATGTCATTCGGGGCTGCCGCTCTTCCCCTCTTCCTTGGTCCCAGCGTCTCTGCCCTGAATGTCTTCAGTAGCATCCCACCCAGACCCCTTGCTTCCTTTCTGCCCTCCTGGACTCCATTCTCCAGATAGCTGCTAGCAGGGTCTTTGAAAAATGTGAAACCGATCCTTCCTAAAATCCAGGGGAGGGCGCCTGGGTGGCTCAGTGGGTTAAAGCCTCTGCCTTCGGCTCAGGTCATGATCTCAGGGTCCTGGGATCGAGGCCCGCATCGGGCTCCCTGCTCAGCGGGGAGCCTGCTTCCCCCTCTCTCTCTCTGCCTGCCTCTCTGCCTCCTTGTGATCTCTCTCCCTCTGTGAAATAAATAAATAAAATCTTNCTTCAGTAGCATCCCACCCAGACCCCTTGCTTCCTTTCTGCCCTCCTGGACTCCATTCTCCAGATAGCTGCTAGCAGGGTCTTTGAAAAATGTGAAACCGATCCTTCCTAAAATCCAGGGGAGGCTTGCCTTTGTTTATAGGAAAGAGTTCAAAATCCTCTGGAGTGGGTACTATTATTACCCCATTTTTCCGGTCTGGAAACTGAAGCCCAGTCCAGCTGAGTGTCTCTGGCCCCAGGTGCCGGAGCAAAGAGTGAGGGTTGGGTCATTCCCCCAGCAGCCCGGGTCCATCCGACAAGTCTTCTTGTCCCTCTGATTGAACAGGCTCCATGTGACCGCAGAGCCTTTGCGTGTGCTTTCCTACCTCCTAGAATTCCCTCCCTTCCTCCCTGGTCTCCCTAACCACACCTCGTGTCATCTGCTAGAGCCGGAAGCCTCCTGTTCCTCCTTCTGGTGGCCGTTCCCAGGGCACATGCCGAGGCTGGCCTCCCTGGCTGGGTCTGGGGTCCGCATGCTCACAGCCTTTCTCCCTTTCTTCAGGGCATTTATCCTGATGCAGCCATCATGCCCCTTGTGACCATGTGCTGAGTGACCTGCGTCTCCTAATAGAGTGACATCTGATGGCAGGGGAGGTGTCCCAGCCAGCTCGGGCTGCTCTGACAAAATGCCACAGACATATATTTCTCATACAGACTTGGAGCCTCCAAGTCCAAGGCCATGGTGCCAGCAGACTCAGTTCCTGGTGAGATCCTGCTTCCTGGCTTGCCTTGGGCCACCTTCTTAGGGTGTCCTTGTGAGACAGAGACAGGGGTGGGGGGGGAGCTAACCCCATTATGGAGTCCCACCTCATGACCTCATCTAAATCTAATTATCTCCCTGAGGTCCCACCCCTGAAGACTATCACACTGGGGGTTAGAGTTTCAACGGAGGAATTTTGGGGGTTCACAAATAGGTGGCATATATACAGGTGGTATATATTTCTTGCTCCCTCTGGATCAGTGATTCCAAGCACTCAGCAGGCACTCAGAACACTTGTTGAATGAATAAATCGATGAATGAGTGAGTGAATGAATAAAGAACGGTTGTCCTGCTTAGACACTGAGTCTGGAGGCCCCTCCTAGATTTGAGAGGAATGCTGCCAACCCACTTCTGTCCCAAGAGGTTTTTGTGACATCAGAGAGGGCTGGACGAATCACCATTTGGCACAAACCCTCCTTTTTATTAGCTAACCATTGGCAAAGTTGGGGCTTGCTAGGATACCCTCACTTCTCCTGAAACACACAAAATAATTTTTTTTTAATAAAAAAGGGTAGTTAAAGAAGGGTAAAAAGTCATGATGAACAGCTCTGATCTCCCAACCATAAAATTCACCCCCGGGATTAGATCCCTGCCGTGAAATATTGTCCCCTGATTAGATCTCAAGCCATGAAATATAACCAGGAGTTTAGATCTCCACCTTGGAAATACAGTTTGCCGATTAGATCGCCCCCATGAAATACGGCCTTTGGGTAAGTACACACCGGTAAAATACGGCCTTTGATTAGATCACTGCAGGGAAGGCTGAGTCGCTAGCTGGGAGTGGGGATCTTTACCACATCCTCACAAAGTAAAATATAAATATATGGAGAGGAAGAGAAAGCAGAGAAGGTAAATTAATAATAGTGACATTTTGGAGCTTGGACTTTCTTGGAGCTTGTCCGTGTGAGGGGCGGGGTTGGGGACAGACTTGATGTGGAAACCCTCCCCACTGTGCTGGCGGCATCCCTAGCGGGGCGACCGTGGTGCTGATGGCTGTTGTACTGGAGCTTTCTATGTGCCAGACGCCGAATGCTTCATGAAGCTTGGGTCCCCGTTCTCCGGAGGAAGGCGACCTCATTCCGGTTCCCAGTGACAGGTGGTGGGAACTGAGGCACAGAGGAGCGAAGTCACTTGCTCAAGGACACATGCTAAGATGCGTCAGAGCTGGGATTTGAACCTGGGTCATCTGCCCCTCGGGACTTTTTCCGTCACCCCTGCCCTTTGGTTGGCCGAGCGGATGCCATCCTTGGCCTGTGGTCCTGGGGACATGTGGCCCCCACAAGCTCTCTGTGCTGGAGGGGTGAGGGGTGAGGGGTGGGAGTCCCTGCAAGAGTCCAGGGCAGGCTGGTGGTCTCCTGGATCCCCCTGGTGAGGCTCAGGGCAGAGAGCCCCAGGGTCAGAGCCCAGAGAGACATGGGGCCCAGAGACATGGGGGTGGGGGGTTCATCCCCCACCCGGGGCTGGGATGGGATACAAGGTCACTGTCCTCTTGTCTCAGTGCAGAGTCATCTCAGCTCCAGAGCCACCGGGGGGCTGGACGAGGACCACAGCCCACTCCCCTCTGCCTGCCTTCCCTCCCACACTTCCTGGGCTCCCCCAGGGGCCCCCAGGGCACCCCCAGGCCCCGTGCACACAGCTGTCAGCCTCATAGTCTGCTTCCCGGAGCCCAGTCTACCACAGACCCTCGTGGGCCTCTCAGGACCGTGGTTTCTTATCTGTAAAATGGAGAGAGTCTGTTGGAGGCAAGCGTGCAGGTGTGGGCGTGGGTGAGGTTTCCTCCAGCTCCTGGCACAGTGAGTGAGCGGTAACCTTTGCTCAGATCCCAGCCAGCTCATCTCCAGGAGGAGTGAGCGGCCGCGCCTCCTTCCGTCTGCAGCCTGGGGCCAGTCCACCCATCCTAGGAGGGCTGCTGTGCCGTCCGTCTGTCCTGGGCGGTGGAGGGGTGTGTGTGGGGGCCGGCGCAGGCTCTCCGCACGCACTAGCTCCGGCTGTGCCTTTCTTCCCCGCATGGGTGCTCAGCGAGCCGAGGGAGGGAGAGGTGGGCCGCTCCTTATCTCGCTGGAGCCAGCAGACTGGCCCGCTCTTATCACGGATTTGTGAGCTTGTAAAACATGGCTGGTATCGCGCCATCTCCCTGGGGAAGGGTGCTGTCAGCTGGGCCTTATCGTGGGGGTGATCTTGGCCGTGATTGAGGGGAGAGCTCGGGCTGTCCTGGGCGGGCCGCAGTCAGGTCCACTGGGGGGTTGGGGGAGGGACTTAGGGTCAACCCGCAGCGGGGCTGACACCGCAGCAGATGGGTATACACCATGAGAGACCCCCCCTTCCCTCTTCTCTTTCCTGCCACAGGCTTTCAGATTGTGGGGTGACCCCGAGAAACTCCAGGAACCCAGAAGGAGAAAATTAGGGCGGGGTAAGAGGAGGACTGTATCAACCTCAGTGACCCCCTTCATTCACCCCTTCCCTGTTGGGCCCCTGCTGTGTGCCAGGCACTTCTCTCGGCTGGCCAGAGCGCTGGACTTCAAGGGAAGTCTCAGTTCTGCCTCTAGCTGTGTGACCTTAGGCCAGTCACTTGCCCTCTCTGGGCCTCCTGTGTCCAGTGGGAATAAGAACACTTCTTGCCAGGTTATTCTCAGGGCCCCTTGAGACAGTGGGTGTGAAAAAGCTGCCCTGAAAATTGAAGTCTTGGGTCCTTAGGACCAAAGGATAAGCTTGCACGCGGATCATGCACAGCGAGGGATGATGGAAGTCCCAGGAACCAGAGCAGGATTCCGAGAGTGGGAGAAGATAGTGCTAGGGTTTGCCAAAAACTCTGGGGAGGAAAGAGGGAATTAAATAAGGAGAGGACACTCCAGGTGAACGGAATGGTCTCCGCGAAGCCTGGCAGGGCAGGGGGCAGCTGGGACGGGCTCTCGCCGGTGGCTCGCGAACAGGCGGCCCGAGCAGGGCTGGCCTGTGACAGCCTTGCCGGCTGGGGAGGCCTGGCCCATCT
Source organism: Ailurus styani (assembly GCA_002007465.1). Classification (NCBI taxonomy): domain Eukaryota; kingdom Metazoa; phylum Chordata; class Mammalia; order Carnivora; family Ailuridae; genus Ailurus; species Ailurus styani. The sequence goes on from LNAC01000030.1 coordinate 3,071,954, forward strand.
GGCTGTGTTTTTCTCCTACCATTTGGATGCTTTTGTGCTGAGTCCCCTTGTGTCACTGTTTCCCTGTGATTCTCTTTTGAACCTGGCATCTGTCGGGGGTGCCATCCGGTCCCCGCCTCCCGTGTTCCGATGCTCAGATCTGTTCACAACCTGGGCATCTGATCTCAGGGCAGTAGGGGGTTCCGGCTTCCTTTCAGGGTCTTGGAGATGGAGCAGGGGGGGATGGGTGGGGCCAGGGCAGAAGGCTTGCATGGCAGGTGCTGGCCCTGGGTGACCCCAGGCATGTGGCACATTCCCTTCCTCCCCTGCTGCCTGGGCCATGAGGGCTTCCCTTTCTCCATCAGCTCATCTGCTTGTCACTCTCCGGGCTTCAGGCAGCAGGAGAGCCCTGCCGTTCAAGTACTGGCTTTGGAGCCAGCAAGCCTGGGTTGGCCCTTTGGTCCTGTCATTCACCAGCTGAGAGTCCTGAAGCTCAGTGTCTTGTGCCTGTGAAATGTGGGTGGTGTCACCTGTCCAGGGGCTCCTTTGGTACTTCCCTGCCTGTGACAAGCACACGGGATGAGTCCAGCCCTGGGCCAGGCCGCTGGAGCTGGATCCTGGTTGTGCCAGAGCACGTTAGCTAACCTCCCTTGGTGCCTCAGTTCTCCAACCCACGAGATGGGAACAAAGCTGCCTCGTAGAGTCGATGGAAGCCATCGGTGAGGGTGTGCATCTGTGCAGTGCCTCGAGCCGTTGCTGGTGCAGTTGTGGTCACCCCCAGCATCCTTAGCGCCCAGGAGCATGGTCCTGTGGCTGCCCTGGGGCCCAGCCAGGGAGGGTGGGTCCGTTCAGGGATGTGGCCGGGTGTGGTGCGTGTGCAGGGGTTTGTGGGCCAGGTTCAGAGTCTGGAATCGGCTCGAAGGGAGATGGGAGTCATGGGGGGCTTTGGCGGGGGGCATGATCTGATGGGATGTTTCTCTGTTGTGCTCATGTAATACGTGAGACTCAGTCAGCCTACAATGAGACGAGCTGAAGGAAAACAGATTTTCCCGAATGTGTGTGTGTGTGCGCGTGTATGCACGTGTGCACACAAGCATACGCAGAGAGGGTTTTTGTCAGTGCACGGGGACAGCGCCGTGGGGTAGAGGACGTTCATGAATCAGAAAAGAACTGGATGAGTCAGCCTCTGAGATACTTTTTGACCTGGAGGCTCTGATTTTATGGAGCAATGATCGTGCGGCTCGATTTCCGAGGCCCCAGACCACGAGCGAATGTAAGACGCTGAGAAGAATTAGGAAGAAGTGGGGTGTGAGCCTTGCCGCGGCTGCACACCTGGAGGTGTCTGCTCCTGGGGGGCGGAGGGGATGGAGGCTCGATCCCGTGGGAGCTCATGTGTTTGGGGCGCTGACTGTGAGGCCCGTGCTCACCGCCTCCCACGAGCTCCATCTCTTGGCTCTCACGGCCACCGTATTCGTCCTCTGTCTTCCGGGGCTGCCCTAACAAATGACCACACCCCAGGTGGCTAAAAACCGCAGAGATTCATTCTCTCCCAGCCGTGAAGGTGAGAAGTCTGAAGTCCGGGTGCCGCTGGGGCTATGCTCCTCCAGAGGCTCCGGGGAAGGATCCTTCCTCGTCTCTGTACCTCCGGTGGTTGTCAGTGATTCTTGGCAGCCCTTGCCTTGTGGACACGTCACTCCATGCTCCCCTCCGTCATGGTCACATGGCGTTGTCCCCGTGTGTATGTGCCTGTCTTTCCTTGTCTTATAAGGACGCTCATGGTAACAAATTACATCTACAAAGAACTTCCCTCCAAATAAGACCATATTCAGATGTGCCAAGTGGACCCGATTGTTGGGGGACACTATTTGACCCGTACGCCCCCTCTCTTGGGGGGGAGGGGATGATAACATCACTGCGGCTTCACAGAACCTCCAGAGGGTGAAACATCCTACTCAAGGTCACACGGGGACAAAGGGGCAGAGCTGGATTCGAACCCAAGAGCATCTTCCACGAGGGCTCACCCTTGCTACGTCCCGTGGAGGGCCTGGCACGCCGGCCAGCAGCTCAGGGCAAGGGAACCGGGGTGTGTGCGGCTCCACGGGTGGCGGGGAGTGAGCCAGGGCGGGCGTCAGCTGCAGGGGGACCTGGAATAAGGATGGAAACAGGCTCGCAGGGACCCCTCCTTTCCCTTCCTTGTCCACCTTCCGGATCCCTCCGAATCTACCAGGGACCCGCCCTGGGAAGCCTCCCAGACACCCTCATCTCGTTACAGTGTGTCAGCTCTTGCTCTGAACTGCTCCTACCCTGTTGCCTGTGTCTCTCTGGAACCAACTGTCTTCTCTTCGCACCTTATATTCTCTCTCACTAGGTCTCATTCACCTTGGCACTTAGTCTTGACCTCCAGGCAAGGCTCTGTGCTTGATTCCTCTGCATTCCCAGCACTGAACCCGGGGAGCGGCACCTAGCAGGTGTATTGTAGCATCGTAAATTCGTTCATTCTGCACAGAGCTACTGAGCACAGTTATGAGCTGGAAGCTGAATATGTAGCCTGGAATGAGAAACCGTCTGGGGGGGGGCGGTGACAGACACAAAGACGGACGCTGTCCAGGGGGAAGTGCAAGGGACCGTGGGAGCCAGTGGGGAGCCCAGTCCAGAGGCAGGGTGACAGGTGAGGCGGTGCAGTGATGGGAAAGGAGAGGGAAGGTCACGGGAGAGGCGGGGTGAGCCGCAGGTGCAGAGCTCTTGCCAGCCGCAGTGAGAGCTCAGAGCCTTCCCGAATTACAGGCACTCTCTGAGACTGGCAGGTGTGTCCGGAGAGAAGGTGGGAAGGGGAAGCAGTGATGGGGATGCTCAGATGAGGAGGTTGGAGCTTTCCCCTGGGGTACCCTCCCCTTGAGACAGACACTGAAGTGGGGGAGGCTATTGAGGGGTTTAAGTGGGGACTGAACATGCTGGAAAGCTCTTACTGGTAGCGGGGTAGAGCGAGGCTGGAGGCAGGAAGGCAGGAAGGAGGCTGTCCCGTGATCCCAAGGAAAGATGCTAGTGGGGTGAACAAATTTGATGGTGGTAGGGGAAAGCAGGGGTTGAGATTTGGGTATTTACTAAATCCTCATTGAACCAAATTCTATATTGACCTGTGGGACTTGATTTGACCTCCCTGCAAGGAGGAAGGGCCATATCTGGAGGCCTCCTGGGTCCTTGCTGAGTTCAGTGGGGGGTGCGGGGGTCCTTTCTGCTGTGGGGTTGGTTCGTGATGCTGTGCAAGAGGCAGACAGAGAAATGGTCTTTGCCATTTCTTCACCATGGAGCCCCCCCACCCCCCGCCATTCCTGGTGAGGTCAGGTCCTCTCCCTTGCCCGCAAGGCCCGCAGCTGTGTCTGCCGAATGCAGGCGTTCGGATGGCCTGGAGCTCAACAGCCAATACACTGAGATGTCAGGAAGAGAGCCTGGAGCCCGTCTTTATAGCCAAAGCTTAGCAGGGGGCCCCTTGGGCCCTAAGATGCCTGCCCTTAATAATCCCAGTCAGAGCTGGCATTTATCGATGGCTCACTCTTCACCAGACTCTGGTGCAAGTGCTCTATGCATTATCTCATTGAGCCACATAACAGCCACATGATTATACCCATTTATCAGATAGAGAAACTAAGGCCCTGAGAGGAGAAGTGACTTGCCCAAGGTCACATCCCTCGGAAGCCGCAGAGCTGGGACTGGGACATTTGTTCTCGCAATTCCCAAGCCCAGGCCTGTGCTGCCTTCCTGGGAAGCTGCTGTTTTCCGGGGACGCTGATCTGTCCGGAAGATAAGGCTCTGTCCCGAGCCGTGGAGCCGTGTGGGAAAGCCTCACCACGTCCCATCCAAATGAGTGAAAGAAGACTGACGGGCTGGCTTCCTCTCTTTCCCTGGATTCCCGGTACCAAGTATATATTTTTTCTAATCGGCCTGGCTGCTGATGGTTATCTGGCTTCGCAAGAGAGCGAAAGAGACTTTGTGTCAAATGCTGAAAAATGACTTTTCAGGCAGCCTCTCTGTCTCCCGAAAGGAGGTGACGTGCTCAAAGCATACAAATCACTCAGTGCCCGGGTGTCTTGATGCGAGGAAGGAGTGTGTTTAGATTGCTAAAACCACTCTTGTCCCTTCCCAAGGTCGTGGGCAGGCAACCTGGACTTATCAGCCCCTGGAGGGCAGCGAAGCCTAAAGGAAAGAGGTGATGTGGCCCCGGATGGCGATCCTGGGGGGCTCTGAGCTCAGGAGGGGTCCCTCAGAGGCAGAAGGTGTGAGAGCTCAAGAGGAAGTCTGGCTTGGGATTCCAGGTCTCTGTCCGCCCACATGAAGCTGTATGACCTTGGACGAGTTACTTACCCTTTCTGCATCTTGGGAATCCCCTGCAGACAGAGTCCCCCACAAATGCTGTCTTCAGCTGTGTCATGCAGCCAGCCAGATGTTCTAATAAGTGGGGTTGCCTGCTGTCAGCTGACACTCAGAATCGCAGGCTGAAGAATTTCCTGAGAGGCCACTGGGTGTAGGGGAAGAGGGTGGGCTTCGGAGCAGTACTGGAATCCAGGGTCTGGAATGGGCACCCTGCTTGGGTTCGAATCCCGTTTTCACCACTCGAGCTGTGTGACGTTGGGTTTGTGGCTTACCTACTCTGAGGCTATAGTGAAAGCAAAGAGCTTAGAACAGGTGCATGGGTCTTCAGTAGGTGTGGGTATTGTCATGGTGACTACTTCTTAGCTGTTCTGCCTGGGCAGACCTACTCACCTCCCCAAGCCTCGGTTTCTTCATCCATAAAAGGGAATAAGGATTTAAAAGGTCAAAGTACTTAAAACACTTGGCACTTAGTAGGCGCCTAATCCCATATAGACATTATTTGGGCTTTTTTTGCATAAAGATAGTTTCTAATAAAATTTCGGTTTTTAAGTGTAGATGATGTTTTGCAGTCTTTTCACAATTTAGGATAAAGTATCACGAAATCAACTTGGGATGGACTAGAATGTCCCATTCTCTGCTTGGCCACAATAGGGGTTGACTGGGCAGGGGGTGGTCTGTGTACCAGAGTGAGAGCCGGTGGAAGTCAGGGCTCAGGGAGAATGCCCAGAGCAGGCTCCAGGGCACAGTGCATGCCCCAGTCTTGGAGGCCCCGCTCCAGTGCCCCTGGAACCCGGGTCCCACTGACCCTTCCTCCTGAAATGCCAGTGGGCCGGAGGGTGACCCCCACCTGTGCAGGGAAGGAAGCGGCTGCCAGACCAAGACCCAAGAGAGCATAAGCCAGGCCCTCCGGCTACTAAGGGGAGGACATTCATCATTTGTCTCTCCTTTTTTATTTTCCTGGCTATAAAACACAGAGAAACCACACAGCCAGGCCTTTAAAAATACAGACGGCCTCCAGATGAGTTCCTGATGCTGGACAAGGCCCTCTCCTCACGCCGTTGCAACACCAATGGCCCTCCCCGGCTCGAAAACCTCTGAAATTAGGGAGTTAGGCCAGCGGTGTAAAATGTGCAGGATCAAGATGGAGAGCAGGGTACTGAAGAAAGGGCCACGCCGGCACCAGGAGGAACACAGGTCCAGGCATCATGTCACAGCTGGGCGACCCCAGTCCCGTCACCTCCCTCCTGGCCCCACTTAACTCCTGGGGTGTCGTGAAGGAGATCAGGGAGGAAAAAGACTTTGCATTTCATAAAGAACTACCATAAACTGATGGTGGGAAGGGCCCTGTGGTCCCCCCGCCCCACCTCTGCGTGCACGCACGTGCACACGCACGCCCATGCACACGCAGGTGCTCACTAAAAGCAGGCACACGACACAGTGACAGGCTCCACGAGACAGATGACGGCCGCTGGGTAGGGCTCGCTGTCAGTCCCTTCTTCCCCTCCCATCTTCCTGATCCCCCTTCCTGGCGGGTCCTGGACCGAGGCTGGGGTGCCCCCAGGGGTGGGGCCCGATGCCAGCAGGTGGCCTGTGCAGGGGAACCAAGGAGGACATTCAGAGAGGAGCGTCGTGGAGAGCCGAGGAGCACAATCCCGGGCGCGCGCACAAGGGCTGACCAGAGGGGGCGCGGCGGGCGCCAGGCGCCGGCACCAGGGCAGAGAAGCAGACGGGTCAGTACCCAGCAGAAGACGGAGGGTCCAGGCATCAAGTAGAGGAGGCCCTGCAGTAGCTTTCTTGGGGTGAAGGCTGTGGGGAGGGAGGAAGCCCAGACCCATGTTCTCCTAAAGCACACGTTTTTATGCATAATCCTGGGAGGTACCCCAGTATGCCCAACAGATAAAAGGGGAGCTGCTCCAGTTAAGGAAGGAGCGGCTCGGGGACTCTGCATCCCATCTGTGGGGTGCCCCCAAGTTCACATGCTGACCCTGAGATGACAGGCGGGAGATGTGTTCAGATAACTTGACCTCTGTTTGAGCACCTGTAAAATGGGGCTAATATTAGAATTGATCTCATGCACTGAAGATGAAATAAGACAGACGAGGTGCCTGACCAGAGTGTCCCTGTCACAGTAACGATTGAGACGGGACTCCCTGGAGCCCAGGCCCCTCCGGGATCCCTTGGGGCTGCTGAGCACAGAACGCCCCCCCCCCCCAACGTCTCCCAGAGCGACCCTCGGGCTCTAAAGTCCTCAGCATCCCGGGCCCGGTGACTCCGTGGGTCTCTTATTTGGTGATGCTGCCCTTGCGGGATGGGAGATTGTGCCTTGTGCCACTTTGCCCATGGCTGCGGTGACGGAGACAGAGAGCGGGCCACAGTCCCCTCCCAGCACCCCCCCCCCTTCGCTATCTCTCATCTCCCCGCAGTCACAGCCACGGCGCTCAGTAATGGTCTGCATTGTCTACTCCGCATGGGTAATCTGGGCTCGGAACACATGTTAAAAATGGGCACAGTTTTATCGAGAGCCGGGCTCCCCCAGCCGGCATCATCAGATAAGATGTTCCCGCCTCCTGGGAAGGCCGCTCCCTTGGGAATGGGTCCCTGGGCCCTTGCACAGCCTTCAGAGGGATAACAGCAGGATGGGTGGGGGGCACTCCTGACGAAGGGCCATGGAGGGCTCAGGACCCCTGGAGACTCACTCGATCATGGGGCAGGAGGGAGGCCTGCAGAGTTTCTCGGTTCGAGTCCTGCCTCTGCCTCTTCCTAACCATGTGACTGGGCGTGAGTCTCTTCCCTTCTCTGGCTCTTGGTCAGCTCAGCAAATAAGAAAAATGCCATCAGCCTCTGGGGCTCTGTAGGTGGACCGTCGCCCTTCCTTCCTGTACTAGTTTTCTAGAGCAGGTTGAACAAAGTGGCTCAGGACCACACACATTCATTCAATCCCAGCTCTGGAGGCTAGAAGTCCAAAGTCAAGGTGTAGGCAGGGCCGCGCGCTCTCTGAGAGCTCTAGGCAAGAATCCTGCCTTGCCTCTTCCAGCAACTGGCGTTGCCGGCCCTCCTCGGCTTGAAGACGCATCCCTCCGGCTCCGCCTCCGTCCTCCCGTGGCACCCTGCCTCTGTGGATCTGTGTCTCTGTGTCCACGTTTCCTCTTCTTATAAGGACACCAGACACCAGATTAGGGTTCTTCCTGATCTTGATTGCATTTGCAAAGACCCTGTTTCCAAGAAAGGTCACACTCACAGGTGCCAAGGGTAAGGATTTCACATATCTTTTGGGGGACACGTGTCACCCCATAAGGCCACTCTTTGGCCACACCTTCCTCACTCTAATAGCGGGGATCATTAGTGCCCTTGGAAGCAGGCTCTGTCACCCGGCTGGGCGCCCTGCTCCCAGGCCCGTGCCTTATCTCATCTACCTTACTGCGTCCTGTGAAGGGCGGGCTGGGGCTGCTCTACGGCCCCCCTCCCCTCCTCCGCTGCTTCATCCTGGTCTCCCCAGGCGCGGGTGTGTAAACAGACAATAGCCTTTACAGGAGGCGGGGCCCCTGCCAGAGAGAGGAGCGTTTACGGAAGCAAAGATACAGTGTTCCTTCTACCCGGAGGGGAAGTGAAATTAGGAAAGTTCTCAAGGGACCAATTAACTGAGCCCGGAAGGACACCGAAGGATGAGAAGGGCATTCTGGGCAGAGGGAACAGCAAAGGGCTAGGGGAAGGAATGCACTTGAGCTGTCCCGGGTGGGACGGGCAGCCCCAGGAGGCCAGGTCAGGGACTGAGTGTTTCCTGGAAGGGGGTTGGAGCTCCTTGGAGGAGAGGCCAAGGGGCAGCTGGACTGACACCTGGAAGGGCCAGGATGAGAAGTACACACTTGAGCCTGCAGGCACTGGGGAGCCAGTGAAGATTGTGGAGCAAGAAAAAATGGTGGCATCGGAACTGTGGCTCAGAGGACTAATCCAGCAGCAAAAACATTTTAAGGTTTTTGCTGAAGGAAAGGCTTTCCTACCTAGGGATGCAGTTATCACTGGACATTTAAAGAGCTGGAGAAGTCTGTTGACCAGAAATTTCCCGGCAGGTCTTTAAGCCCCATCGCCTCAGCCTTCTGGTCCTGTGCACATTGATGATACACATCAGACTTGACCCGGGATATCCGGGAGCTGGGACCCGGCTGTTCTCCCTTCTTAGAGAAATAATGAGGGGACACAAGTCCCTGGCCCCTTTGGCCCCAGATCAGGCCGTGAGGATCGGCCCTTCTTCATAGGCCCCCCTCCCCCACCCCACTCCCCAAATTTTAATTTCTACATCCAAACCTCAGCTTTCCTGGTAGAACCTTCCAAAAGCCAGCGGTGAGAGGCTCCGAGGCCTGGCCTTCCATTTCTGGGCCCTGCGTGTAAGTGCAATCATTTATTTCTGTCCTCCAGTCGTGGTTAAACCCACTACACATGAGCCAGATACTAAATGCGTGACCTCAGTCCTCCCTCCCCCTGCACCTCCCCTCCCTCTTTCCATCGCAGGAGTGGCCGATTTGGTCTCGGAGAGCACCGAGCTCTTGGAACACTCGGCTCGGGGCCTGCCCAGCTCCTCTGTCCGGTGCCCAGCCACCTTCCCACCCACCGCTTTGCTTTTTACTCTGTTTACATTCTGGAAAGTACGCAAGATTTCTATCGTGCACTTTCCTAATGTCAATTTTCCCACGATGAGAACAAGGCTGTAAACACCCATATTTTCATAAGCCTATTATAGCTCTCCATGTATTCAAAGTAGATTGAGTGATGCTATCTCACACTCCCTGGGCCGGCGGGGGCTGGTGGGGGCTGGCGGGGGCTGGCGCAGGAAGTCAGCCCAAGGCCGAACACGAGAAGCCAAAAATCCATCCGTGTTGCCTTTATCATTCATTCAATGATTGGACGACCACTTTCATTACACTTTGGTGGCTCTTCTTCCGTGCCTGAATCATATACCCACTTCTGATGGACACCATCCAAACTTGCGGACTGCTAAGTCAAGGGAGGGGACAGAGCTCCACACTGGCGCCCACGGAGGGTACAGGGCAGGCGTCCCTAAGCCCCGGTCGCCCCAGGGAGAGGCACCTTGGGCCTGGCCCACTGGACCCACGTGGGGTTGGACTGTGTGTGAGAGACACCACTTCTGACACTGTCAGAAGAACAGGACGCTTTGGGCCAGCATGCGATGGTAGGATTTTAAGTTCCTGAGCTTCTAGGTAAGGATGGCTTGGCTTTACCTGGAGGACATAAGCCATCAGTGACTAGAGGAGTTTTCTGGTCAGTCTAAGTTTCACAAGAGACCCCCTGGCTTCTTCCTGCAGAGCTCGGATGTGGCAAGGGTCACTGGAAGAGGCTCCGGGTATCAAGTTCTGTAAGCCCCACAGGCACAAGGTCGTGGCTGGCTCTGTCTGAGACCCCTTCATAACTAGCTGTGGAGTGAACACCTGAGTGAATGGTGTTGGAATCCCCTTCCTGGGGGGCTGAAGGGCATTCATTCACTAGAACTAGGGCAGCAGAGTCTATGTGAAAGGAGACACGTTTGGGACTTAGAATCGCACCCCCTGCTTAACCCTTCCTAAGCCTGGGTTGGGCAAACTTTCTGAAAGACCCAAATAGCTCTGCAGGCCAAGAGGTAAAATTGAAGCTATTAGGTGGGAACTTACACAACGATTTAAAATGTAATCATTTAAAAATATAAAAATTATATGGGGCGCCTGGGTGGCTCAGTGGGTTAAGCCACTGCCTTCGGCTCAAGTCATGATCCCAGGATCCTGGGATTGAGCCCCGCGTTGGGCTCCCCGCTGCGCGGAGAGCCTGCTTCTCCCTCTCCCTCTGCCTGCCACTCTGCCTACTTGTGCTCTCTCTGTCTCTGTCAAATAAATAAATAAAATATTTAAAAAATATATATATATAAATTATTTGCAGCTGGTGGGCCCTACCAAAACAGGTGAGGGGTGGGATTTGAATGGAGCCACGGTTTTGTGAGTGTTTATCCAAGCCTTGTGTCCTGTATCTGTATGTTGTGACAGGGCCTTGTCTTGTGGGCAGTTGTGAGTCCATACACCAGATATAAGGGGTTTATCTGGCAATGTTTAGCACGTGATAACAACACGATCCTAAAGCCTCTGTCATGTGGAGGGCTTCCCAGGTCCCAGGCACTGCTCTAAGGAGATGAATTCATAAACTCCTCTGACCCTATGAAGCAGGTACCACTATGAGCTCCATCTTACAGATGAAGAAACTGAGGCTCAGGGTGGCACAGTCACTTGCCCAAGGCAGAGCTGGGATTTGAACCCTGGTAGTTGAGCTCCAGAGAGCGTGCACTTGGTCTGCTGCTCGAGATGACCTTCCTGCTTCATTCACAACCACCTGAAAGGCATCTAACATGAGCCAGGACACAGGTCACCTCCAAGCAACAGATGACGCACAAGGCCCCCTAGTTTGGGGTGGTGTCCCTCTGTTAGTTTCGTGCCACCGATTTCCCTCCTGAGTGACAGGTGTGACATTTCGGAGCCTGGGCTCAGGGACAGAGGGGAGGGGGAGGGGGGAGGCCCAGGAAGGTTGAGTCCTGTGAACAAAGACGCTGGAAGAGAAACTAGAGGGAGATCTTGAATGGGATTCACATCCGGTTCATGGCCTGCTTGCAGTCTGGAGGCAGGGGGATAGACAAATTGACCTCTCAAGGTGGCATCCTTCCTCCCTGTTGAGCCCAGGAGTGTGTGACCTGCAGGAAAAAACTCCTTCATGGGTGTGAATGTTCTCTTTACAGTGTGGGTGTTCAAAACCCCCTTTTCAATTTTGTTTAAAGCAGACTGAGCTTGGAGAGAGACAGGATCTGAGAGGATTTACAAAAGCTTCTTGTCTCTGGGTGACTCTGGAAAAGTTTTAGTTTATTATGGTATTGACATTATGGACTGAATGTTTGGGTCGGCCCCAAATTCTTATGTTGGGATCTGACGCCCCCCCCCCAAAAGGGGATGGCGTCAGGAGGTGTGGCTTCTGGTTAGGTCACGAGGGCGGCGTGCTCATGACCGAGATGGGTGTCCTGTGAAAGGGACCCCAAGGAGCTCCCTCACCCGGTGAAGACACAGAGAGAAGAGCCCATCAAGGCAGCAGGAAATGGCCCTCACCGGACTCCAAATGCGTCAGCGCCTTGATCTTGGAATTCCCAGCCTCCAGGACTGTGAGAGGCCACTTCTGTGCTTTGTAAGCCACTTAATCTCCGGTATTCCAGTATTCCGTGAGAGCTGCCCCAGCTGCCTAAGACAGACCTAAAGAGAGTCATTAGCATCTTTCCCTCTAATCAGATTAGAGAGCCAGTTCCAGAAACCCCAGGACCAACTCAGAAAACTGAGCCTCAAAATCCTCTTCCTCTAGACCCACTCTGGGGTCTAGAAATCAGGGGTCTCCAGGGAAGTGGAGGCTGAGGGGGTCCCACGATCTGCCGTCTGGTCTGCTAGCTGGGGACCTAGGAAAGCCTGTGGGGTGATTCCGTCTTGGGTCCAGAGGCCTGAGAACTAGGGGAGCCCATAGTCAAGGGCAGGAGAAGGTGAGAGATGTCCCAGGCTGGGCAGTGAGGCAGGAGATAAAGGAGCAAATTCCTCCTTCCTCTGCCTTTTGTTCTGTTCCAGGGCCCCCACGGATAAGCTACTTTACTGAAGCCCCTGATTCACATGCTAATCTCCCCCAGAAGCACCCTTTTGGAGGCGCCCAGAAACCATGTTTCATCTGAGCGCCCCATGACCCATTCAAGTTGACACATACACTTAACCCTCAGATTGGGCAGGAGATGATTTGCATGTACATGACCAGTGATACCAGTATCAAAGAATCCTACTAAATTTTTTTTAGAGAGAGAGACAAAGAGAGCGAGCGTGTGCGAGCGGGGCAGGGGGCAGAGGGAGAGGGAGAGAGAGGAGTCGGACCCCTACCCAAACTGAACCACCCCAGCGCCCCCCCCAACTAAAATATTATTGGGGGGCTGGGGGGCGGGGATTCCAGACTAGCGGCAATGCCTTTCCCGGTTTACAGGATGGGATGGGTTTTTTTTTTTCCGTGTACTTTTACTGATATTATTTATTTTCTGCAATAAACAGATGTTCTTGAAGTCACCAACAGAAGTCATTAAAGATAAAAATATTGATAAGAGCAGGCTGTGTCTGTTCTTCCAGAACCCAGTGGGAAGTTACCTTCTCCGTGGAAAAACCATCCCGTTTGTACAGGGGACGTTTGTCATCCAGGTCTTTCCCTGACTCCGTCTTATCTTGCTGACAAGGAGAAGGATGGAGAAGGGGGTTCTGAGCAAGTGAAGCTCACAGGAGCATGACTCAAGCAGCCCATGGTGAAGGGAGGTAATCACAAGCAGTAGCTTTGGAAATAAAATAAGAGACCGATCTGTAGCCAGTGGGGGAGTGTCCTTAGTGTTTTGATGGCGAGCTCTTCTGACACCTTACAACCCGTGTGAACCCAGGACCACTGGCTGCTTCAAGGTGACCTTCACGCAGGACGTGAGTCCAAATGTCCAACATCAGAGTCAGGGACTCATGGGAAAGGCACAGAATCCTATACCTGTGGGATTTTTCTTCTTGAAGCTTGTTTTGTAGGATGATCTGTGTTAATGTTGAAGAAGGTCGTGTTGACTTGTTTTCATTAAAGCAGTGGGTGGCACCCAAAAAGTGCCTAGCTTACCGACCCCCCCCCCCCCGTTCCTGGTGCTGGAGACACTGCGGCGAGCAAACAGACGAGGTCCGTCCCCTCGTGGGGCTGACATTCTAGTCAGTGGGGTAGGAGGGTATCTATCCTTGGTAATAAATACACATAAATTAAAACAGTATGTCAGAGACAGTGTTATGCGAAGTAGAGTAATTTCAGGGATAGGAGAGAAGTTAGGTGGGAATTTTAGAGAATTTTAGACTGGGTGGTCAAGGAAGGCCTCTGGGGGCATGGAGGGGGGAGGCCATGACCTTGAGCAGGAATCTAAAGGAAATGAATAGGCAAGCCTTCCACATAGCTGGGATGTGACAGTGTTCCAGGAAGAAGAAACAGCAGGTGCAAAGGTCCTGAAGTAGGTATGAGCTTGGGGGTAGTTATGGAAAAGCAAAGAGGCCAGTGTGGCTGGAATGGAGTGAGCGAGAGTGTGTGGTAAGAAGCAAGGGAGCGAGAGCTGGGCCATCCAGACCACCAGAAGGCTTTGGCTCTCAGTGTCCATTTAGGTGGGAGCAGGTGAATGGTGCGATCTCGTTGATCCTTTTGAAGGCTCCTGGATGCTGTGGTCTCAAATAAACATGTTACATCAGCAGCTTAAAACAGCACCCACGTCTTGTCTCACACTTCTTTAGGTCCACAGTCCCCAGGGGCCAGGCTCACTTCCCTGCTCCAGGTCTCACAAGGTCAAAACCAAGGTGTTGGCCTTCTGAGCTCACCTCTGGAGATTCTGGGGGAGAATCCGCTTCTGATTTCATTTGGGTCATTGAGGAATTCAGTCAGTGGGTGTGGGACTGAGGTTTGTGTCTCCCTGCTGGTGCCCCCACAGGGACTGCTATCTGTTCCGACAGCCTGAGCACTTTCCTTCTTTGGCTAGCAAGGACATGCCACGTTCTTCTTGGACCTTGACATTCTTTGACCTCTACGCATGCGATGTCTCCTTGCGGGAAACCTACTTGGGTAGGTGCGAGTGTCTCTAGTGTAGAGCTTGAAAATCCAGAATTACAAAGTCAGGTCAACAGTTTCAGTCTCCATTACACTCTTGCTGAGCATTTATTAGGCACTTCTGTATTCCTAAGACTTCTTGTGCATTATGGAAGGATTAAGGGAGGAAAAAAATCAACAAGGGAAAATTTCATCTCACCGGGGAGCTGGAAGTAATGGTGCAGAAAGCAAGCCTTGGATTCGGTAGAATACAAGGGCGCTCGGTGCTTAAGCATGCAAAAGCAGGCAGAATCTGCCAGAAGGTATGGTTCTGTGTTTACGCATCTCCCACCAAATTAATTCATGGCTCTTTTCAAACGCCTGGACCCAGCAGCTGACAGGTGTTTCATAAATATTTGTCCACTAAGTGGATGAATCAATGTGCTTCAGTCTTCCTTCCTGAAAAATGGGGATTTTGGCTTCCCTACGGCTTGTGGGAAGATCAGATACAGAAAGACTTGTCTTCTTGCAAAAGGCAAAGCAGGTTCAAACGTCATGCCATTTATTTTGAGAGGTGTCAGAGACTGGCTCTGATGGGCCCCTAGGAAAGAGATGGGGTAGGGAGAGCATTCAACTCGAAGGCAAGTAAGTGGCTAACATTCTTATGGGATATCCTGCGTGCCCCTAGGAGGAAGGGCAGGGGTCCCAGGGGGCCGCACGGTCATGCTGAACGCAACCTTCATCTTCTTCATTACCTCCCACCGGGCCTCCCTGCCCAGAGCTGGCTAAGGACAGAGATCAGCTCCCCTGGAAAGAAAGGGGGCTGCCCAGTTGTCCCTTGGGGTGAGGATTAATATCTTCATGACACAATAGGCTTTATGTGTCATACGCCCAAACTGGGAACCACCTAACACATCCCTCAATGGTAGAATGGATAAATGAATTGTGGGCTCTCATACAACAGAATATTACCCAGGGAACGTTTTTTTTTTTTTTTTTTAAGCACCAAGTACTGACAAATGCAACGCATAGATGAGTGTCACGAGCGCCGTGCTGAGATAAAGTAGCCGGACACAGAAGGGCATATCTTGCATGATTCTATTTATATGAGGGCCAAGAAAAAAGCTGATCCATGATGGCAAAGCCAGAAGAGGGGTTATCCTTGGCGTGGGGGTGGGGCCTGGCGAGGAACACAAGGGAACCCTCCAGGGCTGCGGGGAACGTTCTGTCTTTTGATCCGGGGAGTGGTTCAGTGAGCGTGTGATATATAAAAATTCATTGAGCTGTTCACTTGAGATTTGTGCATTTGACCATAAATTCTCCCTATAAAAAGAAATAAAATGGTGCCCACAGTGGTAGCATTAACCACATACTGGGTGACACATTTTAGCACTGTACATCTCTTCTCTCCGAGCCCCAGAGGTAGGCATCCGGATTCCTAACCAGACAGATAAAAAGCTGAAGCCTCATATTCCCAGAGTCAGGACGCGGCAGAGCAAGAGGCCCATGTGTTTTTGGCATCTGATTCAAGCCCGTTCCTACCAGGAAGGCTGGCTGGCGTGCACACGGCAGGCTTACCACTCTTGGGTGCGTTGAGCTACAGTTATCATTGGAGTGTGCTCTGCCCTGTTCTTGCATTTGTATCCCTGGTGACAAGCTGGCCCCACACAGGGTCCATGCAACTCTTCCCCTGAGGCCTTTCTATCTTCCCCAGGAAGCCTCAAGCCCCAGAGGATGGGAAGGAAGTGCCTCCTGCTCTTCCTGCACCAACCCCCTTGCTCCCTACCTAACCCCTCCACTCCATAAGATGCCTACAATCTGTACCTTGGCCTGCAGCAGGAAGAAGTTAGATGGTGAACGAATCAGGCCCGAATAGCCTTTGGGTGACAAGAAGGCACTCTATAACTGAACAGCTGTAATAGGTTGATGTTTATCTTGCAAGACATGTGCGTTTAATAAAGTATTAATATGAAGACTGGATTGCTTCTCCTGCCAAGCAGGCAGAGCAAGATTAGCAAGGAGGGAGGCACTGAGGGGTCTCCTGGGAGGAAGGAGCCCTGAAGACACTCTCCTTTGTGTGTGAGGGCTGCTTTGCTTTGCAGAATAAATGCATTTTGCCAAGGGTGACCATGAAGAACTTTCTCCTAGGATTCTTGTATCAGAAAATCAATATAGGTTCTGGAGGGCAGGAAAGATGCTCTGATGGAGTGAATTGCTCCCTCGTTGGTGGGAAAGAAGCTTGGGTGAAAGGCATTAGACACAGCCAGTGCCAGAGTCCTGTGGAGGGAGAACTTTCCAGCAATCTTCATTCCCAGCTTCAGATGGCTGGGTGTTTGGAGACTGTCTTGGTCTCCTGTGCCTGCAAACTTGCGAGTGCCTATTCATACTTCCCAGAAGTTTGCTTTCCTCACTATTGACATTTGGGACTGGACAACTCTTGGTTGTAGGGGATCACTCTGTTTGTTGTAGGGTGTTTGGCAGCATCCCTGGCTGCTACGCAGTGAGTGCCTGTAGAACCCCTTGCCAGCTGTGACTGCTGAAAACTTATCTCCAGACATCGCCAAATGTGCCCCCCGGTGGGGGAGGGTGTGCAGAAATTGACCTTGGTTGAGACCACTCTATTTCCGATAGTTTTTGGAATAAAGATTTGAAATCTCATGGAGCAGGAAGGCTTCCACCCTGCTAAACAGTCTTAACCCAGGGGCCTCCATTCTGCCAAATGAGCCCCAGTCATCAGTGGGAAACTGTCGCATGAGTTTCTTCAATGCTGGTGCAGACCCAATGAGCAAAGCCAACCTCATTCAGAGCATGCCTAAAAATTGTCAGTTGAAGGAAACCGTTGTTACTGAACAGATTCTCTTTGCAAATTTCCAGATCCTTTGGTGCCAAAGTGAGGGAATCTGGTCTAATGCAGGATGCCTTTTTGGGAGAGAGAAATAAAAGATCAAAAAATTAAGGATTCCTTTATTGTGCCTTTAGCTTCTGAGCCCAGCAATTAATTCTTACATGCTAAAGGACTTCTGTGTTTATGAGGCATTATTATTTAATGTAGGCCTATTTTAAATTGTAATTTTTTTCATTTAGTTGCCTCATTTTACTGATTAAGACCAGTTTATAACCCAGCTCAGACTGTGCTCCATGAGTAATAACTATTTTTCTTTCAAAATATTCCTTAATAACTTATCACCCATATTTTAACTGTTATTCTAAGTCGGAGAAGCCTCCCTGTGGCTCACGAGTCTATGCTCGTGATCCTGAGTGATGTCTGAGGATGCCAGGCTGCCAGGCCCTCTGTGTGCTTTGCTTCAAAAATCCCCATGGAGGAAACAAGACGGCATCAGCTAGTGCTGCTCAGCCTCTGTGCTCTGGAGCTTATTTCAAACAGCCAACAAAAATGAGCCATCTGCCCCAAATCTTTCTAGCAAAGTGCTCAGAGCAGTCTTGCTCAGTGGAAGAAGGTAGAGGGCATGGGAGGGGGCAGCCGAGGCAGGGGAGTGATGGCCAGGCTGGTGGCACTCACTCCGATCCCAGGTGCCAGGCACTGTACTAGGCTCCTTGCAGGGGGCCGTCTCCCTGCATCTGCCTTGTCCCTGCCCCTCCCAGCCCTAAGAAGGAAGGATGAGTATCTCCATTTGCCAGAGGTGGAAACCGAGACCCAGGGCAGTGAACTAGCTTACTCAGGGCCGTGGAGTTGGCTGTGACCATGTCAGATTTATCCCCATGTCTGCCTGGTTCCCAAGCCCAAGGCCATAACCTCTCGACACCAGTGCTCCCCGACAACATCCCCATACAAAGGGGGCCAACTTTTCCAACAGCGCTTTTCAGATCACTTTCACCTCTGATTTCTGTTTGGCCTCACCATTGCCCGGAGCAATAAGCACTATGAGCCCCTTTTTCCGAGGAGACAGCTGAGGCCCAGAGAGGGATGGGGACTTGCTGTCTGTATCCATGGCAGGACAAGCCTGGTCTTCGGCTTTAAGGCCTGGAGCTGTTTCCTTTTCTTCCTGCCACTGCCTGTGGGTTCCATGTTGGCAGCTGTGCGGCCAGCCCTGACTGGGGTGGGGAGGGCCTGACCCCGGGGGGGTGGGTGCACAGGAAGGCAGCGATGGCCTATCAGGCATTTCCTGGGCATCCCGCGTCACATGTCTCTCAGCCTCTGCCTCCCAGTGGGCCCAGCTGTTCTTTGGATGCTGGAGTGACCCAGGCACAAAGCAATGTGGATTCCCCTCACCCATGCCCAAGGACATAGAGAAAGTTCCAAGGGGGTGGCAGGCTGTCAGATGAGGACAGCTGGAGAGAAGACGATGGTGTTGCAGAGGGGGTCACAGGACTATGCTCAGGAGACTGGGATCCTGGTCTTAAATTGCTTGTTGGTTGTCTCTTTAACCTTGGCCATGGCCCTTCCCTTCTCTGAGCCTCAGTTCACCCATCTGTATAACAGAAGGGTTTCGATTTGAGACGAAGAAGTTCCTTTCTCTGTGATGGGAAGCGCGGTTTGGGAGCCCAGCTCAATGACAAGGTAGCTAGAACCATTGATTGATTTTGTTGCTTATTTCTTTATCTGCCCGTTCACTTGGCTTTCACTAAGAATCTTCTGAGTGCCTACTAAGGGCGCTGTATTAGTGGAATGTACTGCTGCAACGAAATCTCAGTGGCTTAACACAGTAAGATTTTATTCCTCACTCATATCATTGTCCGTTGGGGGCCACGTGCGGGTGGATGTCACTCCCTGCGGGTGGATGTCACTCCCTGCTGTCATTCCCCCTTATGACTCCACCCCTTTCCAGGTCCTCAGTGCCCCCTCCATCCAGGCAGCTGGCACAGAGAGGGGGTGTGGGGGATGGCACGGGTCATTCCCAGGGCCCAGGCCTGGAAGCCACACTCTGCTGCCGGGGTTTGGTCACATGGGTTTAGTCCCATACCGCAAGAGAGGCTGGGAAATGTCTCCGGGGTACCCGAGGGAAGAAGCATAGGGCTAGGGATCATGCACGCACGTAGAGCAGGCACCGTGTATAAGACAGAGCAAACACAGTTTCCCACCCTGGGGTGGACTTGGGTGGAGGAGCCTGGGACGAGCAGAGTGTGAGGTTCCGGATGGGGACCTGCTTGGCTGGTCCAGCACCAACATCCTGCTGTCAGCATCTTATTGTCAACCCAGGACGTGCTGCCTTGTGAAGCTTCTCCCCAGTCCTGTCACCTTCCCTGGCATACATCTCAGAGGCAAGTGGCTGACCAAACAAATCCTGCCTTTTCTGTCCTCAGTGTCTCCCATCCACAAAATGGGAAGAAAAATGACCCCCCTTGGCTCTCTAGGGAACTGGAGGAGTATCAGGTGTCTGCAAAGGGTCACAGAACAGCCTTCCCCAGCCTTCTTATTAATAGTATAACCACATCATTATCAATAATGAAACACAAATTAATAATAAATAAACAAACTAATGATAAATAATGCATATGTCATGAATAATACATTAATACTATGAGGCTTTTGAGCATCTCTTGCCTCTGACAGAGGGGAATTTGATTAGCTGGCTGGAGATCACAGAATGGGAATATTTCACAAGAGCCTGGAGGTTGGGGCAGGGGACAGACGCCCAAAAGTAGCAGGCACATCTCCCCGCAAAGCCTGCAAAATGTTCGAGGCTTCTGGTGGATCCGAGCTGAGGTGGGGAAGGTGAGAACCAGGAGTCTGAGGGTGAGGACTCCCCTTCTCGATGTTCTTTCATGGCCCAAAGTTAGGGTGAAAATCCATAGTTCAGTAAGGCAAAAAATGAACGAACAAACAAAACCCTTTCAGCCCTAACAGAATTGGATGTTAGGGCCAAGACTAGGCCAGCTGAAGTTATCTATAGAATTTATTAGTTTAGCCATGGATTCATTCATTCATTCATTCATTCATTCATTCATTCATTCATTCATTCATTCAATATGCCTTTAATGCCATCAGTGTGGTCAATAGCATGCTAAGCCCTAATAATATGGTTACTGAGACATGCCTTTGGTTCTCCAAGAACTCACAGTCCGTGGTAGTAGGAGACAGATTAGCCACGAAGGGTGTCACCATGCAGTGTGTTAGGGCTACAGAAGATGCTCTGAGGGGAGCGCTTAACCCTAGCTTAGGGGTGCCGGGCATGGGCTAGATGAAGTAGGGGTGGGTGTCGGGGAGCCTTAACTCTATGTGATGTCTAAGCTAAGCCCTAAAGGGCATATCAAGACAATGAGGGTAAAGTGATGGCAGGTGTTCGAGGCAGAAGCATGGCAGGTGCAGAGACCCAGTAGCCACATGACGTCTAGCACGTTTGGGGAGCACTAAGTAATTCAGGATGGCTAAGGCTCAGCATACAAAAGGCAGAGGGATAAGAGATGAACTGAGGAGGAGGCAGACCATGAGTGTCAGGGAAAAGGGTTTGGACTTCATCCTAAGGCAGCGAGGAGACGAAGAAGGATGTGGATTCGGTGTGACATCCGTACACTAGGCTATAGCATAATCCTCATTTGTCCAGGGCTGCACGGCTCACCAAGTGCTGTCACATGCAGTGTTTGTGGGATGGCTCATTCGCTACCTCATTTGTACAGCACAGAGGCTGAGCACCCACCATGTGCCAAACATCCTACAGGGAACTGGAGATGCATATCGGGTCCCTGACCTTAAGAAGCTCCCAGTCTTCTGGCAGAGACATACACAAAGAATCATGTGTTACAGTACAATCAGTGTGGACGGCTGTGATTGAGATGTTTACAAGGGTCTGGGAGCTCAGAAGAGGGAGTATCGGACTCAGATAAATCCAGGAAGGGTTGACTGTTGGATTGAACCTGGAAGGACATGTACAAATTTTACTAGGTGAACTCAGAGAAGGGCATTCCAGGAAGAGCAAAGAGCACAGGCACAAAGAAGAGCCTGAAGGGGTGTGGAAGGGGTGGTGGTTGGGTTGCACGGCGGCACAGACGCGGCAGGAGACTGATTGAGTTGGAGAAGCTGAGAGAGGCAAGATCATTAGGGGCCCGGCTGGCCATGACAGAGTCTGAACTTGATCCTGAATTGGAAGGCAATGGGGTGGGGAAATTGAATGGCATTAGCCAGAGAGGTGTTGTTATTATATTTGCATTTTAGAGACCCCAGTTGGTGGTGCATTTGAGTGCCTGGGCTGGAAGGTAGACCTCAGCAAGCTGGCTGAGCAGGGTCCTGGGAGGAATTTTAGGGGCCCAAACCAAGGCAGGATTGGCGCAGGGCAGACACAGTTTTGAGAGCTACTTGAGAGGGGGAATTGATCCATCCTAGAGACAGGTGAGCTGTTAAATTCTCTTCTTTCAGAGGCTTTCTTTTCTTAAAAGACCCCCTCCACCCTCTACCCCACCTCTCAACCTGGTTCCTGGCTCAGAGCACCTGTTACCCCAGCATGGAAGCTGTATTTTACAGAACTCTGTACCTGCCTGAAAGATCTGGTTGCAGTAATTGTTTCGTTGTAATAATATTTATTACGGTAGTAATTATGCAGCACAGGGAGCCCAGGGAGGCTGTCATCAGTGCTACGCTATGGTATTTATCTTGATGAGATGGGGTGACCTCCTTTCTTCATGAGTGGTGGTGCATGGAGCTCCTGTTATCACATAGAGATAAATCCCAGCCCCACAGAAAGGGGAGAGTGTCATCAGGAATTTATGTGACCCCGACTCCCATGGTCTACCCCAGCAGGGTCTTAAATCCAGCTGGTGGAACTGCTGCCACCACCTGACTCTCTGTCTGCCCCAGGTCACATCTTGGTGAAACCAGGCTGATTCTCCCAAGGGAGTGGGGTCCGTGAGACCCTGCATCACTTCTGCACTCCCAGCCACAGAAGGAGGCGAGACACCATCCCTACCCACCTGCAGGGAGCTCCTAGTCTGATGGCAGACACAGCCCTTGCATGTGCATTGCCTTTGATTCTTTTCTAGCTACTTTACATCAAAAAGTGATGGCTTGAGTGACACAAAACAGGCACTTGTAGACCAAGGTAACTGTCCAGAGCTGGGATCAGGGGACTGTATGTCAGGGATGTGATAAAACGAATTCATTCATCCAGCCTTGGGATCTCTCACAGCCCTGGAAACGTTCTCAGACACATCTTCCTGGCCTTTCTAGCATCCTCTGCTGACTTTGAACTTGAAAATGGTCTCAGCTACCAGTCATCCTGCTATCTCTTGTGGAGGTGTTGTGTCCTGCTGATCTAGCCTGGCATCTGACCCTGCCCAGTTGGAGTGAGGTTTCCCATGTAATTCTGGGCACCTGACCCTCTGACTCACCCCTGTTTTTAGCTTCTTGCCATTTGAGAGCAGTGGGCTGGTGGGGGGATTGTGTCCTGTGGGATGGATGGCAAAGGAGTACCGAATTCAGAATCAAAGGGCCAGCCTGGGGGTGCCTGGGTGGCTCAGTCAGTTAAGTGTCTGCCCTTGCCTTGCGTCGTGATCCCAGGGTCCTGGGATTGAGCCTGACATCGGGCTTCCTGCTCAGAGGGGAGCCTGCTTCTCCCTCTTCCTCTGCCTGCCACTCCCCCCTGCTTTTGCTTTCTCTCTGTCTGTGTCGGATAAATAATGAATAAAATCTTTAAAAACAAAAAAACAAAAAAAAACAAAGGGCCAGCCTGCTGAGTCTGCTTCTGTGTGATCATGAGAAAGTCATTCGGTATCCCAGAGCCTCCGTCTCCTCACCTGTAAAATGGGGACACTGTCCCACAGGGTTGCCATGGCAACCGGTGAACTAATAATTACAGCTATCCTTTGAAAATTGCCAAGCACTGATCACATGTATTTGGCTCGGGTTTTGGTTCCTTCGACACTTATTTATGGAATTCCTGTTAAAATGCCAGGAACTGGTCTAGTTTTTAGGGATAAAGTAGTAGTTAAAAAACACGAAAGTCAAGGACTTCTAGTGTGAAGTGATGAAGACCAGCCTCCCGTTATCTCCCATTCATACGACTGTGAAACCTAGACAGAACATATGGACACCTATTTGGAAAATCAGAAACATAAATACTAGCAGGTGGTTTGAACACTAGAATTTGAAGCGCCCCTGAAAGAATGAGTATAAACAAGTTTATAAACCAGACTCTCATAAGGTAATACTTAAAATGTCCAAGATACAACCTAAAATCACTTGACATAGAAAGAATCATGAAAATCTCAATTCACACAGGGAGGCAATCAGCAGGCTCCAGTGACGAGGTGACAGCTGTGTTGGAATCATCCGCCAAAGACTTTAAAGTAGGTATTATAAAAATGCTTGGGTGGGGCGCCTGGGTGGCTCAGCGGGTTAAAGCCTCTGCTTTCGGCTCAGGTCATGATCTCAGGGTCCTGGGATGGAGGCCCACATCGGGCTCCCTGCTCGGCGGGGAGCCCGCTTCCTCCTCTCTCTCTGCCTGCCTCTCTGCCTCCTTGTGATCTCTCTCCCTCTGTGTCAAATAAACAAATAAATAAATAATCTTTAAAAAAATGCTTGGGTGGGCAATCACAAATAGTCTTGAAACAAATATTAAAATAGAAAGGCTNTAATCTTTAAAAAAAATGCTTGGGTGGGCAATCACAAATAGTCTTGAAACAAATATTAAAATAGAAAGGCTCAGCAAAGAAATAGAAGTTATAAAGGAGAACTGAGTAGAAACTCCAGAACTGAAAAATACAGTACCTGAAGTAAACAGACTCCCCAGATGGACTCAGTAGCAGGACAGGGATGACAGAGGAAAGTCTGTGAACTTGAAATAGATCAATAGAAATTATCCAGTCTGAGTACCAGGGGAAAGTTTGAAATATACACACACGTGCACATACAAAGTCTTCACTCTCATGGAGCTTCCGACCTGGCTGGGTATGGGAGATGAGGAGGGAAATATCAGTAGACAATAACCAAACATATATGTACCAGGCTGTAATAAATGTTTAGAAAAGAATAAAGCAGGGTAAAGAGCAAGAGAATTGATAGGGATACTATTTTATGAAGATAGTTGGGAAAGACCTCTCCAAAGAGGTGACAGTTGAGCCACAGAACTGAGGGATTGAGCCATGTGGGTGTGGAGGGAAAGACTCTTCTGGGAGGTGGGACCAGCAAGTGCATAGGCCCTGAGGTGGGAATATGCTGGGAGTGTTTGGGTTGGGCAGGGCTCATTGTGCATGGGTGGAGGGAATGAGGAAGAGAGTGAGGGGAGAGGAAATCAGAGAGGTGGGTGGGGCAGGGACACTAGTTGGGAGGCAATGTGGTAGACCAGTGTTAACTGATGGTGGCTGGGCCCAGGGAGGTAGCAGTGGAGGGGTGAGGAAGTTGGATTCTGGGTATGTTTTATAGAGACGGCAGGCCTTGCAGATGTTCCCTGAGCCAAGGCGGAAACATCACTTCCATTCTGGACCTGTTCCTTTGAGGTAGCAGCAGACATCCAAGAATGAATCAGGCAGTGATGTGGTAGCCTATGTTCAGGGTCCCTAACCTATCTGCTGCAAGGTACCTGGTTATCACTGTTGACAGCAAGGTGACTGGGTGAAGCAAGGGAGACTGGACACCAGCTCAGCACAGTATTTCCAGGAGAAGCAGGACACTGTTCAGAAGGCAGCAGGAGCTCTGTCCCCTGACACTGAACCTGCCATTTCCAGCAGTCACCCTGCTCAGGGGGACACCCACCGTTTGCTGCTTGGGGGCCCTGCTCTACAGTGGCTCAGCAAGTGCCATCCCCCGTGGATTCTGCTGCCTCTTTTCATGACTTCTGCTCCCTGTGGTCTTTGCTCTGCTCTGTCTGTCTGCTGACCCAGTTGGTGTATCTTACATCCTTCCGTCGCAGCTGCTCACCACCTGGTGCTGATTTCCTCCTTTGGATGGGGTTCTCCTGCCTGAGCCCCAGGGGAGACCCCTGGATACCTTAAGGTGACACCAATGCTGGTCCGGGCAGATGTGGTCAGAGAGGCAGGTGCAGAAGGCACCTGCGTCTGTGGAGAACCCTGGCCAGGGCCATATCACACAAGGCCACAGGGAAGAGTCGCTTCCACGAGGGTCCCCCTGGGAAACCACCCTCTCTAACTATGGGACAGTCTAGGGCATGGGCACAATTCTTCCATGCTTTCATCCAACAGAGACTCTGATTTAGGTTCTGCTCCGGGCACATCGGTACCACGGCACCTAGATCTAGTTTGTGGCCTCATTCGTGGTGAATATTCACCAAATACATCGTTACAAGCCCTTTTCTGTGTCCTAAGTGGGAGGGGGAAAGGGTTATGTTGGCACCGTGGCAGCCTGGGGAGTCAGGAAAAGGCTTCCTGAGGAAGTGAGATTCCCGTTAATCCTTGCAGGTGAATGGCAGTTTCCCAAGCCAAGAGCGTGGGCTCAGGACAGAGGGGACCACCTGTGCTAGGACCCAGCAGTGAGAGAGGGGCTGCTGGTGAGGAGGACAGGGCCTGGACAGGGAGCTGGAGCTGGGCTTGCACCAGATCTCCACAAGAGGATTCAAGATGTTTCTCCTGAAACATCAGAGCGATTGGAACTCTGAAGGCCCATGAGAAAACCAGGGGTGTGCATTCTAGAGAAAGGACCCTGGCTGCTGGCGGAGGATGCTGAAAGGGCATGAATGGATGCAGGAATTTGAAGCCAGACCCCAATCCACATGTTACTTCATTAAACACCAATGTCTGCCGAATCCAAGCAGAGTCAAGCACCGGAGAGGAGGTCAGCATTGACTCTACCGGTCTTTGAGTTGGTCAAGGGAGGTATGGTCACCCTCATTGTTGAACTAGGTAGAGAGGTTTCAGCAATGTGCCAGGGCCATCTATGGGCCATGGTGTGATTATAACTAGAGTGGTCACCTTGTTTTGGTTTGCCAGGGACATTCTGGCTTGGTGCTGAAAGCCCCTGTCCCAGGAAACCCATCAGTCTGGACAGACAGAAATATCTGGTCACCCTAACTTAACTTCTATATCTTTTCATGACATCAAGGTGGCCTGGACCCCTCCCATGGCAAACCTCACTGGCCCATGGGGCCAGACATGAGCTGGCCCTCTGAACTGGACAAGGGGAGAGGGAGAGAAGGAGCACTGGGATATGACAAGGCAAGTTTCTGGACAGCAGAACTATTTGTCATCAGCTTATTGGGAAGGGCGCCTGGTTCCTAAATATTGCCTGCGATTTTGCTAAATGTATCTTAACAGGAGTGGTGTAAATGCTGTCAGAGATAGAGGGGGAGAGTGATGGCCCCATTTGGGATAATGAACTGCTTAGTTAAGATGAATCCAGCTCTACTCCTGATCCTGCTTCTTGATACCGTGCTTGGGGGCTTTCACGCAAAAGGCTGATTGGTGGCAAATTTAATGCAGAGAAAGACAGAGCTCGGTCTTTAGCTGGTGCCTGATTAATTGAGAGATTCACTTCTCGGAGGAACGGGGTTGAGTCGTACCAGGAAGGAAGGGGACAAGATTCGGGCTCAGTTGCTCTCTGACATGGGATTGATTGGAGCTGGAAGGCCCTAAAAATCCAGTTCACTCCTCATTTTGACGATGCTCACTGCCTCCTGGCTGGTGGATGAGCCCGTCTCCCCTGACCCCTGCCTGCTCAGCTTCCCCGTCCCACCAGCCCAGACTTGGGCAGTAGTGAGAAGCAGGGATGGGGGGATAGGTCCGGGGTCCTGCTCAAATTACTTCTCTTTGGTTTCCTGTCCTCTGCCTCGGGAGAAGGATGCCATGTGGGTCTTCAGGCTGTGATCCCTGGTCATCTCTGAATCTCCTACTCCTTGACCAATTTCCAGATGTCAGACTCCACTCTTTCCACCTCTATCCAGGACCGGATGTCTCAGCTGGACAGTGGGAAGTGGGAAGGAATGGAGGTCTGGGAAGCCAGAAAGCACAGTGCCCGCTCACCCTGCTCAGGAGCGCCTCCCTATGTGGGCAGGGCTTCATCACCCTGTGATTATTCCCATGTCTGCATTACACATGGGGGAACTGAGTCCCGTGGTCACTGCCTCGTGGTAGAGCAAGAAACTTGAACCAGATAACTGGCTTCAAATTTGTTGGAGGCATGTGGGCGGGAGAAGCAAAGGAAGCGAGGGAGGAACTTGCAGAGAAAGAACCGTTGCAAGGCGTTCAGAAGGTGATGGGGTTCGGTGAAACAGGAGCTGGAGAAATGTTAGTCGGACCTAAAGGAAAACTTCTCATGTGTTTTTCTTTTGCAAAAGCCTCCTTGTCCATGGACCCTCGCTGTCCCCTCTCCTGTTCGTGTCTGCGTCTGCCGAGGTTATTTCTCACCTGTGATCCAGGTGTCGATTGGCGCTGATGCAATCCTCACCTGATACATGTATCAGAAAATTGCCTTGTCACCTGCCTCCCCGCCCCCCCCCCCCCCGCTAGCGATCCTCCCTCCAGACCCGAGGCTGCCATGCCCACGCATCCTGTATCACCTGCGGCTTGCCCTGGCCTCGGATAGGAAGCATCTGCGCCCTGAACCGCACAGTTCCTGCTCGGTGACAGCCGCATTTGCGGGGTGGCAGCGGGACCCACACTGCCTACACGTAGGAGAGCTCTAAAAGCGGTCCTTGTCGAATCTCATTTTCATACTCTGCTGACATTAGTGGAGCTCACTTCTCCAGAAGGAGAGGCAGATGTGCAAACAGACAGCTACACTCCAGCGTGACACGCAGCAAGCACAGGTTGTCACCAGCGCTGGTGACTGAACGGGAGCTGGGGCGCTGGGACAGGAGTGCCCGGAGAGGAGGTTTTGGTCCCTGTGCGGTGTCCAGAGCCCTTCCCTCCACTCCCCCAGGGCAGCTAGGCTGGGACCTCTCACCCCGGCCTCCACCCTCCTAGCAGAGGGACCTCGGGAAGCAAAGACATGGTCCCTTCCGCCTCGGGTTAGTGACCTGTTCCTGTTCTTGTTCCTGGTGTGTGTTCCAAGG
Source organism: Ailurus styani (assembly GCA_002007465.1). Taxonomy (NCBI): domain Eukaryota; kingdom Metazoa; phylum Chordata; class Mammalia; order Carnivora; family Ailuridae; genus Ailurus; species Ailurus styani. The sequence goes on from LNAC01000030.1 coordinate 3,099,817, forward strand.
CTGAGTGCCTCCCTCAGCTTTGCACCCCCCTTGATCCCAGCCCTGGTTCTGCTCCTACACGATGCTGAATCAAAGACGGAATCCAGAGTGTACAGTGTTATGACAAAACGTCCTACCACCCTGGCCCAAACTGACGGAGGACCCTGAGCACGCTCCAGCTTCAGGGCCCATGTGCTGCTCTCCATCTGGAATGCTTTCCCCCTAGATACCTGCGTGGCTCACACTTGCCTTTAGGCTGGCCCCCTCAGAGAGGCCTCGTGGGCCACCCAATCCAGAGCAGCTCCTGCCCCACTGCTCCCTGATGCTTTACCCTGTTTTACTTTCTTCATGGCGTATTTGTCCCCGCCTGCCGTATTTCCCCTCATTCACTCATTTGACTGTTGTCCCCTCTTCTGGAACATCCCTGAAGGCAGGATTTGCCTGTTGCGTCTCTTGAGCCTGGTGCAGTGCCTGGGACTGCATAGATTGCCACTAAATATCTTTTCACGAAGGAAGGCAAGACAGGAAGCTGGAAGGAGGGGAGTCCTGGGGTGGGGGCGGGGAGCGTGCTTAATTTTGTTCAGCGCCGTGTTGGTAATAGAAATAGAGTTGCCTGAAACATCTGTTAGAAGCTTCCTCCTGTCTACATGTTCTGGGAAATGTAGGCTGAAGGCATCGGAACCACCGCACTCATGCACCCACCTTCTAAATCTCCTCTTCGGGGGTCCCCTGTGCCACCCCCAGTCCCCGCCGCTGCTCTGCCGGAGGCTCTGCATTGCTCTCACGCTGCACGCCCCTGAGTCCTGTTGTGCTGAACCTTCTGCCTCACCTTGTGGGGCTCCTAACCCGACCACCGGTCACCAGAGCTTCAGCTGTCTCTCCGGTCACCACCAGCTTCACACCTGTAATTTCCCACCCTGGTTTGCCAACATAGGGCGACCCTGCAAGCTGGGTCCTCCATCCTGCCCTGGCCCCCCTCACACGCATGCACCATTGGCACCCACCGTGGGCCGGCTGCAAGGTTTACCCAACCGAGAATGTGCCCTTCCCACTTCCTTCTGGTGGGAGGGAGCCCCTCTCTGGTCTTGAGGTCCTCAGCCATCTGGCTTGCAGCTGCAAAGACAAGACCTTCAGGGAGGGCAGCCCCACTGGACGGGTGAGCCCAGGGTCTGCCCAGGGCTGGGAATGGCCGAGGACAGGATCAGGTCCTGGGCTTCTGCCACAGCCCCCCAGCAACACCCTGCCTCCTCCCCAGGGCTAGATGTGAAGTGTCTACCAGCCCTTCCCTCCCTCTCCCATCAGGAGAGAGGCTGTATAGAGCCTAGTGGTCAGAATGGAACAGAAGGTTGGGCATCAGTCCAGACTGTGTCACTTACCGCTGTGTAATCTTGGTGGGTTACTCTGCCTCTCTGTTTCCCCATGGAAAGTGGGAGTAATACTGGTTCCTCTCTCCTGGGATTGTCGGGACAGGTAAATGAGTGTGCATTAAACTCTTAGTCCAGTGCCTGCCTCAGAGTGGATGCCATGGAAAACGTGACCCTTTATTACTATTTCCTGCTTAGGACTGGCTTGCCCAGAGTCTTCTCGGTCACTGGGCTTCACCCCCTGAGAATGGCCTCCTTGTTTGTCATGGTTTGGGACCCGGCTGGGCTTGGGGACCACCCCGATGGTCCAGGCTGGAAAGGTTGCCCTCCCCTTCTACAGCTCCCCACCTTCACCTGCCCACTGAGGGTGACCGGGTCGTGAATCTGTCCCCAAACTGGGCATGCCTAGAGGACAAGACAATCCTGGGACCATCCTGCTTCCCGGATCATGGCCCTGCTCACAGCAGGTGGGAGCAAACTTGGGGGCTGAATGAATGACAAAAGGAGGGGACAGAATTGGTCTTTCCAGCTAGTTCCAGTCACCGCTGTCAAGGACCATGCAGGCTCTATGGGGCTCCCTGGGAGCCTGTCCTCCAGCCTAAGGCTGAGGCTCCCTGGAGGTGAGCCCCCTGCCTTACCCCTCACCCTGGCCTGTTGGGACCTGAAGCCTGGGACTGCACAAGTCGATTCTGACTCCAGCTTCCGAATTGATCCTGCAGAGGTCGATTCTTGGTTTGCGCCCCACTCCCACCCCCCGGATTGTTGTAACCATTAAGCTCCAGGCAGGGGTCAGGCCCCTGGGCTCGATCCGCTCAGGTTTCCTGCACAATTGAAATCCCTGAACCCATCCTGGCTAGTTTTCTCATTAAGACAATCGGACTGCATTGATCCATTAGATCAATGTATGGACATCTGCCGGCGGGAAGCCAATCAGAGGGGCCTGGACGATCAGCCCAAGAATGTGGTCCCCTCCCGAGCTAGAGTGGGGCCTGGCCCTCCAGGATGGGGCTGTGGGAGGCAGCAGAGAGGGTCAGAGGACTCACCATGCTGGACTTGGGAGTGGGAACGGGAGTGTGCCCCAGAGGCTGGCCACCAGGGGCAGCTGGTGGGCAAGACGCAGCATCTGGGGCTTGTCAGGGCATGGACCCCTTCCAAGGTGGTGAGCTCATTGTCACCCCTTTGCCACCATGGGCTCAGGGGGACCTACCTCTCCCCTTGGGGGGCATGGTGTGTGACATGGGAGATGTAGAGAGCTCCTTGGGGAGCTCTTCCTCCTTCACTGGCAGTAATTTGCTTGCGAGGCTGGGAATGGAGAGGTCTGGGCACCTAGAGCACCGTTTCCCAATGTGGGTTCCCTGGCACCCTGGTGGCACGGGATGCCGACGGGGCATCAGGATGGCTAAGAGAAATGCTGGGTTAGATGCGTTTCAGCATGCTCATTTCCCATGGGGCTTGGCTGACTAATGCGTATCAAGACCCCATAAAAGGGGGGAGGAGGTATAGTGTTTGACCACAGGACCGTTTTTCTGGGACGTCTTGTAGAAATACACTGAGGCGCAGCTGCCAGCAGTTACTTTGAAGGGAAAATTGATGCCAGGAAGAAGTGTTTCAAGACTGGAGGGACCCGCAGGAGCCAGGGAGGTTCTTAGGGTGGAGTCGGTCGATGAGAAGGAAGAAGATAGTGATGAGCAGCATTCAGGTGCGAGCACAGATCCCACAGGCTCGGGGGCGACCAGCACCCCCCGCCCCCAACCACCACCGCTGTACTAGCTCTGTCCCTGCCCTGCCCCGGTCGGCCCAGCCCTTCTGNCCGCCCTGCCCCGGTCGGCCCAGCCGTTCTGCTCCTCCCACGCCCTCACCTCCCTTCTCCTTTTCCCCCCGCAGGCTACCTGACTGTCAACATTGAGCCTCTCCCACCCGTGGTGGCTGGTGACGCCGTGACCTTGAAGTGTAACTTCAAGACTGATGGTCGCATGCGCGAGATCGTGTGGTACCGGGTAAGTCGCCGCAGCTCTCCCCTCCGCGCCGCAGCCAGGGCTGCAGGCGGAGTCCCCAGAGCCCGTCTGGAGACTTCTGTAGGCGTGGCTCTGTCCTCGGTCCCAACTCTGTGCTGCCCTGTGCCCTCTTTCCAAACCCTTCTCCAAGACCGCTTTGTTGCGGCTTCTCCTCTGTCCTTGGGATCTCTCTCCTTCTGGTCTCCATGGTGTCCTTCATATGTCCCTATGCTCAGGAAACCCCAGCGATACCAAGTGTGAGCACCCTGTGGGCCTGGTTGCAACCAGTAAGGAACATTGAAGGCTGGAATTCCAGGCATAAGGCTCTGGGTGATGGCATCCTGCCTCCTTGAAACAGACTACAGACACAGTCCGCCTTCTAACTTGATTCCACGTAGGACTATCCTGGTGCCTGGCACCTGAGCTGGGTCTGAGGAGGGGTGCCCACCTGTCCAGGGCCCAGCTGTTGGCAACAGGAGGACCAGCTCTGGGTTTGGGATATACAGTGTTGGCCTTTCCAGGCACTGATAGAAACCTTCATATGTCCGGACCAGGCACCCCAGCCTGGTGTCCCTTAGCCACAAGGGATTCGGGGCTGGCGGCGCTCAGGAGAAGGTCCGGTTGGGATCGACGTTCTTACAATGCCGTGCTCAGGGTCACACAGAGCAAGGTGCCGCCATCTTGGGAGCAGGCTAGGCAGGGAACTCCCCTTCCGTGATCTAAAACAGGGTTTGGCAACTCGTTTCGGCGAGGTCCAGATAGTAAATATTTTCCTCCCTGGGGACCGTATGGTCTCTGTCACGAGTACTCAGCTCTGCTGCTCTAGTGTGAAAACAGCCACAGACAATGTGTCAACGGGAGGCCGTGGCGGGGTTCCAATCAATCTTTATTCATGGACACTGGGACTTGAATTTCATATCATTTTTATATGTCACAAAATACTCTCCTTTTTTATATTTTCAACCATTCAAAGAAGTAAAAAAACAATCTTGGTTCGTGGGCTATGCAGAGACAGGCTGTAGGCTGATGTGGTCCAGCGGCCATGGTTTGCCAGCCCCCGAGCTAAAACAACACTTCTCCAACCTCTGTCTGCTGCATTGCCCTTTCTGCAGATGAAACCCATAGATGACACAGTCGAGTGGAAGTGCTCTGGATGGAGTGGACGGAGCGAGCAGGTGGGGGGTGCAGAGTGTGGGGGCAGGGGTGGCCTGGGCAGTTTGATGATCAGGCTTCTAGAACTGGTCCCTTTGCTCCTTCACACTACCTCTGCATGCACAGGGCAGAGCCTGGAAACCCTGCGTGAGCGGATCCCGCGAGGGCGCACTCACCGTTTGATGCCCTGACCCAGAACTGCGCTCCTCAGTCTCTTCCTTGCTCTCACTCCAGCCTTGGTTGCACCCTCCTGTCCTTACTGGTCCTTCGTGCCTTCTTGGTCTTTGATTCCTCATTTGCTGGTCTGTTGGCTGTGACTTGGGCTCCTTTGAACCAAAATCATTGTTCTCTGTCTAAGCGCTGTAACTCTTCCCACTTGAAATTACCTCTAGGACACCCCTCCACCCCCCATCTAAGCTCTCCCAGCAGCCTGGACCCCACAGGTGTGAACCTGACATTGATCACCCCGCAGGGCCTCAGCATTAGATGAGATTGCCATCCTGGGTAGATCAACAGGCCTAGAAAAAGGCAAGGCATATGCTAAACAGTGCCATGAACTGAATCACTAAAAGGCGTATTTACATGATATGGGAGCTGCTTGGCTGACACACACTGTGAGCGTCTCATTAGCACCTGGCAGAAGGACTGTGCAAAATTATCTGCAGCTCACTGCTAACGAAGGGACTGTGTCTCCCTCCACCATCCCTATGTGGGATCAGAATGAGGGGAAGCAGAAGACCCGCCCAGCTGGCAAAGAGAAATCTGGAGACCCAATGGGAACAGTTGATGGGGCAAAGCTTGCAGACAGGGAACTACCAGTGGACACTTCACTGCCTTGCCAGCCCTTGAAGCAACGGTCTCCACTCTGGTTTGAAATGGAATTTCTGTGTCAGTGGTGAAAATCTGCCTGCGCAGGTGTACGAAACCAGGCTTCCGCGTGTCTCCACCCTGTGTCTCCTGATGATGGGGAGAAGGCTGAGACAGGACGAAGATGCCCAGCTTTCAGTCCAGACATGGACTTTCCCTCCCCACCTCTACCCCCAGTGCTAAGAATCCCCCATCACCAACCCCCCATCGCTCTCCACCCTCGCCTCCCATCATGATGATTGCCTTAAAAATCAGTTGCATCTCTTATGGTGTCAGGCCCTGTGTATTGGGCTATGGTAGGCTGCACTAACTAATTTATTTTAGTTCATTTCACATCCTTTGACTGCGTGCCTCTGGAGTGGGGGGGTATGCAGATGTATGCAAATCACATGCAAATCGCCCACTGGAGCCAAATGTTTGGACCCTTGTGATTCTGTAGCTGGATTGAGGGAGTAGGCTCAGCTGACTTGGAAGTCTCCTTGGGACCAGGGGAACCTCGGATGCCCTGCCTGCGCTGGTGCGGGTGGGGGCAGAGGCCGGGGGGAGACTCCAGGGAAGCGTCTCCGTGCTGCCAGTTCTCTCTCTGCCGGCCGCCACTCTGGCCTTCCCTCACCCATCGCCTCTTTTCCCAAGGAGCCAGCTGAATGGAGAGAAATAAGAGCTTACCAAGATGGGGGTGCAGGAGCCAAGGCTCCTTGTGGAGGCGGGGCATGGCTTCCAGAAGATGTGGGAGATGCAGCAATGGGAGCCCCATCTCTTCTAGTCCGGACCCCCTCCTACCAGCCAAGCCTCTGTATCTCCGTTCTCCCACCTCCATCCCCCCGCCACTGCCCCCCTGCGAAAAGGGGGCTGCCCGGCGCTGTTTGTTTTCTGTACGTCTGCTTGCTTCCCCAGCTTCCTTTGCCCATCCTCTGTGAATGAGCTTATAGAGCCCGGCTTGGAAGGACATGAATAGATTACACAGGCCCAGTCAGGACTGCGTCTCCAATCTCTTTGGAAGGGAAAAGCAGGGCATTGTGGGGCGGCTGCCACTGCCCGCTCAGCCCAGTGGGCACAAAATGGCCCAAGACGTGTAAAGCCCAGCAGCCTCCCCTCTGGTCCTAAAGACATTATCTTAGCCATGGAATCACCCTGAGCTTTCGGCAATGTAATGAATGGATTGGATTCTTTGGGTAGATTGGCAGAGCTGATGAAATTGTCTGAAGCAAAAGGCATCACTCCCTTGGGGTTAACAAGACCTCTGGCTGAACATTTGGGAAGGTCTTGCCATGTGGATGTCTTAGGGGTGGGGCAGGGGCAGGGGGCGGGAGGAGGTGGCTAGGGCCTGCACCTTGGGCACTTTGCCCCACAGTCTGCCCAGATTGTAGAAGAAAATTCCAGAACTATAGAAGAGACTCAAGAAAGCATCTGCAATTGGAGCTGCTGGGTCTGTGCTGTTCAATATGGCAGCTACTACTAGTCACATTGGTTATTTAAATTTAAATTGAATTAAGTCAAATTGAATCAAATTAAAAATCCATGTCCTCAGCCAGGCTAGCCATATTTCAAGAGCTCACTAGCCACATGAAGTTGGTGGCTACCATGTTGGACAGAGGAAGTATGGAACATTTCCATCATCACAGAAGTTTCTATTGGACAGTCCACTATAGATATTTGCAATTTTTTTGGAGGCCTCTGGAATATACTGTGCTTTCCTGGCAAGGGAATAAGAGTGACTGCCCATGGAGCCAGTTTTCTAGGCAAACTTACTCTAACGTGAAGTTCTGAGAAATGAATTGTATTTGTTGTGTAACCTGCCATCATTGGATTGGAGGGAGGGGTGTGGGAGGGATCAGCAGGGCAACCATCATTCTCAGAAGACCTCTTGAAAACAGAGAGAAGATGTCAGGAGGGTTGTCAGGCATCCAAGCTCCTGGGTATCCTAGTTGTCTGTCAATGCCCTGTTCACTCTCAGGACACCTCACAGCCCTCCTCCCCATATCCCCGTGCTCTCTCCCAAATCCCTCTCCCAAATTTGGCTTCCTTTCCCAAATTCGAGTTTCCCAGGTTCATGCTTTTTCCCTAGAACTATGCAGAGGCTGATAGAGCAGGGGTGCAATTCCATACTTGGCCAGTAGGGGATGGTCACCTAAAAAGCAAACTACCCTAGCATTAAAGTCAGGACTTGGTTCTAGAAAACAAATGATTAACAGTATCCTCTACTTAATCATTTCTATCCATTCACATCTGTAATTAGGGACTCATTCAGTAATGCTGCAGATACGAATCTGAGTGGCTAACATTATTAAGCCTTTACTATGTGCCAGGCACTGGATATGTGACTGCCTTTCATTTTCACCTTGGCATTGTGAGTCTGGGTCTGTTGTTATGCCTACTCTTCAGGTGAAGAAACTGAGGCCATTCAAAGAGATCATGTCTCAGCTCGTGTTGCCTTCCCTGACTTCTGCAGAGTTCTAGACACTCCCTCCTCCGTGATTCGTCTTGTGGGTCTATACTCCAGCCCATACCACTCTGTGTCAAAACACCTGTCAGCTAGGTAGTGAACATCTCAAGCGCCAAGGCTGCTTTCCCCCACTGTATCCGTAACACCTCGCACAGAGTCACCTCAGTAAATGTTCATTAAGTGAACAAGTGATAGAGCGTTGGGTACAAATGCAGACCATGTCACGTAGCCCATTGTGTTTCAGGTGGGCATGTGTGTGCAGCTGATGGCATCTGTCTGTGGGGGACGGGGGTCTCATACGCTCAGGGGACTTGGTGGAGTGTGGGGGGAAAAGGAACATTTCTTATTAGGGAATACTGTCTAAACGCATTTAGTTGGAGGTCACCTGCCCAGCAGGCAAAGCCAAAGGTCTGTTTATATCATAGAAATCCATTAAACAGCCACAGAGAATCATGGGAACCTAACCTGCCATGGCAGTTTTTATCATCTTTCCTTTGTTTTGTCTCTTTCCTTCACAATTTGTTCCCGAGAGCTGTGCTGGGCCCAGGTTACAAGGCCACAGAAAAGGGAGCCGTGGAGGAAGATAGAGGAAGAGATTGAGCCGCAGTGATAAGGCCCCGCTTGCAAGACCCCCGTATCTCTCTTCCTTCACCGTGTGGGGAGCATGAGCCTGGGTGTTTGTTTTGTGGTACAAGTGCCTCCTCCGTGATGCTACCTGGCTGGGGCTAGTTTCCTCCCGGGGGCTGTGCTCAGTGCCTTGTGATAGGGCCATGGCGGCTCTGGCCCACAAGGTTGGGAAGGGTAAGGTAGGAAGACGTAGCCTGAAGTGTCAGGATACTTGCCTATGAGTTCAGGGTGTGTGTCTGGGCAGTGACCTAAACTTCTGTATTCTAGAAACCTCATGTGGAATTAGGCATGAAAACACCTACGTCGTAGGCTTCGAGAGACAGCATCTGCAGCCAACAAACCCAAGGCTTGACTCTTTGTGGCACCTATTCAAAATGGTGGCCATCGTCCAATGGTCAATGGCTCTTGGTGGCTTAAGGGATTGAGAAAAGGCAATTTTAAACTCAGGTGGAAGGTGTTTTGGGAAGATCACCAAGGATCGTTGGATTCCTTGAATTCCATCCTCCCACCTACAGTCCCAAATCAGACAGGCAGAGACAACCACTTAAAATGGTGTGTTTTTTGTGTCTCTGCAGTTATGCTGGTGAACTCACTGGATTTCGATTCTTGGAAATGTCATCATGTAGCTAAGCCATTTCAGTAGATCTTTGCTCTTCTCTCCCTGAAGCAAAGAGTTATTTCGAAATGGTTTTACTGGCATTGGCTCTCTTTTAGTGTAAGTCCTTGACAATGTTTTGTTGTCTGAAACCAAAATAGAAAGTGATGATCACAAGAGGACATTACGATCCAATGATATCATCAAGGGCGAGAAGGCAGGTGCACTCTTGGTGATGAGTAGTGACCAGGCCTCAGTCCTGGAGAAGTGAGCCGGACCACCCCTCCAGCCCCTCTGGCTTGGACCCAACCTGACTTCTCCTTGTTCCTCCCCTGGACCCATGCATCCTGATCTGACAGCTCCTAAATCTGGAGGAGGAAGGGAGTAAGAAAGACAAGACACATTCTTCACAGAACCAGGGTTTTCAAGGCTCCTTCCATTGCACTTTTTTCTTCCAGCCTCAGGATCAGGTTGACTGCATCGCAGACCCTTGTCACGGGGCTCCTCCTTCTGAGGGTGGAGTGGTGGAGAGACCTAGATGCTCCCCCTAGAGGTTAGAGTGTGAATTGCAGTTTTTGTGGCCCTAATCCCTGGTTTTTACTGGTGGTTTGGCAGTAAAGGATCAGGAGTTATCCACTCCAGCCGCTCTGTAGAATTTTTCAGAGGGACCTGTAAAAATATGCCATTGGCTGAGGTTTGGGGCCTCAGGGCATTTTACTTTGAACCAGTTCCCAGGTGACCATAATGCACTTGGCCTAACCAGGGACCACGTTCTAGTGCATGGGAAACTCTGATAGAAGCTAGGCACTCCATTCGATCGGTCGACATTAATTAATCCAGCATGTAGTTACTGAGCAGTATGGTTCTAGGCATCAGGGAACAAGACACTAAGATCCTGAACTCCCGTAGCTGAGCTTGGGGGAGGAGGTAAAAAGATAAACAGGAAAAACCCTAGACAAAGATAAGGGCAGGGTGTAGAATTAAATTAGTCTGGTGGGATCGAAAGGGATTGAGTGGTCAGGAAAAGACTCATTTAAGCTGAGCCCTCAAAGGCAACAAGGAATCCGTCTTGCCAGGGGAAGGAGATGGAACATTCCGGGCAGAGAGAGGAGCACATGCGAAGGAGCTATTCTGGGAATAAGCTTTGCACATTCAAAGAACAGAAAGGAAGCCCACCTGTGGGGCTGGAATGCAGCCAGTTGTGGGGAGTTCAGAGATGAGGCTAGACAGACAGACAAGCAGGACCCTTTCCGCCATGCCTGGTGTTCCAGGGCACAGGGTCTGGAGTTATTCCAAGGGCAGCTTTGGAGGCTTTGGAGCAGGGAAGTAATGGGGTCTGGTTCACTTTATTAAAAGGTCACTTGTGGGTAGAGGATGGAGTGGAGGGAGCAAGACTAGAGTCAGAGGGACTGCAGGGACCTTGTTCCAGCAGGAACAGGGAAGGGGTGACAGCGGCTTGGGTAAGATCCTGGATGGTGGCCGTGGAGTTGCTGGGAAGGAAAGAAGTTTGGCCGTGACCTGCAGGTGGTCTCTGACGGGCTTGCTCATGTGCTGATGGGAGGAAGGAAAGGAGGATTCAGGGTGACTCCTGGCTTTCAGGCTCCAGCAGCCAGGTGTGGGGGATGGTGCTGTTTCTGGAGACCGGGAGGACAAGAGGGGCGGAAAGAGCAGGCAGGGATTCCCCATCACCTGTGTTAAGTTCCCAGGGCCTCTAAGACAAGGGGGTGGAGTTGTCAGAGCGGCCACTGAAGCTACAAGTCGGGGGTTCTGGATTGAGATCAGGACTGGAGATTCACACCTGAGGGCCTCAGATAGGGCTGGTGGGCCTGGGCAGGAGGATGGGGGGAGGGGCAGGAGAAGAGCACCCAGTGCTGGCCCCTGGGGTGCTAAAATTTAGAGATAGACAAGTAGACCGGGGAAGAGGCTGAGAAGGAGCAGCCGGGAGGATGCGACCAAAGTTAGGCTCACGGGGGTCTCAATCCCAAGGGAGAAAAGCCACCTGTGTCCAAGGCTGCAACAAGATGACTTAGGACAAGAGCAGAGAAATGACCGTGAATTTGACACGTGGACCTCACTGGGGACATGGACAAGAGCAGCCTCCTTGGAGTGAGTGGGGCAGAAACCTGCCTGGAGGTGGATGAAGGAGACACGGAGGCTAGCAGTGGCATGGCCTCGAGGTTTTAGCTGTTCAGGGGATTTGACCTCGATCTTCGGGACAAGCCTTTTTCCGTAACATAAAGACTCAGTTGCTTGTGTTGGGTCCCTCTCGGCGTGCATGTCTTTCATGAGCTACCAGCCACATTATCTATTCTGAACTTGCCCAGTCTTGCAGCCCAGACCTGGCGGCACCTTGTTCTCCTCCTGGAGAATGGGAAAGTGGCTGCCCAGAGAGTTCGGGGGATCCCAGAGTAACTCAGCTGTGCATGTGGCATTTGGAGGAGAAATCCCAGCTCTACCACCCATGATTAACTCAGTGGCCTTTGGACAAAAGCTATTCATACAACCTCCCTGAGGCTCTGCTCCACGCTGAGCACGATACTCAGGGTTGGAGACTGAAAGAGCCAGGTCGACCCCCTGCCCCCGAGGGGAGAGACTCCAGTCCAGACAGGCTTCATTGCATTGTAAACATATGTTTTCTCATGTGGCCAACGGGCTTAACCACCCTCCCCCAAGCAACTTACAGGGATTTGTGTGAAACAGAGGAGATGCCCTGCAGACAAGCTGCTTCCTTCACCCACAGAGCAGGGGACAGAGGCTTCGCTTAGCTTACTAAATCCTCTCTATGTGCCTGGCCAAACCTCCGGGAGGCCTCTGACTTCCTTCCCCAAGTTGGAATTAAGAGATCCTCCTGCGAAGTTCCTTAGCACTTCGTACATACTTCCCTTAGAGGCCTATCACATGGTATCTTAGTTATTCATCTCGTTTTTGTGTCTGTCGCTGAGTTTTATTTATCTGCTTCTCCAGTACGTGCTGTGGTGGCTGGCCGAGCCTGGGGCCAGGGTCTTTGGATCCCTACGGAGTATGCCCAAAATATTGTAGGTGGTTCTGGCGGGGGAGAGAAGGGGCCAAGTATTCTCAGAGGGGTCTGCGACGTCCCCCTTGAAGAGTCCCAGAACAACAGCAGGTGTCCGGGTGCTCGAGAGTATGAGACGTGCAGGGTCTCCACCCTCAGGTCACCAGGGGCCACACTCAGGGTGGATCTAGGAGACCAAGGGGCTGCAAGGCTGCGTCCAAGAGCCCGTGGCCCATGAGCTCTCCGGGGACCTGGCAGGAAGAGCGTGCTGTACCCAGCCTCACGCGGGAAGAACGTCGGGCGGTTAGACTCAGCCCAGACACCGCAGGACAGTCAGTCTGGATGTGTGCACAGATGCCCTTGGATGGAGGAGGGAGAAAAGAAGTGAAAAAAAAAAAAAAAAAAGGAAAGTCTTTGGCGATACGTCACCGTTCTCCTTGGCACCAGGTGGGGGGGGGGTTTGACCAGAGAATTTCATTCTCTTTGGAGGATTAAGATCAAGTTTCTGATATTGGCAATGAGACCATTTCTCTGCCTGGAGGCTTTCATACAGGACTGAGAAGAGCTCTTGGCTCCCAAACTGTTGAGAGGGACACCCAAATAGCAAGATGTTCTATTGGGCCGCACTTGGACACCCCCAGGAGTAAACTCTCACATTGGTTATTTGTGAAATACACGGTAGGCTGGCAGATCCAAGGTGAACATTTTGATGACTTAGCTCAGTCTGGGGAGTTGGTCCTCAGTTACCAAGTGCACAGAAGAGAAAATAGCAGGGGTCTGGGGCTAGACATCCTGCTGTGTGACCTTGAGCAAATCAATTTCCCTCTCGGAGCCTCAGGATCTTCATCAGTGAAATAAAAGGGTAAAGTGGGATGGTCTATACAGAATGTGCTGTGTCTTTCCCCCTCCCGCCCAGCCGCCTTCCTCCCCCCAGAGGATGCTAAGCTGGGGAGAAGGCTGGCCCTTTGCCCTCCCAAAGTGAGGCTTGGACACTCGTCCTCAGACGTGGAGAGGCTCGGAGCCAGTGGACTCTGGGAGCTACATGGAGCCCAGAGTGTGGTTTCCAGCAGCCGTGGCCTGACTTAGCCCTGCTGGGTTTAAGTGACAAGGGGCTGACTTAAATTGTCGCAGAGGATTAAAGGTGAACTTGCACTCCAGCACGCCTGGGATAGAACGTAAAGTGGCTGAAATGAGGGATGTTTCCGAGAAACAGCAGCCCAGGATCCTCCTCCCCTCCAAGTCCTTCCTTCTCCTCCTCGGCCCACCTTCTCCTGGTGGGGTGTGTCATGCTCAGGGTGACTGTGCCTTCTCACCAAGCCACTCAGATGCCCATGGGCATTCAGACAGTCTCCCCGTTGCTTACAGGCAGAGCGTGGCACTTGTCCTAACCACACAGCTGATCACTGATAAGACCATGACTGCACTCCCATCTCTCACCCCACCCTTTGCAAGAGCTTCCATCACCTGAAGGACCACGTTCAAGGTCACTGGCCCAGCATACTAGGTCCTTCGTGATTCAAGCTCTGTTGGCTGATCTCTGTAGCAGTGCTTCCTACCATGTTCCCAAATAGGCCGACCACTCCCGTCTTAATAGCCTATTTGCAGTTCCTGGAACATGCTGATGCATGCGCTGCCATCATCCTTGACCTGCTCCAGCTGGCAAACTCCACTTGCTCACCAAGGTCAGCTACAAGGTCATTCCCAGAGACCTCCCCCTGCCCCATCCATTTCCCCCTTCCAGCTTCTTCCCCATTCAGCCACCGTGACCAGGCTGAGTTAGATTCTCTAACACTCTCAAAATACCCAGAAGTCTACCTTCTGACCCAACACCCTGGACTCATGTGTTCGTGTCCAAGACAGGTGTCTCTCAAGCACCTGCTGTACTAAGCACTGGGAACAGAGCACTGAGTAAGAACAACGTAGCAGCATGGCCTTGTTTGGACGGCGCTCGCAGTGAAGCAGGGAAATGGGTGTTCCGTGGAAGGCGATCGAAGAAATGCTTTGAAATTGTGGTAACTGCCCCCCCAAAAAGCGTGCTGTCCGCTAGCTGACAGCTCACAAGGGGGCCATTAATTATAAGAGTGGAATGTCTTTCTCCCGGAATGTAACCTCTGCTGGTAAGGACCAGGTACCCTGTTTGTCTCTGTGGCCAAGCACATACCTAGAGAATGAATGAATTCGTGAGTAGGGCTTTTGTGGTTCTGAGGGACACAGAAATAAACTCTTAGCTGATAAGATAACAAATATTCTCACAGTTAGAGCTTGTCAACAAGGGATGGAGTGTCTTGGGGACTGGAGAGATCCCCAAGCCTTGGAAGTCTCTAAGCAAATGTTAGAATAGCTGCCTAGCAGGGACATCATGAGAAGGCAGAGAACGGAGCATCCACCCAGCTTGGCGAGGCCACACATCAAGTGTGGGACGCCAGGCTCCTGGAAAGTTCTAGATTCCCAGGAGAGGGGTGGGTTGTGGGTGTCCCGAGAGCCACACACGTGTGGGCGCCCCACTCTTGAGTGAGCCGTCGAAGCATCTGAAGCGGCAGATGCCTGGGAACCAGGACGGGGGGAAGGCCAGACCCAGAAGACCACCCCGCAGCCCAAGGTCATGTCCAGCACCCCTCTGTCCATGTCGCCCTGCCTGCCACACATCAGGGCAGCGTCCCCATTGTTCTCCCTGCTGTCGCCGGGAGCGGTGGCCCCTGCCTCCTCTCCAGGCTGGTCTCCCTGTGCCCCCAGAATGAGACTCCGAGAGCCTTGGCGGAGGGAGAACCGGCCCTGCTACCCGAACACCATCGTTCCCATTCCAGAGCCTGGGGTCCCAGGCGAGGCATCGTTGTGCTACGGGAGAGTGGCCCATTTCGCTTTGAACACGGCTGCCTGACTCCAGAGCGACGCTTTTGGGGAGGCGCCACCAAAGTCCATAAATACCATCCTGGGGGCTGGGAGGGACTCCCCCCAGTGACAGGCCGCCCCGGGACCGGACCCTCAGAAGGGCTGAGCCCCGGGGCCTGGGGAGCCTGTCTCTTCCCCCTAATCATCGCCGTTAATGCCATCGCTGTGGCATAGGGCAAGGCGTGTCAGGACTTCCCCCGCAACCAGGCTCTCCCGCGCCCAGGCCGGTCCACGAGCTGACGGGGGCATCGGAATCCCGCTTGGGGAAGCTCGAGCCTCCGTCTGGGGGAGAGGGCCAGCCAGGGCCAACCACCATGACACAGCCGGGGCTCGTCTGCAGAGCCACACGGGGGTCGTGCCCCTGGAAGGAGGACCCCAGGGAGAACAGCTCCCCCCCGCAGAGATGATGCAGCCGCACGCGAGCAGACAGGTGGAGGGGACGGGACCTGTGCCCATCCCCCACGCTCTCCGCTCACGCGGCGCCGCTAACCACGTGCCTTTGGTGAATGCGGGACAGTGTTTGGTGGTCTCGTCCATGGCAGGGCCTTCTTCGAATCGTGGTGCTTAGCCCTCAGGAACCCCGTTCGTGAGGGAGACAGGCAGCCTGGAGTAGCAGGAAGTCCGAATTGGAGGCTCTTCTTCAAGAAATGAAATTTTTATTCTATTATTATTATTATTATTATTATTATTATTATTATTTTGCAAGCGGTGGAGGAACGCAAATGAGTCTAAACAAGTGTTGTCAAGTAGTGGTTCTTGGGGGACCTGCTTTAATGGTGATAATAATCACTTTAATTGGCACATTAATTATATGTGAGCAGGTGTTTCCAAAATAATTGAGGGTGTTGGAAAGCTGCTTATTTCCTGAAGTGGTTGAAACATTCCCCTTTGACCCTGTTTACTCTATGAATATCAAATCACGCAGGGAGACAGAGGGAAGTGAAGCCTGTCTGAATCCGTGCGCTCTGGCTGACCGAGGTTTCCCGGCCGTTCCTTCTGGTATAGAACCCACTCCCAGCAGAGCCCCGAGGGTGATGCAGGCCCTGCACAGAGGGGCCGTCCCCGGCTCACCCTCTGCCAGGAGAGACAGGATGTCACTAATAAGGCGCCCCCACCCTGGTCTGGGGCTGTTCTGGAAGGAGGAGGAGACAGAGGGTATGGCAAACAGAGGAAGAACAGGTGCAAAGGCCCAGAGGACTGGCCCGCTGGGATCCCGTCAGGTGCCGGTGAAGGCCAGCGGGGCTGGGGCAAGGGGAGGAGGCTCCTGGCGTTCAGGGATTTGAGCAGGACGTGCTACATCTGGGGTCCCATCTATTGGAGCTTGGGTTGTAGCCACAGGGGGCATTTGAAGAATTTTAAGCAAAAGAGCAACAACAGCTGATTTTCCAAATCTCTAGACAGCCCCCTGCTAAAGATATCTGAAAAGCATGTCAGACTTGACATGGCCAAAGGAAAATTCTGGATTTGTCCTCCAAATCTATGCCTCTCCATTCTTCCCCATCTCTTCCCTAATGCTTTCCTCATCCACCAGGTTACATAGGCCCACAACCTAGGGATCTCTCCGTTCTCCTCCCTTCCTCTTCCCTTCCCCCCACCCCATCCTATAGCCCCTCCATTTCACCATTCAAAAACACACCCTGAATCCACTTGTTTCTTCCCATGTCCTGGCCACCCCTCTCTTGCCAAGCCTCTATCACCACCCAGAGTTGGCAGCCCCCTAACTGCACTGCCTGCTTCCAGTCCCGTCCCCCCACCCCCCGCCCCCCCAATCCAATGTCCACACAGCGGCCAGAGTGCCCTTTTGGAGACAGAACCAGGTCAAGTCATTCTGTGGCTTTAGAATAAAACCCCCGAGGCACCGCTTTGGCCCTGCCCCTCCCTCCCCTCCTCCCCTCTTCAGCCTTCCACCACCCCAGCCTTGTGAGTGTTCTGTAAGCACCCCCAAAAGTCCACCGCTCCTAACAGTCCAAGCTGACCTGACTCGATTCCTGATATGTGAGAGCTTGTGTCTGGTCATGTCTCCAAGAAAAAGCAGCCCCCCAGGAGGATGTGGGCTGGAGGTGAAGAAGGCGCCGAGCGTGGGGAGGCTGGAGGCTCTGCCTCTCCCTACCTCCCCTATCAGCCTCCGTACCAGTGTTTGTGCAACAGGAGGGTGGTGAGTAGCCATGCAACCCAGTTGGCCTGGAAACATCCAGACGGTGCTTACTGTCTGAGGGTAGTTGTTAAGAGCGTCCCTCTCAGTCTCAGAAGTATCCTGGCTTGGGTTCACACCATGGCCAACGGGGCATGCGGGTGGTACTTTTCCTCTGTTAGCTTTCATGACAGCCCTCTGGTTCTCTGTGAACACAGGCTATGGGGCAGATGTGAGGACAGCCCTCCTTGCATTGGGAACAGCCCTAGAACACTCGGAGCATTGGCTGGAGAAAGGGAGGGCACCGAGCCTGCTGGGTTAAGAGACTGCTGACTTGAACTTCACCTCCCTCTCCTTTTCCAGCAGGGACAACGTGCTGTGATCCCACCCAGCTGTTGGGCTGAGATGGGACAGGGAGGGAGGGATGGCTGGTTTGAAGGGGATCTTGCAAGGACCCTGGGGAGGCCTCCTTTGCGTCGGGGAGCACATGCTGGAGGGGGACCAGCTGGCGGCTGGAGGGAAGCCCTTTCCGTGGATCCCTCGGAGAAATCCAGCTGCATCGCCGACCTAGATTGCCCTTACCAAACAGTGGCCTCCTCCCGGGCGAGTCTTTCAACAAATAGTTATCAGGAACCCCTCATGTCCCAGTCAGGGTGCTGGCCGCTGCTCTGGAGGTTCTATCCTGGTCCAATAAAGGAAACCAGGGACCTTGGTGTGTTTGTCTTTTATGCAGACGTCTTACTGACCTGTCAGTTCTAACAGGCTTCTTAAAAAATGTGAATTTTTGGATTTTTTTAAAATATGCAATTATATCATCTGCAAATAGTGGTAACTTTTCTAACAACTGAGAGATCCTATCCCATAACCTATAAAAGCACATATCCTTGGACCAGATCGCTTGGATTCAAACTCTGGCTTTGCCACATAGAAGCTGTGTGACTTTGGGCAAGTTACTGAATCTCTCTGCGCCCGGCTTTTTCATCTCCCCAAATGAACGTAGGATAGTGGTTGGCACTGCAGAAATATTGGTGTTGTGATTACTTATTGAACTTACTATAATTTGTTGCCTTACTATAGTGTCTAAAACCTCCAGAATGCTTGTAAAATGTTTCCTCGTCTTAATTCTGTTTTTCATTGGATTGCATTTAACATTACGTATATTTGCTGCTGGTTTCTGATAAATACTATTTGTGTCATATAAAGGAAGTTCACTTCTATTCCAATCTTACCTAGAGTTTTTATAAAGAAAAATTAATTAAATGTTTCTTAAGAATCTATTGAAGTAATCATATGGTTTTTCTCTTTTAATTTACTAATGTAGTGAATTATGTTGATGGTTTTTCCTAATATTGAGCCTACATTGGGTTTTCATAATTTCTTTAAACAAATATCTTGTGTCCCAAATTAAAAGAACTCTCAAGTATTTATTTTTTATTATTATAAATGGAATCTTTCTCATTGGATTTTCTGTGGGTTTCTGGGATGTAAGAATGCAATGCAATTGATTTTTTTGTGCCTTTATCTTGCATCCTACAAATTAGATGAATTCATTTATTCTCTTTAGTAAGCGTGCGGTGGCTTTCCTTGTATTGTCTGAGCATTCAGTCTCCGCACCTGACATTTATCTTTCTTTCTTTCTTCCTTCCTTTCTTCCTTCCTTCCTTTCTTTCTTTCTTTCTTTCTTTCTTTCTTTCTTTCTTTCTTTCTTCCTTCCTTCCTTCCTTCCTTCCTTCCTTCCTTCCTTCCTTCCTTCCTTCCCTTCCTTCCTTCCTTCCTTCCTTCCTTCCTTTCTTTCTTTCTTTTTCTTTCTTTCTTTCTTTCTTTCTTTCTTTCTTTCTTTCTTTCTTTCTTTCTTTCTTTCTTTCTTTCTTTCTTTCTTGTATTTTTCAGATATCTTGCATGTATCCATGAACAACTATGTGTCGTGTCCCTCCCATGTGCCAGGCACTGAGCTAGTCTCTATCTCCTCAGTGACTTGACGACTCTTGTCACTGTTTGGTAGGATGAGGTAGTCAGTGAGGGACCTTCTCCGCTGACATGTTGAGAGCAGAAACCCAAGGAAGGGAATGAATCCTTCCAGGTCCCAAAGCCCCTTCAGTTCTGATCAGGATTCAAACCCCATTAACCGTCAGGCCAGACTGTCTTCTGACTGGTGACTCTCCCGTTTCAGGGGGCAAGAGGAATTAACCTTGACCCCAAGGGGCAGTTTCAGACCTCTGATCATTTCTCGAAGAGAAAGTGAAGATGGACGCCCTTACACTAAAACCAGGCCTTGAACGGACCCACTCACTGTCCTTCTTGCCCTTGCATCTGGGACTTGCTTGGAATAAAGAGGTGCAAATGTCGCCATTCTGATTTTTCCCTTCAAGCAGCATCTGAGCTGTGAGGGACGTGAGTTGGAGCTGCGGTGTGCCTCGGCCTTCCCCCCGACGTGAGCCCATGGGTGACGCTCTGCTGCTCCCCAAATGAGTGTCCCGAAGAGACCGTTGGCATCTTGGTCCCCAGCAGGTTGCTAGGCCTGCCCAGCTCGCCTCTTGCTGCCCCAGGTCTCACACTTCCTGCCTGCTGTCATCTTGCTCTTGCTTCTTAGCTCATTAGCCTGTCTCATCTTGGACAGACGGCCCCCTTCCCTCACACCCCTGGGGGCGCCTACCTTGCATTCTCACTTCACCTCCATGGACAACTTCATGATCCTTGTGGGCGCCTGAGCCCCGGCCTCCGGACTCCCCTTCTGCGTTCTCATCTCCCCAGACTTCTTGCTGTGGACTTGTGCCCTCCCCACTGCCCGCCTGAGAAGGCCACATGGCCAACTCGGCGTGTGCTCTAATCAGCAAGCCCCATGCTTCTGACACTTTTATTAATTCACACCAAACCGCAGTGTGGGTTTGTGGTGGCCTGTGTCGCCTCTGGCACCAAAGAGCTGTCCTGCCCACACAAGCCACAGGCTTGAGAGCCTCCCAGGGTCCCAGGCAGCCCTTGGGCACAGCCCCCCAATCCTGGGCTCTCAGAAGATTCTAGCAAATCCATCAGCTGCTGAGGCTGGGTTTGAAAACTTCTCCTTGATTATTCACACCACGCCAGCCACAGAGCTGAAAGCTGTCATGTACCACCCAAAGCAGGAGCTGGGAGTGGCTCCATTGTATAGATAGGGAAACTGAGGCTCAGATTTGTGACATGAGTCCCAAAAAGTTGCAGGGCTGGGATTCGAATCCAAGTCCTTCTGACTCTGGAGCCCCAGGATAGCCTTTTTCTTGTTCCCTTGAGATACTCGGTGGGTGTGAATCTTCCCCTTCACAGGGGCTGCTGGCCTCGATGACCCCAGGATGGAGCCAGCTCCATCAGGCTTCCGGACATGAGGCAGGTGATCCAGCCTGGGGCCCAGGTTGTGTCCTCTTCCTCCTCATCCGAACCCCACCTGGGACCCACCGCTTGTCTTTGTCATCCTAGCTGGTGGCAGTGAACGAGGGCATCATCTCTTGAGGGTGAGCTTTCAGAGTGCTTGGCGGAGGAGGGCACTGGGTGATGACAGAGAGGACAGAGGAGTCCCCCGCGCTGCCCCCGAGCTCCAGCCCGTGAGCGGTCAGCAGGGAAGCAGCCTGCATGGCTGGTGGCCGGTCACTGTCCCCTCGTAGAAAACGAGGGAGGAAATAACCCCCTATGGGGCATTGTGGGGGGGATACAGTGATATGGTTCTGGAAAGTGTTTGCTTCAGTGTCTGGCTAACAGTATCAATCGCAGTAATAAAAGAAGCTAATATTTACTGGAGGCCACCACTGACTACAGGGCAGACGCTAAGCGTCTCGTGCATATTGGCTCATTTAACCCCCACAGCAGCCCTGGGGGTAGGCGCTGTCCTTGTCCCGCTTTATAGAAGAGAGGACTAGGGCTCAGAAGCAGAAACTTGCTCAAGATCATGCAGCTGGTCAGACACAGAAGTGGGATTTGGCCCCTGGCCGTTTGGCTTCAGCATCTGCGCTCCTAAGTACTTCAAATGTTAGGGCCTCCCCACGCGCCGCCTGCCCAGACAGGCGCCAGGAGCCAGGAGCAGTAAACTCTCAAATGGAAAAGGCCAGGAGTAGAAACGTCCACACCGCATGGAGCATTGTTCCCCAGCCCAGGGGACAGACGCCCACACAATCCTCGCCCATAGGGGAGGCAGCCAGCTCGCCGGGATGAGAGGGTTCCCGCAAGCTGGGCCCGCCCTTTCCCCACTTTGGTCCCTTCGATGCTCCCTACATGAGGCTCTGCATACACAGGAGTTCTGCACACACGGGGGCTCTGCACACACAGGGGCTCTGCACACACAGGGGCCCTGCCCGTGCCAGCTAACTTGACTTTGAAGGAGACAGTGCAACTCATTGCAAGCTGCTGGGCTACCCCCTTCTGTGCAGCTCACAACTTTGCACACCGTGGGGGGGTTGGCAGCCGGTCAGAGGCTGATTTCTGCAGTGCTGGTAGAGTTCTGCTGCGTGATTTATAGATTGCCTTGATAGAAAAGCGATGCTGGGAATTTCCATTAGAACAGGGCAGCTTGCTGTTGTGGCTTTCTAGAAGGTCAGAGGGTAGGGCCTGAGAGAATGCTACCAAAGCAGACAGACAGCCTCCTCCTTGGAGCCTTGAGGATTCATTTCGGATGTTCGCTTTTGCCCGCCAGGGTCCCTGGGACACAGGTGTGGGTAACACAGGATCCAGCGGTGCCACAGGGTGAGACCCCCCTGCAAGGTGCTCCAGGCAAAAATCACTCACTATCCAGCATCCCCAAGTCCCTCGCTTACTTAGCCAATATTTCTGGGCACCTGCAGGGTGCGAGGCCCTATGCCAGATGCTAAGAATACAGCCCCGAGCAAGGCAGACAGGTTCTGTCTGCTCCCAAGGAGCTTCCACTGTATTGGGAGATGCAGAGGGCGTGGACCGGAATTGCTTGTCAAATGATAGGTGTGTAGCTTGGACTCCCAACCCAGACTCGAGTGGTCAGGGCTGGCTTCCCGGAGGAAGGGAAGTGGAAGCTAGGGTTTAAAGAATGAAGAAAACTTAGGCAAGAGCTTGTGCAAGCCTCTGAAGATGAGGGGGTGTGCACCCCGAAAATTAAGGTGGGCCGTCCGTTTGGAGCCTGCCAGGGAGAGGCCAGGGAGCGGAATGCAACTGGGGGAGGGGGGCTTAGACCACACGATCATTGACTTAAGACGCTTGAACTGAGCTCCAAAGGTGAAGGGGCCCCCCCTTGGACCCAGAGGAGGTGCCCAGTCCTATTTGGTGGCCAGTTCACCAGGTGGGGGCAATGGGGAGGATGGAAAGGGGGTCCAGGCAGGGCCAGCCGCATGTGGGTGTCCGGGGCAGCCTCTCCCAGCTCAGAGGGCTTGGCCGGCACAGCAGGTTGGCCACCCCTAAACCCAGGCCCCTGTCTCCCCTCCCCGTGCCCCTGAATCTGTCTGGTGGATGCCACGTGGCAAGAGAAGTTCCAGCCTTAAAAACTAAAACCTGCCAGCATCTGTCCTCAGCCTAGATTTTGCCTCCCCTTCCCTACCCTGACGCGCAGAGCAGGGGCGGGGGCCACTGGTGCTGGGTCGGAAGCCTGCTGCTACGTGGGCCACGGTGCTCAGAACCGGCAGGCCGGGCCCTGCTCCTGACCGCCTGCCCTCTGTGTCCACACTCACCGGGAGCCCTCGGCCACACACGAGGCCCTGCAGCCTCCTCCGTGACAGTCTGTCTGCCTCACTGGGCGGGAGGTGTGGGCAGCCCAGTGCTCACAGCGCTCTCTGTCTCTGTCTCTCTCTGTTTCCATCTCTCTTTGTTTCTGTCTCTCTGTTTCTGTCTCTGTCGCTTTGTCTCTATCTCTCTCTGTCTCCATCTCTGGAGTGTCTTTGTCTCTCTTTCTATCTCTATCTCTACCTTTCTCTGTCTCTCTCTGTCTCTGTCACTCTTTGCATCTCTGTCTCTGTCTCTCTGTCTCTGTTACTCTCTGTCTCTCTGTCTCTGTCACTCTCTGCCTCTCTCTCTCTGTCTTTATCTGTCTCTGTCACTCTCTCTATCTCTGTCTCTCTCTGTCTCTATCTCCATCTCTGTTTCTCTGTCTCTGTCACTCTCTGCCTGTCTGTCTCTGTCTCTATCTCTGTCTCTCTCTTTCTGATACCCTCCATCTCTCCTTCTCCTGTTCTCTTTCTCTTCATTCTTTCTGTACAGAGAGACCTTGGAGAGGTCCTATAAATTGGCGGGTGCTCTATCCATTTACGATCGCCCACATATTGCTTTGTAAACGCTCCTGTGATTCTCTCGGGGGCTGGGATTCTGGCTCCAGCCTCAGACTGTGTGTTCCTTCAGGAGAAAAGGACCATGTCTCTCCCATCAGACAGGAACCCATGAGGGCAAGGACTTAATTAAGGGAAATTACTAAAGACAGAGTAGATGCCCTCTTCGTGTTGGATCACAGACCCCATGTAGTTGAAATACCTTTGAAAGAAGCAAAAATTATGGAGTAAAAAGAGGATGTCCATGGAGTTAGGGCCAGGTTGAAATCTGAGCTTTGCCATTTACTGGTTTCCACCTCTCTGGGCCTCAGTTTCCTTCTGTGCTGCATGAAGATAGTAACTCCCACCTCACAGAGCTATAAAAGTTAATGTTCCCAGTCCACAAACACAGAGTGTCTACTGTGTGCCAGGAACTCTCTAGGTGCCAGAATACAGTGGTGAATAATACAAACGGTATCCCTGCTCTGGTAGGACTCGGGTGGGGAGACAGACCATTAATTAACCAAATAGCAAGAAAACATCAGACAGTGTTAAGTGTGGTATAGGTAATTTAGGATGATGTGAAAGAAAGTAACTGGGGCTTCTTAGATTGGTTAGTCTGAAAAGGTGTCTTTTAGGGAGTGACCCTAAAGCTTGTAGGACAAGGAGCCGTGCAAAAATCTAGGAGATGCAGGGAGGACAGCTACAGAGGGGAGGAGCACGGGTGGTCTGTCCAGAGATCAAATGTGTGCCTAGAACACGGAGGGCAGAAGGAAGAAAGAACCTAAGTCAGAGAGGAGGCAGTGATACCTCACATAAGACTTTGTAGATTTAAAAAAGAGTTTTTCATTAAAGTGTAGTCGATGTACAATTAGGATGTTAGTTTCAGGTATATAACATAGTGATTCAATGCTGCACTTTTCATCCCTGGAGATTTGTTTATTTTCTAACTGGAAGTTTGTATCTCTTAATCCCCTTCACCTGTTTCACGCATCCCCCTACCCCCTTCTCTTCTGACAACCACCTGTTTGTTCTCTGTGTTTGAGTCTGTTTCTGTTTTGTTTGCCCATTTGTTTTATTTTTTTAGATTCCACACAGAAGTGAAATCATGCAGTATTTGTCTTTCTCTGTCTGACTTGTCTCACTTAACGTTATACCTCCTAGGTCCATCCATGTTGTCGCAAACGGCATTCTTTTCTATGGCTGAGTAATATTCCTCTGTGTGTGTGTGTGTGTGTGTGTGTGTGCGCGCACTCACATACCACATTTTCTTTTCTTTATTTGTTTATAGACGGACACTCAGGTTGCTTCCTTTGTAGATTTTCTTCACAGTAGAACATGGGACTGAGTGTAGAGTGTCCACTGGGGAGCAACACGTTTTGAAAAGGATCCAAATTTCTATTTTGAAAAGAATTCTCCAGCTGCTGTGCAGAAACTGGACTGTAGGAAGGTGTATGAGTCAGGCGTGGTTGTAGTGCATCAGCAGAATCCCCTCCTGGGTCTGTGGCTTGATGCAGCAAAGGTTTCTTGTTCACAGAAAGTTGCATGTGGGTCGTGCCTCTCCAGGGCAGCTCTCCTCCACGAGGTGACTCAGGGATCCAGGCTCATTTTGCACTGCAGTTCTACCCTCTCACCACACACGTTACCACCAAAAGGGGGCACAGAAGCAAGAGAGTCATGCAGTTGCTCTTAGGGGCCCGTCTGGAAGTGGCTTAGGTCATTTCTGCTCATATTCCAGTGGCCAGCACCCAGCCATGTGGCTGCAGTTGTGCGGGAGGCTGGGAAATGGGGCTTTCCTGGCTGTGCAGGAGGAGGACAACACTGAGAGTTGATGGCCATCTTTCACTGTATCTGCTAAGGACAGGAGCCAGGAGAGAACGGTTAGGAGGCTCTCACAGCCTCCCAGAGGAGGAAAGGTGGTGGCCTGGGTGCAGGTGGTGGTGATGGGCACGTAGAGAAGATAGTGTACCATTGATACAACACCTGGTACCATGCTAGACTGGTAGGCCCCCATTGGACGATCATTATAATCCCTATGATCAAAATATTGAGATGTGCCTTCCCGGGATGGACTCAAATTCCCCTAAGTGTCCTTTTCTCTGATCCCGAAGGTTAATAGGTTGAGGTACTCTCTGATCCTGTAGGGTGCCTGGGTGACTCTGTTGGTTAAGCCTCCGGCTCTTGGTTTCAGCTGAGGTGCTGAGCTCATGGGTCATGGGATCAAACCCTAGGTCAGGCTCCCTGCTCAGTGGGAAGTCTGCTTGAGATTCTCACCCCCTGCCCCTGCCCCAACATGGGCACGTATTCGTGCACACTCTTTCTCAACGAAATAAATCTTAAAAAAAAAAAAAGACATGATCATAAGACCCTGGAACCTTAATCTTGTCATGGCTCTTAGAATTGTCCAAGTCCACCCGCTGCGTTTCTCAGGTGGGAAAGAGCAGCCCAGATGAAGCTATAGACTTGCTCCAGCTATGGTGCAGGTCACTAGCTAAGCAGAGGCCAGGAGCCAGAGCTAGAGCCTAGGTCTGCACACACACACACACACACACACACACACACACACACACACACACCCATGTCTCTTTACGCAATCAAGTGATGTCTGGATTTCTCCTTCCTCAACAAGTCCAAGAGCTTGTTGGAAGTGAGACCTGAATGGAGGTGGTGGAATAGGGGAGTGAATGGGGTTTGCTCACCCAGGCCTGCTGCTGCTCTCCTCCCTGTCCTCATGCTCCTGAGAAACAACATATGGGGTGTGAGAAAGACTGCGGGTTCTAATCCACCCTCTGTCACCTCCTCACCATGACGCCTTCAGTTGGTTACTTAACGTTTTTAGAAAAGGGAACTAATGACACCAGCCTCGTGGGGTTGTCAGTAGGACTGATGAGACTGTAGGTTAAAAGGCATAAGCTCAGAGCTTGGCGCCCAGGGGATAGGTGAGAATAATTACTGGGAACAATTGCCAAGCCTCCTTTTGTCCCTACCCCTCACACCCAGGACCCTGGGTGCAGAGTCATTTTACCAAACCTCCTCCAGAATCAGGACAGGTTGAGGAGCCCACTCTGCTGTGACGGATGCTTCCCCCTTCCCTGAGAAGTACATAGACTTTCCTGGCATCTTTATCCATTTTATGGGGTCCATTGGGCCTTGCAGTAAGATGGAACTGAGCATCCTTGCCACCATGTCTAGAGATCAGAGAGGCCACAGCAAACCCAACTTTCCCAGTTGTCTAAAGGGCTGCACTATTTTCTGGCACCCAGATGTTCTTTGATAGGCTTCTGTCATTTGCACTGGATCAAATTTAGAGTATAGGAGCCTCTTAGCAGGTGCAAGGGCCCCTTCATCTCTCCATGGTCCTGACCAGCCAACTTCCAGGCTGGATCCTGCCAGTCTTTGGGATCCAGCATGGGCTCTCAGAGGTAGTTCAATAAAGAGAATTTTAAAGCCTTTTAATGCTTAGCAGGGAATCTGTCCTTTGCCAAAGCACCAATTAAAGGTACAGGCCAGTTCAACATGACTTTATTACTACCATTTTATCTTTGGAGAGGAGGCACAGGGGAGGTGCAGACACTGAAGGCTCTGGGACAGGCATCCCAGCTCCCCTGAACAGGACTCATTGACAGTTACCAGGCGCCTTCCCCCGAAGCCTCCACGGAGAAGCCAAAGGACTCCTTGACTTTGTGCCTACCCTCAGGAGTTCTCAGAGCAGTGGAGAGACATGAAACAGTGGAGTGAGACTGGTCAAGGAGGATGTCCTGAAAGGGACAGGCTTTATGCTAGGCTTTAAAAGGTAGATACGATCAGGGCAAAGTGGAGAGAAGCCCTGCAGGGGGAAAGGCATGGTTAATGGGCTCACTGATAACATTTGGGGGCACTTCCTATGTCCCAGGAACTCTGCCGAGCACTTTATAAATGATCTCTTATCTCTCCAACAACTTTGTGATATAGGTTCTGTTATTGTGACCATTTTGTTGATATAGAAACTGAGGCTTAGATACTTCAGCCAGTTTGTGCTTTTGGTAAGTCCTGGAACCTGGATTAGAGCCCAGGCAGATGATCCATGTTTTTGCTTTTAACCCCTGGGATGAGTAGTAGGAGAAGAGGTGTGACAGGGTCACAGTATGGGATTCGTACAGCTGTTAGAGTTCGTGTTTATCTGAAGCCCACAGGTCCCCATGTCCCTCGTTCTGGGCCTCCCAAGAGCCTCTGTCCACTCATTTATCTCTCCATCCACCCATTCACCAGACCTAGATCTACCACCTAAAGTGACCTGGTGTAGGCCCCAGGTCCTCTTACCAACTGTCTTTCCCCTGCTGTTCTAGCAGGTGCCTTTGGAAACTATTACTCCCAAAGGAGTTTGTGTCAGGTGGCTGGTGATCTTGAAATTTCCCATAGACCACCAAATAGACTGTTTAGACCATTGCCTACACTACTCCTGACATAGGTTGCCTAAGGCTAGCGGCTCGGTCCCACTTCTGGAATCTTCCAAAGAGACTTCATCTATGTCTAGAGCCCGTAAGACTGTGGTGATCATTCAGGTGTTTGACCATGTGTTCACCTCATCCATCCATCCATCCATCCATTCATCATCCATCCATCCATCTATTCATCCTTCCATCTGTGTATCCATCCATCCATCCATCCATCTTCCATCCATCCATCCATCTGTTCATTCATCATCCATCCATCCTCCTACCTACCACCCACCGATCCATCCACCCACCTGCCCTTCTATCCAGAACATATTTTGAACCAGTAACCTTGTCTTCCTTACACTGGGCCCTTGACACTGTAGACTAGGACTTTCTAGAAAATGGAGAAGTTAGTTCACAGCCCATCTCTCTTTATGCTTTGTCAAGTGATAGATGCTCTGAATCCACTAAGTGAAATATACTGACCATAGGACAAATGACAGGCCTGGATCTGTCCAGACTGATCTTCCAGTCTCTAGCCCTTTGTGCTGTAGAGAAGTGATTGAAGTGTGCCCCCACTCATATTACAAGTGAAAATCTGAGGTTTGGAGGAGGGAGCTAAGCAATCAAGAACCAAACCCCACTCTTAGTGCCCTGCCCACCTGCTCAGTGCCCACCAAGCTTGGTGCCCGTGCTGGTCCTATGGGGGTTTTCTCACATATCCAAGCAGAGTAGCTTTTGTCAAGAGCAATATTGCTCACAGTTTTGTGCAGACCTGCTGCAAGCCCTGTGATCATGGGCAGACACCCTGATGGGGCACATGGGTGACAGAATAAAGACTTAAATCCCTAATCCTGATTATGCTATCATGCCCCACACTTTCTCATGGCCTTCCCTTTTCCCTGTGCTCCTCCCCTTCATTTCCATGACTGTGTCCATCTCTGTTCCAAGTCACTCCCTCTCTCTTTCTCTGTACGTCCCTCTTGATTCTGCCCCATTTCCCTTTTCTGCCTCCCTCTTCTTATTTGTGTTCATGCACCCTCCCATTCATCCTTAAGCACCCATCTGCTCATTCCCCACACTCATTAAGCCCTGTTAATTCCATTTCTTAAATTTATCTCAGTTGTGTCCACTACCTTCCATCCTGAGGCCCCACCTGCAAGTCTGCTCCCCCATCACTCTGGTCAGAATGTTTGTCACCTCCTGACCTGACCAGTTGTATGCTCTTGCCTGCCTCAATCCATGCAGGTAGAGGAAACTTTCAAGATGCAAATCCGATCATATCATTTCATTGCATAAAGCCCTGCAGCAGCCTGCTGTTGGCCTCAGAATGGAATCCAGCCCTGTTCCATGCCATAAAGAGCCCTACAGGATCCTGTTCCTGCCTACCTCTCTACCTCATCGCTCAACCAGCCCCCAACCAGACCCTCCCACCTGACCTCCAGCCCCAAGGAGCTTCTTTCAGCTCTTCAGAAAAAGCCACGCCCTCCCTTAACTCTGGGCTTTTTCCTGTGCTGTCCCTCTCCCTGGAACACACTCACTCTCCTCTCTTACCGGGGTTAGTCTGACTCATCCTTCAGTTGGGCAGTCTTTCCTCCACTCCCAAATCTGGGTTAGATGCTCTACTTTGCATTTCCATGATCTCCTCCACTTCTTCTAAATCATAGCACTTATCAAAGCGAATCTGAATTGGCTGTTCATTGTCTGCCTCCACTGCTGGAGCCATAAGGGCTTAGGGTACAATAGGCTTCCAGTTTCCCAAAAGAAAGCCTGAGAGTGGATCCCTAACTCAGGCTCCCAGATCGCGGAGGGAGGCCCCCTCCTATAGCCATCACTGGGAGCTGTCCATGGTGCTGCCGGCTCCCATGTTTCACTGCCTCGCTCAGGCATCATCTCCAAGGTGCCCTGTATTCCTAGATATTTCCCACTGGAGAGGGAGAGGCCTTGGCCTGACTTAAATTCGCAGTCTGCTCCACCTGGTGAATTTGGGTCTGCCTTTATGTGGAAAGCTCAATGGGAAAGCGTCAAGCCTTCTTATATACACCTATCTCTTGTCATTTGGCCAGATTTTTGAGAAGGGGCCATCCGAGCAACAAATAATTTAAGAAAGTTTTCTGTCCACTAGCCTAATCCCCCACCCTCCCTCTCCAAGTATGGGGGAAATAGAGACCCAGTCTCCTTTCCTGAAGCCCCGACTCAGAGGCCGGCAAGGGCCCCCTCTCCATTTGGCTTCTTTGCTCCACATTGTGCCAGGAACCTGCTCACTATCTCTTTAACTCACCCATCTCAGTTGCCTCCCCTTTTCCCCTCAAACTCAGCCCTCTTTGTAATATTGGATTAGCCCACTTTCTTGAAAGCTGATTTCTATTTGCATAATCCTCCCCTCTTGGAGCTGCTAGGCCCTCAGTGATAAGCCGATGGGCTGGGGCAGTCAAGCAAATTATACACTTTACTCTGAACAGCTGCTGAAAGTGGAGGAAGTTACTTTTTAAAGAAGACACACTTTATTTTTATCTCCACTTTCCTTTTGACCAGTTGTGCCAGCAGTTTTGGGTACACTAGCTTACATTTCCTGGAAAACATAGATCCTAATTAAACTGCAGCAGACAGGATGGAAGTTAGACCTTAGGAAGGACTTCCTAATAGTGCTAGAAGAGAGAATGCATATGGAAATCCCTGGTAATGACAGCACATTACACTTTATCTATAGAGAGCACATCTGATTTTTTTCCCCCCGAGAGACACTATAGGCACCCAGGAGAGACATCTCTCCCAAGTGACAGTCTAGACTCCCAAAGCTTAGACAGGTGTGGATGGAGGTGTGGATGGAGCTAGAAATAGAGAAACTGACCCCAGCTCTCTTAATGCCCAATTCACTGAGCTCAATTCCAATCAACAAACACCCACGACCTGCTATGTGCCAGAAGCACCCAGCGAGCCTTTTACTGAGGACCTGCTATATGTCCGCCCACAAATTACAGCCCCGGGGGATTTAGCACAGACCACAGACCCCTAAAGAAAAGGGGATGGAAGGAGAGCCAAGAGGAAGGCACCTCTTTTTTTTTTTAAGATTTTATTTATTCATTTGACAGAGAGAGATTACAAGTAGGCAGAGAGGCAGGCAGAGAGAGAGGAGGAAGCAGGCTCCCTGCTGAGCAGAGAGCCCGATGTGGGCCTCGATCCCAGGACCCTGAGATCATGACCTGAGCTGAAGGCAGAGGCTTTAACCCACTGAGCCACCCAGGCGCCCAGGAAGGCACCTCTTATCACGATGGTATCCTTTTCTCGCCCAGCCCCGGACGGAGGATACAGCAGCCTCTCTCCCATCTCCTCGAGCCCTTCCCCCGAGCGTTTTCTGAGGGGCCCATGGGCAAGTCAGCAGTCTCCCACTTGCTTACAAGTGAATGACGCTCTTCATGGAACTGAGGCTGCAGGACCGCTGAGCTATATTTGTACAACTTGTAAATCAGCATGTCAGGCTCTCCTGCAAAACCCAGGAACCTTTCGTGTAGGGAGGCATCCGCTCAGCTGGTCTTTTCCCAACCCCCAGAACAGCCACACTCCTTGACATACCTCAGGCCCGCCAGCTCCCTCGGGTTACACCTGCACCAAAGACACACAAGCGAAGCTGGAAGCGCGGGAGGGGGCAGGGGCTCCCTTCCTTGCACTGGGCTTTGCTCTCTGCAAAATCCTTTCTAGGGGATGTTTGGGAATTAAAAGGATTTCTATCCACCACACTTATTGCTCCTCTTCTCTCTCAAGGCTGATTAAGAAGCAGAATGTTCTAGAGGCAGGAGAAGGGACTTAATGGCCCTTAAGGGCCAGGTGGGCCCTGTCAACTTTGAGGTTCTAATAACGCTGACTTTGACAGGTGGTGCCTTGGGCAAAGCTGGAAAGGATGGTAGAAAGAGCACAAGACTGGGAGCTGGGAAACCTGGCCTTGATCTTTGTCACGGTTTGAGCTTAGGCATGTCTGAGCCTCAGTTTCCCCATGTGTGAAATGAAGACTCTAGTGTAAGAATGTTTAAGGACTGTTATTGCAGGAAGAGCTCAGAACTGCCACTGGGCAAGTTCAGGCAGTTTGCTCCACCTCATTGAGACTCAGTTTCCCCATCTACAAAATGGGGAAATACTTCCTTCCATGTGATTTTGTGAGGATCAGGTACACACCAATGTAAAGTTTCTGGTGCAGTGCTTGGCACCAGGTAAAGACTCAGTACTCCTCATCTCTCCCCCTCTGGTGAATCTGGTTTCTGGAGAAGCCTTCTGCAACCAAATCCCCTGGGGCATCCAGGCCTGAGTGCTCATCTGAGTTTCACAGTGGACAGGGCCAGGCAAGGAGCCAGGCACAGTCCCTTTCTCCCTCCTTCTCTCCTCAGCCTCTGGTGAGGCCCTTTTGAAAGCAGGTAAAACACTAATAAATGTTGAAAGAAAGGAAATGAGCCTGGTTGCCGAGTCTTTGGATGAATAAATAAAACAGCAAAATGGAAAAGATTGCCCCAGAGTTGGGCATCTGCCAGATCCTCCTGAGGCTGGGACAGACTGCTGAGGCCAGTTGATGAGAGAAAATTTGGCTTATTGCAAAGACCAGGCACTTTGGGGCCAGGCTAGCTTGAGTTTTTTTTGTTGTTGTTTTGTTTGTTTGTTGAAAGAGAGCGATAGCATGGGAGGGAGGGGCAGAGGGAGAGAGAGAATCTTAAGCAGTGAGTATGGAGCCCGCTATAGGGCTCGATCCCACAACCCTGAGATCATGACCTCAGCTGAAATCATGAGTCAGACGCTTAACCGACTGAGTCATCCAGGTGCCCTGAGTTTGCATTCTTGGTTCTTCCTTTTGGGCATCTTTGTGATGCTGAAGAAGACCACTCTGAGCCTCAGTTTCTTCACCTGTGAAGTGGGGAGATCCATACCCACCTTACAATGGTCAGGATTAGAAAGTGTCTGCCAAAGTTCATAGCATATACTAGGTGCTCAATAATAGTATTTTACCCTCTTCCAGGAATCCCTAAGACCATGGAACAAAAGAGGGGCTTTTCAGAAATGAAATCATGTGTGTTAATTTTAGGGGATGAAGAGGAGAGCTGAAAAAAGCCAGTGGATTCAGTGCCCATGAAACTCTCGATGGAAGGCCACCCATGAGCTGCCTTCATTTCATCTTCATCTTCCCAGAATCTTCTAGCCTCCCTCATGGCACTGGATAGTGTCTGCTCTCTTGACCTTTCACATTAAAGAACAGGAAGGACTGGAGTATGAGGGTTCACAGGTGTGTTTGTATTTACTACAGGGAAGCTGCCCCCGTGTTTGGGCTGAGGACCAGGACCCAGTAGGTGGAAGGGCTTGGTGGCGGAGCTGGGAAGGGATGAGGAGCAAGGCCCCAGTCCATGTAGGAAAGGACGGGACGGGTCGTGGTGCTCCAGAGGAGGTGTGGCCGCGGGAAGGAATGTGAGTGCGTGCGCAGTAGGACAAGACGGCGCTGTGGGCAATGCATCAACTCTGCTGACAGACAAACCTGCATCCAGACTCCAGCTCTGTCACATGCCAGATGGGTGGCCTCGGTCAGATCCTTTCATCTCGGACCCTCAGCTTCCTCTCTTCTCAAATGGATGCAGTAGCTGCCACCTTATCTGTGTGGGGTGGGTTTAAGAGAAGCTTCTGGTATGATGCTTGGCGTTTGGAATGTTCTTTCCTCTCTGGGCTGGAGGAATGCAGAAGGGGGTGAGGGAGGAGACAGGAAAGGGGCAGGAAGGAATGACGCTGAGGTGGTCCCAGGAGGAGAAAAAGCCCAGTGTCCTTTCCCAAGTGACTCCCTGTCCATGTCAAGGGGAAGGGCCAGGTGGCCGGTCCTGGGGGCCCCTCGGCCAGTCAAGAACCAAGAGGCCGAGAGATGAGGGCGGGGGCTCTGCCTCATGCTTGGAGCGTGCATACACATGCTGGTGTTGGCTTGTGTGGGCTTCGTCCACACGGTGCTCACTGAGGTCACCTGCTTGAGGGAATGTGTTGAGAATCAGTGAGTGATCAGGAGATGGAGCCTAGGAGGAAAGACTGGGGTGATCTCTTTGCCTTCAGGCCAGAAGCAGCCAGAGGGGACTGCATGGTGAGTCATCGCTCCCTCAGGCTGGTTCGAGTGCGGGGTCAGCTGGGCCAGCTAACCTCACTTGGCCTCAGCCTTGCATATCCGGTGGCTAATTGCTGGTCCCCCTCCAGGGACTTGATGGCACAGTTAAATGAGTCGATACCTGTGAAGCTGGTCTGGAAGAAGTGCCCCGTCCTGTCAGCAGGAAGGAAGAGCAAGAGAAGAACGTCGGTCAGGGTATTCGGGGCGGATCTGGAAGGACCTGGTACGCCTCGGGGCTTGTTCTCAACACCGGCACCCAGAATAGCACTCCTCACCTTCGCCTCAAAGACCCCATAGAAGGAGCTGGGTATCGGGTCTGTCTTAGGTAGGTTTCCCCTGAACCGCTCCCCCCACACCAAGATTTGATGACAAGCCATTTATTCCGGAGCTGATCCCAGGGGGCGGTTTCAGAAGTGGAGCCGTCGCACAGGGAAGGGAGGCCAGCCAGTGAATGGGGTGCCATTGAGCAAGTGATAACTGAGGTTCAACACCCTGAACCTCTACAGAGGGCTTCAGGAGATGCTGTAGGGGAGGACCTGCTAAAACCTTAGTGTGCGTCAGAATCACCTGACGAGAGTGTTTGTTTGTTTGTTTTTATTTAAATTCAATCAGCCAGTATATCGGACATCATTAGTCTCAGACGTGGTGTTCAATGATTCATTAGTTTCGTGCCCTCCCCAGTGCCTGTCCCCCAGTTACCCTACCCCCCGATGAGGTTTTTAGAGGAAGATTCTGGTGCCCCTCCTCCAGAGAGTCTGGTTCTCTAGGTCCAGGTCAGAGGCCAAGTGTTCATGTGTCTAAGCACCTCCCACGCACTGCAGAGGCCACACGTGGAATAGTGGTGAAGACCACATGCAGGGTGACGCCGCCCCACCAAGGCTGGGGACTCTGGGTATGGGTCCGCCCACTCCCCGCCTGCTCTTACTGAGGACAGCTTCCGGGGTATGAGCACTCCGCAACTCGGGCAGCCGAAGACCCAGGCTGGGGCAGAGTGGCAGGGGGTGGCCGCAAATGGGCATGTAGACACAGGCGCGGAGTGAGTACGCAAGCATCTGCTACAGTCAGGGGGCCGGGTCTTCATCTTGGCTCTGTCCTCTGTGACCGGCAGCACTCCAGTCTGCAACCCTTGCAGGGTCCTCCTCTAGGAAATGGGACTGGTAATTGCAGTGTCAGTGTTCATGATGGGGATTTAATGGAGTCCATCCAGTGTGCGTGTCTGGCACACAGTAGGTGCACAAGACGTGTTTGTTCAATCGGGAGCAGCATTGTCGCTGAACGGGTGTGAGCGAGCTGTGGATCCTACAGAGGGCTGGAAGCCGGAGACCAGTGCGAGTCCCATCTGTGCGTCTGCCTGGCTCCTCACCGCCTTGAAGACTGAATCATGTATTGAGGGAGGGTCTTCTTTTTTGCCAAGAACCAACTCCATTCCACCCCAAGACAGTTTTAGCAGAAACGGCCTCATGACCCACGTGCTTCCCAGCGGGGCTCCTGAGACAGGTCTGCCCCCTCAGCCCTGCCTCCCCACTCCCTGCCCTCGGCATCTCGAAGACATAAGAGGGAGAGTTCTGGACAGCTACGTGGTGGGGGGTCAGCACCTGCGAGACAGAGGCCAGGTGTGTGGGTCAGGGAGGGGGAAGCATGCAGAGCAGAGAACCTAATACCGACATCCCCTGCAGGACGCTGCCCAGAGCCAGCCGTGGGAACCGTCTCAATGCCCAGGAGAGGCTGTGCTCTCCCAACCTGGTCCTTGCTTGGGACTACCCTGCTGAGATGAACCCGAGGAAAGAGAAGGAAGAATCTGGGGCTCTTCCGGTCCCCCCCCCCGCCCCACTTGGCTACGAGGTGTGTCATGGAACCAGTGTGGCTCCAAGCATCGGAGTTTTGGCCCAATTCTGCCTCTTTCTTGCTATGGGACCACGGAGCTCTGGTTTCTACCCACAATGTGAATGTACCAGGTTGTCTCTGAGCCCCTTTCCTGCCCCAACAGCTTCCAAATCTTCATCCTCTGGACATCTCTCTGAGCCACATCTGCCCAGCCGGGCAGGTAGGGCTCAGGTAGGGCCCGCAGCCAGAGTACCTGGAGCCCCAGCTGAAAGTATAGATTCCCAGGTCCCTCCAGGCACTTGCTTTGTCTTTCCCTGCCTGCCCATCCCTGGGAGACACACACACACACACACACACACACACACACACACACACACACACACTGCATTTTGAGAACTCCTGTTGAAAAGATGGGAGAATGTTCGCTCCCTCTCTCTTCCGTAACCAGTTAAACAAAGCCACCCAGCCGGGCTGGGTCACCCGACACTGGTGCATGTAATTTCTAAGTGGGAACAACAACTCATCAAACGGAACGGCTTACAATTGCCTGGGATAAAACTATTTTCTTTTCAACCTTCTCTGGAAAGTGACAGATAATAACCAGCCTGGAGATTGTAATATTATTAGGGCCAAAAATAAAATAAAACCCCTTAACTGCCTCCTCTTACAGAGCGAAGCCAAATATTCTTCAATTCATTTAAATAAAGTGATTGTTTTCCTTGTTCATTTATCTTATGTTGCCAGCGACCTGCTTTGCCCTCCCTCCCTCTGAATACGGGGGCGGCGGTCCCCTTCCCCTTTCTCCCCTTGTCTCCTGGGGTCTAGTCTCTGATTCGTCTCCTGCTTCACAGGCATCCTGTTCAAACCCACCAGCAAGAAGCCAAGCATTTCTAAACCACTTTTAGCAAGCTTGCTTCCCATCCAACCCCCACCACTTACGTTAAATGAGATAATATGAATAAGGCACCCAGAACCAGGCAGGGCCTGTAGGTACCCAACTAATGCCTAACAACCTAATTGATAATGTTGTAGGTAGGACATTCAGATGCCATGGCTTTTGTCACGCTGAGACAACATGTGCCCTCGGATGGATCACTGCACACTGAGCCTCAGTTTCTCCAGCTGTGAAGTAGGGAGAGAAGGTACGGACAGAGAGAGTCCAGAAGAGGGATTGGTATGCTCCCATCTTTTCCCAGGAGAACATCATGATAGGAAGACCCTGGGGAAAGGGTCCAATGTCTTTAAGGCCTCATCTTTCTCTTCCTTGGTATAAATGCTGTATATAAGCAGAAACAGACCGGCAGGTGCAAATTCAGCTGATGAACCATTAGTTCATACTGAACCTCTCTATTCCTACGCCCATCATTCTAGATGATTCTCTGAGTGCAACTTGCTTCTTTTCTGCTCCTGCCTCTTTTTACCAGTTGTGGTGACTTAGGTACCCCCGTGGCAACCTTACCTTTCCCCTTCTCCACCAAGTAGAAAAGGCCATGCTCACATTTTAGGGCAGTGATGAACATTCCAGCCAGCCCATGAACAGGGCTGAGCTCGTGGTGAACATCCCCATACATGGAGCCCTGGAGCCGTCACTGAGAGTGACCCCTTCATTCTTCCTTTGTTTTCACAAGCCTGCAGTGCAATCCCTTATCTGCAACCCGGAAATAAAAAAAAATCTGAAAATTGAAAGATATTGGGGCTTTGTTTTCATTTTTGTTTTGGTTTTGGTTTTTGTTTTGGTTTTGTTTTTGGTGATCCATTTGGTAGTCAAACTAGATCTGACTTGAACCGATCTGGTAGCAAAACCCAGCCTGAGTCGATGGGAGGTTATTTATGGTGTTTATTTGTCTCGTTTAGTGTTTCCATCCAGACGTCTCACTGCAGAACTATCGATGTGGGTGATTATGGAGTGAGCCCTCAGCCTCCCTCCCCAGAGGGGTGTAATAGACTGAACAAGAGCCACATCACCTTCCTGCAGAATGAGGCCTGAGTTCCAAACGCATCTGGCTCCAAGGTTCCGGCTGGGGATTGTGGGGCGGGTGTTGCGATCAGACACGGAGTCCCACCCCTGGCTGTCCTCTGTGTGCCTCCTGCAAGCTTCCCCTCTTGGCAAGTCGTGGTTCCGACAGCTGTCCTCTCACTGACACGTGCACGGAAATCCAGCTTAGCCCCTCTCACCTGAGCACGGCTCTTTGCCACCCGCCCCCCCCCACACACACACACACACGCGGGTGCGCCAGCTTAGCCCCTCCCACCTGAGCACTGCTCTTTGCCACCCCCCCCCACACACACACACGGGTGCGCCAACGCAGCAGCCCTGAGCCCCTGCGCCGATCAGCCCCTTTCTGGGGGTCCTGAGTCCCCATTTTACCAGGCTGCCCCAATACCATTTCTAGGCAGACGTCTGCACCCACCAGGCAGGTGGAAGGGAAGGCCTCCGCCCTGCCCAACATCCACACGCCTGCCTTCCCCTACCCTGCGCTGTGGCTGAATTCTCTGCTCCTCGTGGTTTTTGGCACTAGGTCCCCGCCGCTGGGGATCTCACAACACAAGTGTGCGTTTCCCAGGCAAGCCTGCTCCTTCCTTAAGGACCCAGACCAGCAGCAGGTGGAAGCCCAGCCAGTCGACTCTGTCCAAGGTTCTGGATCTTTTTCTCCTGTAACTTTCTCCTGCAGGCTTTTCTCCCGAGCCACGGAGATTGCGAGCTTGATGCTGGCCGTGGAGGAAAGGGCCTTCGGTAACTCAGTGCAAGGCTGGTGGAGCCAGGAGCGGCGGGAGGCGGGGTGGGAGTCCCTTTCTATCAGACTGTGTGGAGGTGGGAATGACCCAGAAATGTATCCTTGCAGGTTCTGGTCTAACTCTGGAACAGCAATACGGAGTTAGTATTTCTTGACCACTTGCTACGTGTCAGGCAGTGTTCTAAGCACTTCACATGAGCTATCCCATTTAATCCTCTCAACACTTTATGAGATGAGTTCTGTTGAGTACCTTTACTTGATAGATGACAAGACTGAGGCCCAGAGAGGCTGGGTAACTTGCTCCAGGTCACACAGCTAGTATTTGGTAAAGCCAAGAGCTGATACCCACAATTGGACTCCAGAGCCCAAATTTGTAACCATAAATGTGTCAGCTACCTCTTGGCATGGCAATGCTGTGTAACAAATGACACCAAAGTCTCAGTGGTTACAACAATAACCATATTTTGCTCATGTATCTGGAGTGATGAGCTAGGCAGCTCTGTTTTCTTGGCTGTGCTTGCTCACATGCTCCGGGCATTGACTGACTGTTGGCTGGCCTAGACATTGCCCCTACCCTCATGGGAATGAATGGGCTAATGGGTGAGGTGGGACACTCCTATAATCAGAAAACAAATGTCACTGCACATGGAGGGCCAGCTTATTTGGAGAGATACAAGAAAGACCTGAATCCAAGAAAGTCAATCTGGGTAGGCATCCTGTAGAAGGTGAGACTTGGCCCCAGAGAAGCAGAGGAAGCTCCCAGCTAGAGAAGGAGTTGAAGGTGGAGTCAGGGAAAGCAGGGGAAGAAGATAGAGGAGCTAATTTCCCAACACCTTAGCCTTTGGTGAGCTTCCTACATACCCTGCTGTGGCTTCCTGCTCAGGACCCACTCTCTGAGGGTCTTCTGCATTCCCTCTCCCTCTGTCTCTCCCCAGAAGCCACTGGGGGAAGGATATCACTGGGCTCAAAGGGAGAGTGTGGAGGGGTTTGGAGAAGGAGGCCCCAAGCCTCCTTGTGAAACTTGGTGGAGGGAGAAGACAGGGGAGGAGCGGGGGAGGGAGAGCAGGTCTTGCAAGCTGGAACCTACTCATTTTTCCAGACTCGAGCTCTCAGATGGCAGAGGCTCTGTTCTTTGGGCTTGCCTGGCTCCATCATTAGAGACGGAAGAACTAATTCCCCAGTCTGAGTCCCCTAGAGCAGCCTCCGGAATAGATGGAACTGCAGTACATAGGCCATATCAGGCCCACCGCTTGCTTTTGTAAATAAAACTTTATTTGAATACAGCCATGCTCATGCACTTATGTATTGTCTACACTGGCCGACAACAGAAGTGACTCATTGTAACAGAGACCACATGGCCTGTAGGGCTTAAAACTTCCTAGCCAGCTCTTTACAGAAAACTCCGTGACCCTGCTGTAGGACGCGAGCTCCCCAGGGTGGGGATCTTTGCTGTTTTATTCACCGCTGTGCCCCCAGTGCCCAGAACTGTGCCTGGCTTGGGGCGGGCACTTGACCCATAGGTCCTGAATGCAGAAATGGCCTTCCCCACCTGCTGATCATGCCACATTCATGCTGTCCGTGGTGGAGGGAATCCCTTTCCCATTCCACAGAGCAACGTTGTTCTGGCCCTTTGTTTCATTCTGCCTGGGCTGGTCATTTCACGGGTGAGGAAACAGGACGTGAAGAGATCAAGGTGAACAGCCTTAGTCTTCCAGCCCGTCAGCAGTGAGCCAGCCCTGGGACCCAGGTCTCCTAGCATACATCTCAGGCCTTTTTCTAGAAGATGCCCTCAAAGCTTCCAAAGCTTCCCTCCCCATCCGCTTTGAGGTTTCCTTCTTTGGTGTTTTATAGGAGGTGCCCAGTGGGTGCACGTACTTTGGGGCTCTGGAGGGGGGTGCTAGGGACCCCTGGGTCCCTGGGGAGCGAGGCTGCAGCAGAGATGGGCCCTGAGCTCGCGCATGGTACGTTGAGAAGACCACCGAGTGCACTCAGCTGGGAGAGAGACCGCGAGGCCCGGGCTGTGATTTGTCTCTCTTCCAGACCTGCTTAGGGCGGCCGCTCCCAAGGTTTGGGAGTGGAGGAAACTACTTGTCACGAACCCGCAAAGCCAAAAACCAATGAGTTCTTCCCAGAGCTAGAAGCAGATGGAAGTCCGGGGGGTGTCAAGTCTTCAGCTAGCCTTGGCCCGTGGGGGACTCGCGTGGAGGGGGCGGGGGAAGCAGCTGGACAACTGTCCCCCAGGTCTGTCCGGGTAGAAGACAGTCATTTGTCACACCTGTGCTGGGCAAGGCGGGGGGAGGGGGGTCCCCGCTCGGCCCTCTCAGTGGCAGCTTCTCCAGGTTGAAATGCACGCAGGTTCGCCTCTTGCCGAGTTAGCTCCAGGGCCTTCTGTGCCCTGAATCCTTCACCTGTGTCAATTCGGGACCCTCTCTTTCCTGAGCTGGTCAATTGCTCTTGGTGTCCCCAGCTCCTCCACTGAGCCCCCTAGTCCAGGAGCAAACAGGCCGTAAATAAACATGTCCGAGGGAGAGAGGAGTGCTTGTTTCAGGTGCCTGTCAGGCCTGGGCACCCTGCAGGGGTGGGGGTTCCGGTGGAATGGGGGCGGCTGCAGCCTCTGATGGGCTCTGACGTCATTTGCGGGTGGGGGAGGCTGCATCATGTTGACGGGACTCGGGGTGACAGGCCTGGGGAACACAGCGGGCAAGTGGGGTCACCCTGAGGGACTGCTTGGGCATCTGCCCAGGCTTTGGGGTTGCTGTCAGTCCCTTCCTAGTGGACAAAGGAGGATCCAGACCGCCTAGATCGTGTGTTGAGGGGTGGGATGCAGGTCTTGGTGAGGACTTCCTGGAGGAGGAGTATGAGTAAGCTCAGAACGGCAGAGTTCACTGTGGGCTCCCCTCTGCCGAGGCGTGGCCCTGGACCAAAGGTCCCCTCTCAGCCTAGAAACTTCCCCAAGTCTACAGTCTGCACCTTTTCCCACAGAGCTCTGTCTCCCACATCAGACTGGGGGTTCCTTCCGA
This sequence comes from Ailurus styani, assembly GCA_002007465.1. Classification (NCBI taxonomy): domain Eukaryota; kingdom Metazoa; phylum Chordata; class Mammalia; order Carnivora; family Ailuridae; genus Ailurus; species Ailurus styani. The sequence continues at coordinate 3,141,204 of LNAC01000030.1, forward strand.
ATCAGAGCTGTGTTTTCACCATCTGACAACGTCCCGGGACTGGGGAGTACCTCTGTGCCATCGGGCCAGCAGCCCCTGGAGGGCAGGTGCTGAGTCTCCCAGCGATGGGTCCCCCCATCCCCTAGCAGCAAGGCGAGGCCCTCTTTGCTCTCCGCTGGAGATCCCAGGCCCTCCCCTCCCTGCAGGGCCACGGGACTGTTGAGCAAGAGTGGAGGTCCTCCCCAGAAGACAAGGACAGCCGCGGAATTAGCAACTGGTGTTTGCTGTGTGACCTTCGGCTCATTCCCTCCCCTCTCTGGAGCTCGATCTCCGCCAGGCAGACACCAAGAGGCTTCCAAGCATTTCAGAAGCGTGCTCCGGGCTCTGGAAACTGCCACCACTCACCTTGCAGGGGGAGCCTGCTTGCAGCACCCGCCCCCCACCCTCCTTGCCCCTCCCTCCTCAAGGACTCTGGCTCCGAAGTGAGCCAGGCTGCATCTTTCCTCCTGCAGGCTGGCGGCAGCGTCATTTCCCACCTCTTTGTGCTCCAAGCCTTCCTGGTGTCTGAATTACCAGCCCTGTGGGGAACCAAAGTCAAGAGACTCCAAACCCCATCTGTCCCCCTCACCTACCCAAACGCTCCGGGAAGTGGCTCCTTTGAAAACCTCAATTTAATCAAGAGAGAAAACAACCCCGAGAAAGTCCACTCACTCAGCTAGGTCCCTCAAAATTTTTTCTTGCCCGGCTCCAGATAGTCTAGGAAGGATGGGAAGAAGACTAGGGTGGGTACCTGGATTACTCACATTCCCCGAGTCTACCGACACTCGGCACCTGCTTCCTTCCTGTCCAGGGCAGCTAAGATGCTAGAAGAGGCCTGTTTCATAACTCAGAGACACACCAGCACAGACCTGGTACCCTGTGGGTGCTCTGTGGAGGCAGCCCCCTTTCCCTCTCCCCTGGTTCAGGCCCCCTGGAGGCTGCTCGGGCCCCACTGTTAACCAGAGAGCAGATTTGGGGTTATGACCAAGGAGAGTACAATGTCAGCTGCCCTGGGAACAGGCCAGGCAAGGTGGAAACGGGCTTCCTGCCCTCCGGGCACACTCCACCATCAGAGGCGGTGAGCTCTGGTCTCCTTCATGTCAGAGTCCATGAGCGATTTTAAAAGGAAAAAAAAAAAAAAAAACACAACTATCCAAACCAGTGCTATTGAAGCTGCCAGTCACTGCTCCCCACTCCTGGGCTACGTGTGTAATTTGATGCACTCGTAGCATTTCTGCAAATTACACATCACTCTCCCCACCAAAGCCGCACCTTTGACTGCTGTAATATTTACCTGACCGTGCAAGTAATTTTCAGGCCTCACTTAGTGGGCCGGTGAGGCATGGCGAAAAGCAGGGATGGAGTCGACTTCTGACAGCAGGCCCCAGAGAAGCTAAAATGTGGTGAGGAGGGGTCCTAGCCGGGCGGCCGAGCATGGAGACTTCACTTCTCCACCCACTTCACAGAGATAGGGACAGAGGAGGGACTTCTGGGAGCTCTCTACCATTATCCTCTAACTGCCATTTACATGCCTCTGATGATGGGGAACTCACCACCCACCGCACACACACCGTCTGAGTGTCTGACAGTTAAAAAGTGCTGTCTTGACATCAACGGCCTCTGTCGCCTGATAACTTCAACCCATTAACGCTCTTTCTGCCTCATGAGTGACATAGAATCAGGCAGGCCCTTGCTCAGTGAGTCACTGCGATGGAAGAGAGGGCCTCCCGAGAGGCTGGCAGGCCAGGCTGTGGTGAACAGAGGCAGCTGGGAGTCCACTCCCAAGGCTGCCCTTCCCGCCTGGGCTCCAAGCCTGGTTCTGCCACATCCTGGCTGCGTGACCTTGGACCGGTCACTTCACCTGTAGAGGCCTCGGTTTCCCTGTCTGTAAAGTGGGAATAATAAGAGCTCTACTTCAAGGTGTCCAGAGGATCTGGGGAGCATGTGCTGAAGGCCCTTCGCACAGGGTCTGACACTGGGTAAGCTCAAGGCCCTTCGCACAGGGTCTGACACTGGGTAAGCTCAAGGCCCTCCGCACAGGGTCTGACACTGGGTAAGCTCAAGGCCCTCTGCACAGGGTCTGACACTGGGTAAGCTCGCGGACATGGTGCCTGCTTAGCCTTGTCGTCACTACTGTCGTGTCATTTGTGACATTGATGCTGCTTGGTCCATTGCCCACATGATGGTGCCAGTTGCTTCTTGCATTTTCCAGCATTGGAATGCATGATTTGGAAGAAACTGGATCTCTTGCCCGTGGCCTGGCAGCCTGGAGTGGGGGAGGGGGCTTCTGGAGCCTCTGGGTCTTGCCAACTGGACAATAGAGGCATTGTAATCCCAAGCAGCCTGAGGTCTGAAGATCTTCCTGCATCTTCTCCATTTGGCCTTCAGATGTGCATCAGAGCTCCTCAGGGGCTCCTGGGTGGCTCATCTGTTAAGTCTCTGCCTTCAGCTCAGGTCATGATCTCTAGGTTCCGGAATCGAGCCCGGTATCAGGCTCCTTGCTTGGCAGGGTGTCTGCTTCTCCCTCTCCCTCTGCCCCTCCCTCCCACTCACACGCACTCTCTCCCTATCTCTCTCAAATAAATAAAATCTTAAAACAAAAAACAAAACTCCTCAGATGACAGGGATATGCAGGAGGAAATGCAAAGCCACCAAAGGCATGGATCAGGGGTCTAGCTTCCGTCCACTTCATGCTCAGATGAGAACTGCTATCTGCTGCATGATCGAGGAGCCTCTGGCCAGGTCTCCTGCCCACCCTTACCTCACCCCCCTACCCCCCACCCCCCCACCTCTTGGCCCTGCCATCCCTTCTCCACCAGCAGCAGCCAAAGGGATATTTTAAATGTGGAAATCAGATCAGATTACTCCCCTGCTTAAGGTCCTCCCATGTCTTTCCATTGCAGCAAGAATACAATTCAACCTCCTCACCCCAACTTGTAAGGTCTTCTGTGATCTGACCTCAGGTAGCTCTCTCAACTTCGGGTCTACCACTCTCCCCCTTGCTCACTGCACTTCCACCCTCCAGTTGCCTTTCTCTTCCCTCACACAACAAGCTTGAGCCATCTCAGGATCTTAGAGTTGCTCTCACCCCCGAATGGCATTCTCATCTTCCTGGCCGCTCTAAAGCCGGCTCTCTCTTATCATTCAGGTTTTGAGAGAAGCCACCTCTGGCCTTTCCAGAATCCCCGGGTCCCCTTCTAGCCCCTGATATGCTGGTTTTTTTGCTTCATAGCAAGGAGCATCACTCCAAATCATCTCACTCTTTGGATTTTCTAATGTCCGCATGCATGATTGGTCTCTCAGTACAACATCTGCTCCCTGAGCCCATGTCTCCCATAAATGTGCTTGGCACAGAGCGGTAACTGTTGACCACATCCCCATCTCATCCTTGCCTCCACTCTGGGAGACAGGCAGCAGTACCCCCATTTTATAGGCAGGAAGACCAGGCTCACAGAAGTTAGTGATCTCAGTCTCTCGGTGAGTCGGTGGTCAAGCTGGGATTTGGACCCAAGACTCTCTGACTCCAAAGCCCACTTCTTCTTGGTTTTTTTTTTGTTTTAATCACCCAGCCAGTGAAATCCTTGCTCTCTGGGGACAAGAAAACAAAACACAACCAGATCTATAATGAAAAGCAAATGGGATTTTTTTTTTTGGATGTAATAACACCAAATGTTCATTCAACACCAGGTAAAGATTTTTTTTTTTAATATACTGGGTGATTTTTATTGGACAGTTTCCTTGTAATAAGACCCAACAGCAGACTTCAATTTTCTTTCCCTCAGAGGAAATAATCCAGCCCTCCTGCTGACCCGGTGGGGAGAGGGACCATCTGCACATCCCTCCTTGGGACCCAAGAAAGCAGCCGCCCGTGTGGCTCTCGTGGTTATAGTGAGACACCAGAGCCTAAGTCCAGCTCCGGGGTGTGGTGAAAATGGGCCTGGCCTGAGAGTCTGGATCCCTCCTCTGTCTCTAGTCTGCCGCTGTGTGTCTTGGGGCAAGTTGCTCAACATCTCTGGTGAAGACATCTACGAGGTCCATCTCAGAAATGATTCAGGGGCTCAAGTGGTTCAACTACAAGGAAAGAATTGTGAGCATATGGCCATGCATTTGGATATTGGCTCACTCCAGTTGCTACCACATTATTCTGCTACAATTGGGATAGAGTATTGAACAAACGGGTGGCAGCCCTGCCCTTCCACACTGTATCCCCTGGGACACCCCAGCTATTGACCACAAAGCTCCATGAAGGCTGCAGCCATGCTTCCTGGCTCACCACGGTAGCCCCCTTGCTTAGCACAGAACTCGCTGCTTAGCTCAGGCTCCGGAAATAAATAGTTACGGGGGCTGGTGGAGGTGGGGGCGGGAGGGCTTGCTGAACTCTCCCTGGAGATGTTAGGGGGAGTTTTTGAGCTGAGTCCTAAGAATGAGCCAGAATCAGAATGAGCCAGAATCAGAATCAGGTGGTGAAAGAGAGGAGGGGCTTACAGTCTAGACCAGGGAGGTGCAGGCGCCCTACGGCCTGCAGACCAAACCCAGCCCATCATCTGTTTTTACAAATAAAGTTTTGTTGGAAGGTGGCCGTGTCCATTCATCTGTATATCGATTGTCTCTGGCTGCTTTCATGCTGGAACCGCAGAGCTGATCAGGTGTGACAGAGACCACAGAGCCTGAAAATTCTAGAATACTTACAGAAGATTTGCGGAGTCCTGGTCCAGATAAAGGAATCGGGCCAAGGGAAGCCCAGAAACTTCTCGATTGCTTGGAAATAGGATTGGCTACCTAACGTGCATGGCTTGGTACAAAAAGATGTGGAGTCCTTCCCTCAAAATGGATTACAAAATTCAGGAAGGCAAGAGCAGAGCAGTCAACGAAGCGCGAGGCCCTCCCTCTAAGACGGGGCCCTGGGAGAGCCAATGGACGGGGTGCTGTGGAGCTGGCCCCGGGGACCAGTAGCCTCTCCCACAGAAAACCGGAAGACTGTCCTGGGAGTGGTTCTGGGGAAAATCTCAACCCAGGGCTCTGGGTCCGGTCTCCAAGCTCCAAGCCAACAGGGTGGAGGACCAGTCTACCTTGTTCAGCTCCCCTGCCTTCCCCCCGTCATGGGGCCTGGCGCTGCTGAAAAGCAGAGATGGCCCAGCTCTGTCTCCCCGCTGGGGGCACACTGAGGATCAGACGGGATCTACCCTGCCTTGGGACCACAGATGAGACACGGCCTCTCACGGAAACCCCCACGTGAGGTGGCCACTCACGCTCAGCCCCCTGGGTCCCTAGACTGACGTCCGTGCCATCTGTCCCTCTCTGGACGTCTTCCCTGGCTCATCTCGTCTTTCCCCACCTTTCTCTGTGCCCGGAGGCAGACCTGCACCAGCGGCGTCCCTGGGCTTCCTTGCCCTCCAGCGTCCAGCTGCCTTTGGCCAATGGGAGGCACCTGCAGGGGGTGGTTGGGCAGGGTCCTCGTTCCTTGGCTCTTCCCTCCCAGATCCTTCTCCTTCCACCTAAGCTCCTGTTGGGGAGCGTTCTGCTTCAGCCGCTACTCTCTTGGTGCAGGTGAAACTCCAACTCCTTTGTCCCTCTCGCTCTGCTCCTTAGAGAAGCATTATCTCCCACCGGCCCCCACCCAGGGACCACCCAGGCTTTGTTGCGAGCTCTTAGCCCTGCCTGCATCTCTGTAAATAATCCTGCTCTTGAAGGCTGCCCTGTACCCTTTGTGCCTGGACCATCTGTTTCCTGCTGGACCCTCCCTGACATGACATTCCCCCTCCCCCGCCGCACCCACTGAGGCTCTGGTCAAATAGAGGCTTTCACGCCGAGATGGAGTCTGAGCAGGCACTTCCTGTGCAGGTGGGTGCTGACGCCGAGCTCCCCTCGACAGGAGGCTGAACAAGCAGCTCTGGGTAGCACTGCATACAAACCATCCCAAAGCACAGCGGCTCCAAGAGCAACAACTAGTTTATTATATTGCACCGATTCCCGGGCCAGAAATTCAAGCAGGGCTTGGCTGGGCCGTTCTAATGCTTCCAACAGCATCGGCTGGGGTCACGGGGTAGTGTTCAGTTGGTAATGGTCTGGTCTGGAAGGTCAAGGTAGCTTCACCCCTGTGCAGCGTGTGGGGCACGTGGCTGGAAGGCTGGGCCATGCAAGATCCCCTCCCCGTCCCGGTGCTTTCTGCAGGACCAGAGTCGGAGACAGGAAGGGGACGGACGCTCCAGCCTCCTAAGGCATGGACATCGACTTTCCCCACGTTTGCATATTCCACCTGCCAGAGAGCATGCCGCATTTCAAAGGGAGGGAGCTCAGACCCCCCCCCCCGTCTCTCAATGTGGGGGTGCCAAAGCATGTGGCTCCGTCTTTAACCCCACTCCTCCAATTATCATCACCACCTTCACTTGCTGAGAGTTGGGCTCACAAAACCATTCTCTGGGGCCAGATTTGTGCTGTTGATTGAGTCGGTTAGATACATACGGGGTATTGTTTTGTTTTGTTCTGTTTTTTTAATTAAATGGCTTTCAGGGCACCTGGGTGGCTCAGTCGGGTAAGTGCCTGCCTTCAGATCAGGTCATGATCTCAGGGTCCTGGGATAGAGCCCTGTGTCAGGCTCCCTGCTCCTCAGGAATCTGCTTCTCCCTCTGCCCCTCCCCTCCCCTCGTGCTCGCTCGCTCTCAAATAAATGAATGACTTTGGGCCTGTGTAGCTTCCCCATATCAACACTGGCTCCTCACTCCCCACTGTCTGTCAGAAGCTCACACTCCAGCATCTGTCTGGCTCCTGGGACCCTTGACCTTGTGCTCCCGGAACAGCCGACAGAGGAGACGGTTTACTCTGATGGGCTCACGTAGTGGACACAGATAACCCAGAGAGTCAAGCTTTGATACAACTCAGCTGACACTGTCTTGTTTCTGGAAGGGAAAACTGGCCCAGCACATACAGACACCTTAGCTGAAGTTCCCCCAGATGGACCCAGCATGGTGTTGGGAAAGAGCCCTGTGTTCTCATCACCGCCCTGCCTGTGTGACCTTGAACAGACCACCTGGCTTCCTGCGGCTGCTGCTCCTGCCTCATGCAGGACAAAGGGAAGAGCATGAATCAGGGTCACCCCGAGTCTGGATGGGTTTTGGGCAGGTAACTTTGTCACTGTGGTGTCGGACGCCTCCTCTGAAAACTGGGGTCACACTGAGCACCCCACAGAGCTGTTGAGAGGGTGGCACGGAGCACTGGGTCCATGTAGTCTGACATGCTATGCCTTTCTGGAGCTTTAGAGCCCAAGACCCCCGCCCAGGCTGGGATCACTCACCTCGGTATCTAGTGCGGGGCCTGACACATAGTAGGTTCTCAGGAAACGCTTGTTGAATTGAACTGACCCTTTGGCCAACAAAGCGGTAGCAGGCAGAATAAATGCGTACGTCCATTTACCGTGCATGAGGATGCTCTTAGCCACAGCAGGCTTGGTAGAGCCCACCTGGAAACCATCCAGGTGTCTGTTCGCAAGGTGGTCTCCTTCCCGTGGAAGACCACTTGGTAGTGAGTGGACTCTGAGTACATACAGTAGCAAAAATATGCTGGGACCCCAGAGTTTTCTCTAAAAACTACATGCTGTACCATTCCGCGTCTATGAAACTCTAAAACAGGAAAAAATGATGTGAGAAAAATTGGAATAATGGTTGCCCCTAGGGGCAACAATTGATTGGCAGGGAAAGAAGGAACTTTCTGGAATGCTGGTGATGTTCTACATCATGAGAGGGTTTACACAGATGTATACGTGTGTCTTTGAGATTTGTGCGTTTCATTGAACACAAATTCAAAACCTCAAAAAAGAGAAGGGCATAAAAATATTAAACTCTACTTGGTCACAGATGTGCTGAAGCATTTAGGAGCAGACGGTACTGACGTCTGCAACTTTGCCTCAAAGGACGGGGAGGGATGAGGAGAAGGGGCCGTCCATGAGAAAGCAAGCATGGCTAGGGGGCCGTCGTGGAAGCTAGGTAGCAGGTGCATGGGTGTTGGTTTTAAACCTCTTTATGGTTTCCTGTATGTTTGAAAATGTTCACAATCAAATATCAGGGGAATAAGGCATGAAGCTATAGGATCAAGCCAGGGAATAGGACACATGACTTGTGCAAGGTCACTCAGTCTATCACAGACACTAAGACTGGTTTTTGGGAAGGTGAACGTCAGTTGTAAAGACAGAGTAGAAGGAGGATTATATTTTCCAAGCTGGATCTGGACTGTGGACGTTCTGGCAAGCCCATTCACCTCCCTGGGCCGTTGTACTCCCTTCTGAAAAATGCTGGCAGCCCTGCCCAGAGGGGTGTCTCGGGGATTAAATGAGAACCCAGAAGTGTTGAACAAAGAGGACTTCCTAGGCAGCGGTGGGAAGCAAGGTGCTTCCTCCCAAGCAGTACTGACCCTGCCTCATTGGAACATCCGCTCAAATGCGGCCTCCTGAAACGGGCCTCCCGGGCCACCTGAGGCGCCGTGACCCACACCCCTTCCATCCGTCGCTCTCCTTTAATTGTCTCCATGACACGTGTCCCAAATCGGGTACGTGTCTTTGATCTTATTTAATTTGATTCATTGTCCGTAGCTTCCAGCAGAAGAGGGACTCTTTGCTGTTCATGGGTTTATCCCGTGCACCTAGAACAGCCCCGAGCTCATAGTAGGGACACGACGTGTCTTTGCTGAAGGAAGGGATTAGGGAACATCACTGGATAAACCATAGTGGAACCGCTGGAGTGCAGAATTCGGCCACGCAGAATTTGCCTGTTGCAAACCCCATCTGCACGGGAGCGCGGGAAGCAGTCAGAGATTAGAGATCCGCCTCTCCACGCCATTGACAGGTGAGGAAATGGAGGCTGAGAGAGCTTGCAGATCGCAGCCTCCCCTGCCAGTTAGTGGCTGAGCAGAGAAGGGCCCCGGTGCTCCCGGCTCGCAGCACAGTGCTCTCTCTAGCAGGCTGCTGGGGCCGAGCGGGCGGCTGCAGACAGACAGACGGGCTCTGCCATGCAGGACCGCCCACAAGTCCATGTGCTAATTATAGTGGGCAGGATATGCCAGGCTAGCAGTGTTCGCTGGCACGCTCCGCCCCTTGCTCAGCAGGTGGGAGTCTAGCGCAGGCGGCTGAGCAGCCACGGCCACGGCCACGGCCACGGCTCCGCGGGCAGCTGATCGTGCTGACACAGGCTGGGTTGTCGGCAGCACTTGCGGAGCGTGGACGCCAGCAGACTGGCACAGCGTGGGCCCTCCCCGAGGACTGGCAGCCCTCCTGTCTGCAGTGGTCAGCCAGATGAGCACAGGCTGGCATCCGTGCCCACCACCGGCCCGCAGGTGTGCCCGCTGATGGGCAGCCCCGGGGACGGCATGGGCACGGAGTGCTGAGCGTAGCCCCTGAGGGGCATCACGGGGGTGTCACCGGCAGGGAACTGGGGCCAAAGCCTCCCCCACAGATCCACAGACATGGGGAGCAGACAGGACTCGGCCGATGCCCGCACCCCAACGCACACCTGGGCCTCTGGCTCATGGGACCCGAAAGTCAAGATGGAACCCTGCAAAGGGGACTGGGAAAATGGTCTGTTCTCTTTGTGCTAATGGCCTCTTCCCAAGTGCGGACCGGCTTGCCCCTGGATCTGTTGTCTATCCTGCGATAGGGCGACACCCCGGTGTTCCCACCAGGGGGGCTTTCTGACCCTGATGGGAACTGCCTCTCCCCTGCTTGAAGCCTTTGATGGCTCCCTATCTCCCTCCCAGAAAATCATAGCAATAGTAATACCTACTCTGTAATACCCACCATGCTAAGCATCTTACAACGAATAAGCTAACACATAATTACAGCATTGACTGTGTGCGAGCCACTTTTCAGTAGTAAAGTACTTTACCTGGGAAAAATCAGTTCTTCCTCCAGCCACGGATGAGGGGGCCCTACTGTTTATCCCCATTTTATAAAAGAGAAAACGGAGGCAGGAAGATGAGAACGGACTTGGATGAGATTTGGACCTGGGGGCTGGACCGCCGGCACCAAACCCAGACTCCATGGGTGTGAAGCACGACTCTCGAGCCTTCCTGCCTCCCTGCTGATCTCTGAGTCCCTGCGCCGCCACCATGTCCTGCGGGACCCTCCTGCCCCTCCCCCCCGTGCTCTTGCTCACTCTTCGCCGGCACCCCACCTTCTGAGGGGCTTTGCCCGGCTGTCTCCGTGGCTCAAATATCCTGCTGCTCCCCTCTGCCCTGCAAAGTCTTCCCGTTCTCCAGGCACAGCTCGCTGCTCACCAGGCAGCCACGGTGGGCGAGCGCAGGGCTGCTGTTTCTCTCTCTGGTGCCCCTGCCGGCCCTTCCTGTGAGCTCCTCGAAGGTCAAGCCCGCATTGGATGCCACCCTCTGTCCGCAGACCTGACCCCTGGGAGGTGCTGAATGAGCAAACAGGTGGATGAACAGATGAGGATCTGAAGGCTGAGGGCAGGAAGGAAGGGGAGAGAGAAGTGGGGCAAAGTTGCTCTTTTGTCCTCAGTCCCCATGCCACCCTCCGGAACACAAAGAAGGGCATCAGCTGTGCAGGGAAAGATGCCATCGCATGACCCCGGAGGCCCACCTCTCATGCTGCGGCTCATTCCCAAGAGACAGCGGGGAGCAGGCGATGACCCCTGACAAGAACGTCCCCGGTGCCCCAGCTGCACCGCACTCAGTGGGGACCCTTACTCTTCAGGGTCTGGATTCCAGGCATCAAACGCATGAGTGCAAAGAGGAGGCTCTTCAAAGCCAAGGACTTGGCTCCTCTGGCCCTGCCACCTGCTTCCTGTGGGACCCTAGGTGTGTCTGTCTCCTCATTGGACCTCGGTTTAGCCTTCTGTAAAGTAATGGGTCTAGATGGGCCAGTCAAGGGTCCCTCCTGCTCCCAGGGCACCTGGGAAAGTAGCAATGGGGCCCTAGTTGGGGGAGGGTCCCGGGAGTGAGGGCAGAGTGTCTTTCCTGTGGTCCCCAACCCCTGCATCCAACGGACCCAATAGGGTATGCAAAATCCAGACTCTACCCAAGACTCGCAGAATTTGAACCTCTGGGGTGGGCTTTCAAAGAAATCGACATTTTCCAACCCTCCTCCCACTCAGCAGGGTGATTCTGCTCTGCCCAGAATTTTGAGCATCTAGCATGTCCTGGGTCCTCCCTGTCTCCCTGATTCTTGGCTGTTAGCCCCGCGGTGCAGGTTTGGGGTTATGCACCGAACATGGGGAGGGAGGTCTCGGAGCAGCCTGTGTCCGGTGGGGCTGGGAGGGCTCAGGGGGCTGGGCTCTGACCGGCGGCTTTGCACCTGACGGGTGGGGCTGGGAGACTGCATGGGCCTGGGTGGGCATGATGGTGTCCCCTGGCCTGGCATTTCTCAGAAACATACCCCCCCTCACACACGCACCCTCGCTGACATCCTCCGTCCCCCTGGGTAGGGCAGGGAACAGGGTGTGCAAACCAGGCTTATGCTGTGGATGGAGGTGGGCATCGCTCATGCGCACACAAGTGCTCACACACCATGAACACACATAAGCCCTCATGTTCTTCCCCAGACATTTAGAGCTACGGCAAACATTCTCACCGTTACATTGCCTTAGACACACACACACACACACACACACACACACACACACACACACACACACACACATGAACGCACACACACCCATCCTTGTATGCAGCCCAGAAATGCACAAATTCATATACTCACCCCCGCCCTGCCCGGACACAC